>JAIFGZ020000513.1:600000-1094640 GCA_019925245.2 Oryza australiensis | reverse complement strand
TTTAGTGAAGGGTTACGCGGAAGCTACGCTAGCCGAAAACAAAAATTTCTACCGCGCAAACCAGAACACTTGCAAGTAAGGGCCGATAGATCGTTACCGATTAGAGTAGAGTGCAAATGAATAGCCAATCGTGGCAATCCGATCCGGAACAAGCAGCCTATCCTCGGAGATGCCTGATTCGCCAATCGCCCGATTCCGAGCCGTCCGGCCGCGCTCACGCCCGCTCCGATGCGCCCGACCGCAGCCTCGATCAAGAGCGCGCAACGTAGCAGCCGCCTCTACCGGTATCCACACGTCCGGGGACAACGCCGTACACCCGTGTGCTAGCACGCGATGCAAGGCTAGGGTTTGGCTCGAAAGGGGAGGGTTTCCGTGGAGATTGATCTCGGCGACTTCGTTGCACGCGATGCAATTGACGCCTCACAGCCTCTCCACCCTCCTCCTTTATATAGAGTTGGCCGACCGGGACTAGTGGCCCATTAGGACTCTATTTTGAATCGGATCTCATCCGTATCTCATAGAGTTGGCCGCCCACACGTCGTAAGCCCATAGGACTCCCATCCGACGGATCCCTATCCGATCGAGCCGTATCCGAGTCCAACTCGAATATCTATTCTATCCCCTTAAGCGTGCGACCCGTAGGTTCAGGTATACTCGGTTTCGGCTATAGTCTAACTTAGCCGATCGTCGGCTCGAGTCCAACTCACTCCGACTCGTCAATAGCGGCGCCTAGCAGCACATATTGACACCATAGTATACAAGAATATAATATCGGCTCGAACTCCGTAATGTGTACACAAATCCCTTTGCCTCACGATACCGCTAAGCTATAGGCAAGATGTGTGCCATCCCTTCAATAGCTTAACCATTCACTCGAACCGTATTGGATTATCTGTCTGTTGATTGACTCCTCAATCAACTTAGCATGGCCATGCATTTCCATAATCCATTACCTCGAGGGGCCCAGAGATATCTCTCCAAAGGAGGGGCAAATTCCATCTTGATCACTCACATCCCACTCCATGTTTCATAGCAAACCCGAAAACTACCTTTATAACTATCCAAGCATTTGAATAGCGTTTGGTAGTCCCAAAGTAGGCTACTACACATGTTGGAATCCATGGTGATCTCAGGTCTAAGGACTTTGTACCAACACTACCCGAGACCAACTAATGGCACATTAATCCTGTAGTGTCTCATGGTGGGTCTATTCAACAATGTGTTCTCAACACATATGTCCATGTTTATTGATTTGGTATCTCCATACCCATGATCTACGAGACATGATCATCAATCAATAAACATGCCGATCTTAGAATCATATTTGTTCCAACAATATGACATATGATCGTGGATCGTTTAGAAATAGATTCATACATATCGAGTCTCATAAATAAGTCACGTACTTATTGATCAATACAAGATGTCTATTTCATGGAACTGAATAACACTTTATTCATTTATACATAAACATTGACGTGATATCCAACATCTCCATGTTGCCTCTAGTGCATATCACTAACAATCTCCCACTTGCACTAGAGTCAATCATGTAAGTATCTAATACCCATTGTTTTTGTGTGCGCCTCATGCTTCGCCGAGGGAGAGGTTTTGTCGGCGGATCGGCTATGTTGAGATCCGTGTGCACTTTGCATATCTTGACATCACCTCTGTCCACAATCTCGCGGATGAGATGATATCGCCGAAGTATGTGTTTGGACTTCCGATGTGACCTCGGCTCCTTGGCTTGCGCAATGGCTCCACTATTGTCACAATAGAGAGACATTGGACCATCGTACTAGTCATCACACCAAGCTCGAAACGAATTTCTTGATCCAAATACCTCCTTTGCAGCTTCCGGGCAAAATGTACTCGGCCTCCGTTGTAGAATCAGCAATGTATCCCGCTTGGAACTCTTCCACCGATCGCGCTCCGTTCGTGCAGAACACGAACCTGCATTGCGATCTATAATCATCCTTGTCCGTTTGGAAGCTAGCACGGTGTAACCACTTACAACGAGCTCTTCTTCACCTCCATAGACTAGGAACATATCCTTAGTTCTTCTCAAGTACTTAAGGATATTCTTTACGGCAAATTCGTGACCTTCACCCGGATCTCGACTGTATCCGCTCGTAGCACTCAAAGCGTACGAGACATCTCGGCGTGTACAAAGCATGGCATACATGATGGATCCAATTGCCGAAGCATATGGAACCATACCCATCTTATTCTCGCTTTCATCATGTGTCCGAGGACACCGATTCTTGCTAAGATTGATGCCATGTGACATAGGCAAGAAACCTTTCTTGGAATCATGCATGTTGAACCTTTTCAACACCTTGTCAATGTATGTACTTTGGCTTAATCCAATTAGCCTCTTGGATCTATCTCTATAGATCCGAATGCTCAATATATATGTTGCCTCCCCCTAAGTCTTTCATGGAAAAACTATTTTTCAATGAAGACTTGACGGATTCAAGCATAGGGATATCATTTCCAATCGCAATATGTCATCCACATATAAGATTAGAAATACAATTGCGCTCCCACTCGACCTTTTTGTAAACACAGGCCTCTTCTTCATTTTTGATGAAACCAAACCCTTTGATTACTTCATCAAAACGAATATTCCAACTCCGAGATGCTTGCTTCAATCCATAAATGGATTTCTCGTAGCTTGCATATCTTTCCAGCGATTCGGATCGACAAAACCCTCGAGGTTGTATCATGTATACATCCTCTCTTAGGTTTCCATTCAGAAAACCGTTTTGACATCCATCTCGCCATATCTCATAATCGAAATATGCAGCAATCGCTAGCATAATCCGAATAGATTTAAGCATTGCGACGCAAGCAGAAGGTTTCATCACAATGAACTCCTTGAATCTCGTTTAAAACCTTTCGCCACCAATCGCGCCTTATAGATGTGAACATTTCCATCCATATCGGCCTTTTCTTAAAAACCCATTTACACTCAATGGTTTTGACACCATCGTGTGGATCAACCAAGTTCCAAACTTGATTGTCGTACATGGATTCTATTTCGGATTTCATGGCTCCAAGCCACTTGTTGGAATCGGGTCCCACCATCGCTTCCTCATAGGTCTTAGGTTCATCGTTGTCCAACAACAATATATCACGTTGTTCCGCATCCTGTACGCTGTCAGTGCACGACGTGATCTTTCGCACCTCCGTGGGGCTGGTGTATCTACAACCGGTGGCGCAACACTTTGCACCTCCCGTTGTGGTTCTCGTGGTCGCCGAAACATTTTCTCCGGTGTTTCTTGAACTTCTTCAAGATGCACCCGCTCCCACTAACCCTTCTTGAAAGAAACTCTTTCTCTAAGAAGACACCGTGTCGGGCGACAAACACTTTGCCTTGTTCCCGATTATAAAAGTAATATCCCTTAGTTTCCTTAGGATATCCCACAAAGAAGCACTTGTCGATTTGGGTGTGAGCTTGTCGATCAAACGTTTTACATAAGCTTCGCATCCCCATATTTTGAGAAAAGACAAACTAGGGGTTGCCCCGTCCATATCTCATATGGTGTCTTTTCAACCGACTTAGATGGAACTCATTTAGTGTGAGCGCAATTGTTTCAAGAGCATATCCCCGAAAGATAACGGAAGATCACTTTGGCTCATCATCGACCGCACCATGTCCAACAAGGTGCGATTTCTCCGTTCGGACACTCCGTTCCATTGTGGAGTTCTGGCGGAGTTAACCGTGGAACAATTCCACAATCTTTCGATGATTACCAAACTCTTGGCTCAAGTATTCCCCTCCACGATCCGATCGTAGAAACTTGATTGTTTTCCCTAAATGATTCAGTACTTCATTCTGGAATTCTTTGAACTTTTCAAAGGATTCGGACTTATGCCTCATCAAGTAGATATAACCATATCTACTAAAGTCATCGGTAAAGGTAATGAAGTACGATAACCACCTCTCGTCGAGCTCATTGGTCCACATACATCGCATGTACGAGTGCCAACAAGTCACTTGCTCTTTCACTTGTGTCCCGTGAAAGGTGCCTTTGTCATCTTACCAAGTAAACAAGACTCACATGTCTCAAATGATTCAAAATCAAAAGAGTGAAGCAATCCATCCTTATGGAGCTTCTTCATGCGTTTCTTATTTATATGGCCTAAGCGACAATGCCGGATAAACGTGGGGTTTATATCATTAGAGAGTTGTCTTTCGTATTAATGTTATAGATGGGAGACGCTTCAAGATTCAAAACGTATAATCCATTCACCAATGGAGCATGAAAATAGAACATATCTCTCGAGATATATTGAACAACCATTGTTCATTGATCTAAAATCATATCCTTCCGCTTGCAAACATGAAGCGGAAATAACGTTTTGACATAGTGTTGGAACACAATAACAATTATTCAATTCCAAAACTAATCCCGAAGGTAGATGAAGTGGTATCGTGCCGACAAAGAATCGTAGCAACGCTTGCTCCATTGCCGACGCGCAGTTCACCTCGCCCCTTCTCAATCCTCTACTTCTTCTCATTCCCGCAACGATTTGCAAATATGAGCTACCGATCCGGTATCAAATACCCAAGAGTCGGTAGGTGAAGTAGCAAGATTAATGTCTATAACATTAATACCGCGTAAGTCGTACTTTGCTTCTTCTTGAGATCCTCCATGTACTTCTTGCGCCTCCTTTCCAAAGGGCTCGTCCTCTCCTTGCGGTAGAAGCAAACGGCATCCGATGTCGCCGACCCTTTCTTGCCCTTCTTTGCATTAGAGGCACTCGCGATCTCATCGGGAGTTAACTTTCTCTTGGTGCAAAGTTTCTTGACAGTGGTTTGCGCTTAGCCTTCGCATCATCATCATCACATGATGACCGTTTTTCCGGATACTCTCCTCACTGTCTTTAGCATCCCATGCAATTCAGCCAAGGTCCTATCCATATTGTTCATGTGATAATTTAATATGAATGGCTCGAAGCTCTGAGGGAGCGACCGGAGAATCACATCGCAGCCAACTCTTGGCTAAGGGAAAACCCAGCTTTTCCAGACTCTCAATGTAGCCAATCATCTTTATCACATGCGGACCGACGGGATTCCCTCAACAAGCTCGCACGCAAACAAGGACTTTGAGGTGTTGAACCTCTCGCCCGAGCTTGGTTCTCAAACATGCCACGCAGTCCCGAATAATAGTGTGAGCATCGCCGCTCTCATATTGCTTCAAGCTCGGGGGACATTGTAGCAAGCATGAGACAGCTTATATCTAGGGCATCATTAGTGTGCTTCTCATAAGCCCTCCGTGGGCTTGCAGTGGCATTAGTTGGCAAATCCTCGGGATAGGGTACTTCAAGAACGTACTCTTACGCTCTTGCTTGAGAACAATTCTCAAGTTGCGATACCAATCCATAAAGTTTGTTCCATTTAATTTTTCCTTTTCGAGAATAGATCGCAAATTAAAGGTACTGGGTGTAGTATTAGCCGCCATTTATTCTACAACAAAAAGCAAAGTTTAGCACAATGTTTATGCTATGTCTATTGTTAAACAATTTAACATTAGACTCCCATTACGTATTTTCCACCTTCCTCTAGGTTACGTATTGGGTCAAGATCCACATGTTAATTAATTTTCTAGTGAGCTTTGGCATCACCGCTAGAAAATTAGTAACATCGGTAAGCAACACCTTGCTATCACATCTCTATGTGACTCTTGTTGTTGGTGTGGCATCTCCATGCCCCGGCGCCAACCTATGCCCCAAGGCCCAAAACTGCTTTTGATAGCCTTGTTAAGTAAACCAAATGCTCCTGCATGTATATGTCGACATATACCCCCTCGTGTTATGATAGAGAATGGCACTGCTTTGCGGCACCCACCATTGACGAGCATAACGGTGACGGGTGCAACATTTGGAAGGGCATCATTACTACTTAATTTTGAGAGGGATGCTATCCTATCAAACAAACATATCACATATGAAATCAAGAAGAATAGCATATAATGAAATAGTATGGCCCCTTCACATGGTGATCTCCATCTCCATGTCGGCGCCGAGGATCTCCATCTTCGGCACCATATTCCAAGTGTCGAATGCTTGATATCTTCAAACTAAGCTACTACTATAGAAGCTCTAATTGAAGATTACATCGACTCGCAGTCGTGAAAGAATATTACAAGCATTGCACGTATGAAAGAATATTACAGGGATTGCACATATGAAAGAATATTACATGCATCACATGCATCTCATACATCTCATACATACAATAGGGCCATACCATCTCAAAGCATTCTCTCGCAAAACAAGTTAGGCGTAGAAACGTTTTCTACCTATCGCAGCTACGCATCGAGACGACCTATAAGGGGGTACCACACGAAATTCATAGATCCAATCTATGAAATCGCTTATGGAAACCATATCGGCATAATCATATTATGCCGTCCCGATACACTATCAAGGGAGATGGTTTGCGTAGGCGCGAGGCAAGAACAAAGTCGGACTACGAGATAGCTTCGGATAATCACATTATACCGTTCCGATACACTATCAAGGAACGCTATCTCGAACCCAACTCAAACCGAGTTATTTGGAAATTGCTTCGACGTAATCACATTACACCGTTCCGATACACTATCAAGGAACGCAATTACCATTAACTCTCCTCAACGATCCCGTTAAACCGATTGATCTAATCAACCCGTGCGCAAAACTTGTTCCAGATCCAATCTAAAACCCGAACTAAGCAACCTCGGCTCGATACCACCGAAGGGTTACGCGGAAGCTACGCTAGCCGAAAACAAAAATTTCTACCGCGCAAACCAGAACACTTGCAAGTAAGGGCCGATAGATCGTTACCGATTAGAGTAGAGTGCATGGAATAGCCAATCGTGGCAATCCGATCCGAACAAGCTGTAGCCTATCCCGGAGACATGATTCGCCAATCGCCCGATTCGAGTCGTCCGGCCGCGTTCTCACGCCTCGCTCCGATGCGCCCGACCAGCCAGATCAAGAGCGCGCAACGTAGCGGCGCCTCTACCGGGTATCCACACGTCCGGGGACGTAACGCCGTACACCCGTGTGCTAGCACGCGATGCAAGGCTAGGGTTTGGCTCGAAAGCGGGGAGGGTTTCCGTGGAGATTGATCTCGGCGACTTCGTTGCACGCGATGCAATTGACGTCTCACGCTCTCCACCCCTCCCTCCTTTATATAGAGTTGGCCGACCGGGACTAGTGGCCGATTAGGACTCTATTTTGAATCGGATCTCATCCGTATCTCATAGAGTTGGCCGCCCACACGTCGTAAGCCCATAGGACTCTATCCGATCGGATCCCTATCCGATCGAGCCGTATCCGAGTCCAACTCGAATATCTATTCTATCCCCTTAAGCGTGCGACCCCGTAGGTTCAGGTATACTTGGTTTCGGCTATAGTCTAACTTAGCCGATCGTCGCCGAGTCCAACTCAGCACTGACTGTCAACAGCGGCGCCTAGCAAAGACATATTGACACCATAGTATACAAGAATATAATATCGGCTCGAACCTGTAATGTGTACACAAATCCCTTTGCCTCACGATACCGCTTAAGCTATAGGCAAGATGTGTGCCATCCCTTCAATAGCTTAACCATTCACTCAACCGTATTGGATTATCTCGTTGATTGACTCCTCAATCAACTTAGCATGGCCATGCATTTCCATAATCCATTACCTCGAGGGGCCAGAGATATCTCTCCAAAGGAGGGGCAAATTCCATCTTGATCACTCACATCCCACTCCATGTTTCATAGCAAACCCGAAAACTACCTTTATAACTATCCGATTACGGAATAGCGTTTGGTAGTCCCAAAGTAGGCTACTACACATGTTGGAATCCATGGTGATCTCGTGTCTAAGGACTTTGTACCAACACTACCCGAGACCAACTAATGGCACATTAATTCCCGTAGTGTCTCATGGTGGGTCTATCCAACAATGTGTTCTCTAACACATATGTCCATGTTTATTGATTTGGTATCTCCATACCCATGATCTACGAGACATGATCATCAATCAATAAACATGCCGATCTTAGAATCATATTTGTTCCAACAATATGACATATGATCGAGGATCGTTTAGAAATAGATTCATACATATCGAGTCTCATAAATAAGTCACGTACTTATTGATCAATACAAGATGTCTATTTCATGGAACTGAATAACACTTTATTCATTTATACATAAACATTGACGTGATATCCAACATCTCCATGTTGCCTCTAGGGCATATCACTAACAATTAGCTCCCAATCGGCAGACTGGCTCGTTGGTGTGCGTGGGGAGAGCAAAGGCGTCGGGACGGAGGCACGTTCGATGGCGATGGGAGGCGTCGAGACCGATCGCTAATCACCGCAGGAAGGGTGGGAAATAAATTTCTGTTGGAAGTTTTTAAAAGGGCCACTTTTTAGTTATAGGATATCAGTTTTAGGCAATCTCTCTGAGACTATTTCACACCTGAAAAAAATGTTTAGGATTCTGTAAACACTGAATTTTGGGAATGAAATTTTGGATACTCTTAGTGATGCTCACCGGTTATTTGGGTTGTTGCCTCTTGCCTGATGAGCTGGGCCATGGATAATATGGGTCAATATATGCAAGCAATCTCCAGGAAAATATCACGATAGTTTTCAGCCGATTCCAGTTTTCACCAAATATATATTATTCTTGTTGTATTTGTTTTCATATCTGACAAAAATATGTGGTTTTTCGGTTTTCAAAACTATTCGAAAAATATCAACTTGACACTATCCATTTACGAGAAAACGTTCAGATCTAACTATCCGAACCATTTTCATCCCTCGTACCATTTATCAGACACATCGAAGCTAGTAGCATTGACCACAGACTTCACGATAGATGCTGTAGTTCGCTATCATCATCAAACCACCTGAGCCCACACAATGTGCGTCCTTCGTCATTGAGTGTCATTAAAAGAGTGAATTGCATTTTGCACCATTTTTGGCCTAAGCCATACCTCAGCTCGGCCCAACAGAACCCTCCCCCTCCTCCTGTGCTAGCCGGCCCAACAATAAGAAATCCCGCAGGGCAGCACAACAACGAGCTAGGGCACGCACGGCACGAGCGAGCCGCTAGCGGCTAGGAGGGAGCAGCCAGTTGGCGAGTTGTGGGTGGCGGCGGTCGGCGGCGCGACGCGGCGACGGGGGCAGGGGGTCTGTGGCAGGGGCAAGGGCGGGCGTCGGCCTACGGTGCGGTTGTGCCGCGGCGGGCATGGGGCCGGCAGCAGGGGCGATGCTGGTGGGCAGGGCGGTGGCGTGGTGGCCAGCGGCGGCGGCGGGGGCAGGGGGCTGCGGCAAGGGTAGGGGCAAGGGGCGGACGGCGGCCTGCGGTGCGGCTGTGCCGCGGCGGGCATGGGGCCGGCAGCAGGGGCGGCGCCGACGGGCAGGGCGGCGAAGCGGCGGGCTGCGGCGGCCGGCTTCGGCCGAGCTCAGGCTGGGACATGGGAGGGCGGCGGCGCACGCAGCACAGTAAGTCAAAATCAAATGATTTGAGTTTGAGATTTGAGTAGCAGCACAGTCACAACACGGTGCTCAAGTTGAGCAGCAGCAGCACAATTGCACAATGCTGATAAAGGCACTTTCAATGCGCAGGTAGGTCATACATTTATTGTAAAAAATCATAAAAGGTTAGACGAAAACCCTATAATGAACTGCTCCATCAGCAGGAGCAACTTGCGTCGACCGTCCTGAGTTGGAGCCATGACCAGAATGTTTCCCCATAGATTGCTTTGATGTGTTCGGCGCATGACAATGGAGGCAAATAGTTCAATTGAGTTGTTTGTCAAACATATGGACCACAGATCACGCGATGAATCCTATGAGGAAGCTTGGCATCCCAATTACCAAATCATAGCTTGTTGCTGTCCATGAGCCATGCCTTTTTTTTTCCGTCCTCCGCCACTGCTTATCCTAGTTGCACATGGGACCAGGTTTTGCCACTTAACAAGCCAAAACGTTACAATTTGGACCGGGGATTGCCACTGTGATTCTTGGCCTCATTCATGCGAGACCGAGCGGCAGCGACTTGCCGGGACGCCGGCGAATGAAGGCATGAAGCTGTATTCCCCGGTGGTGCCATCGACGCGAGCACCGGTGACTTGCCATACCGCTCATGAGAGAACTTCCCGTCTCGCAGCACATAGTGAGATTGAGCTGCCAAATATTGAGTCGCCTAAGTATTGCAGGCTCTACGGTGTCGGCGTTGATGGAATGCAGAGGCTCATGTGGCTGGGCCAAAACACCTCGTGGCATACTCGCATGGTAGCAGGCATTCCCAGGTCCAATGTGCAACTTTTTGGCAAGATTACATGGTGTTAAGTGAAAATTTTGCAAACCCTGATCTAATGTGCAACTAGGATAATACGAAAGGGTGCAAAGTGCAATTCACTTTTAAAATCATTCTTTTTATGGATTAAAATATTATTCTTTTGAAAACAAGTACGAACACGTAAATAATTATTTTTACATTTCGACCTCTACGCTTTTGATTTTACTCGAATGGAGGCCCCAGCAGGGTGGTTTTTATTTAAAAGTAGCCAAATATAGAGATATAAGGTATTAGCTCAAATCCTAGGAAGTGAAAGTGTTTAGTATACTCCAACTTCAACCTGGTATGACTTCAACTCCAGATAAAATAAAGTTTAAAGCTCATTCTACTGTGCTTTGCTGAAGTACTCCATTCAAATCCATTCAAATCTATTTAAAACTAAAACGTTTGACGAAGACTACAGTGTCACTGTAAGACGAAGACTACAATGACACTGTACCAGAATCTAAAGCCCTACCAAACACTTCCATATTACTACGCTTGATCTTCGATAGCCAGTACTAGGACTACAACTTGAGATAATACGGAGATGCATAAGATCGAACGGAAAATTTATGTGCATGCAGTTTCCCAAACCCAGATCATAATATACTGCCGGTCATTATTTATTCCAATGGAACTTTGCGATGTCGCAGATCTGTAATTCACATTGTGGAACAGTCTTTCGTGTGGCACCAGTTCGCAAATCGGCGATAGGTTACTATTACACGGACCAGCAACAACACATTCGTAAGCTAAAAACTCTATGCATACTTCTCAACCAAAAGCCTACAAATGTACACTTCCACAAATGGAGCAAATAGTGGCACGTATTGGTGAAACTGCTCCAAATAAATTAGCAGGTGAACAACAGAATCAACGGACTTCAAATATCAAGCTATATTCACCTCAAATATCAAGCCATATTCACCTCCATCTCACTCCCGCATATCTGATAAGCTTCTCAAAACATCACATTTCTGCATGTGTCAGTCTGTCCATGCCGCCAAGAGGGCCTGCTGTTCCTTGGTGTGCACAAGTAAACTAATCTCTTGCTAATGGTGTTCTTCATCATTTGTATGATTTGGCACCTCCCCTTGACTGTCCAGTGGCATGTACTGTGCCATGATTGCTCTGATCTCAGAGTCCATGTATGACTGAAAGAAATAGCAAAAAGGATTAATATTAGCACGTCATAAGCAATGGATAAAGATGTGGTCTTTTCTGATCTCAATTGAAAAAGGTCTGATCATTAGTGACCCTTTCTATTGCAAGTTTACATGACAAAAAACAGCCAGCAAAAGTTCGGATATTGTACACAAAATCTGAGCCGAACCACAAGTCTATGGCAACCCTTCTGTGACAGCTGCAATTAGGATAACAGCTTGACAAGTGATTGGAAGTGTGGCAGAAGCACACCAAACCCAATCACCTCCATTTAACAGCACTTAGCCCAGTAAAATACAACTCCAAGATATATTATTTAAGGACAAAAGGTACCCTATTAACTAACATTAAGGCAGAGACAGTGAAACAACCACATATACTTGACTGAGTTATCATAAAACAAAACAGGAACTAATCATCAACTAAACACATGGTTTATAGATAATGGCTATCACCCTTTTTCTCCTCTTTGCAAAGAACAAAAATTATCCCCTAACAGAACTCAACTTGTACACTCTAACCATGATCCAGGGAATGACTTATCACCCATGTGCAACCAGGGGATTATAAAATGCAACAGAAAGGTATTAGAATATTTCCCTTTAACGTGATGCCCAGTGTAGTTAAAAACGCAAGTAATCAAAACATGACAACTACGAAAAGAAACAAACAGCACCCACATGAGATATCCTTGTACAGTGTTACTTTCTTTTTACTAACAACTCAGTTTTAGATGCATTATTACTGATCTTGATTCACAATGTAATAACACACATCGAGGAAGCAAATTGATCAGAAATAAAACAATGTTTTGCATCTGAATGAAATCCTAGCTTCATGTATGCTAGTAGTATATAATAAGGATAATGTTGCATCCATTTAAATCAACGAACCTAAAACGGCAAGTTCAAGTAAAATATTCTTTTAAGGATGTCTAGTGAGTTATAATTAATGAACAAACCATAGGACAGCAGAACAATTTATCATTTAAAAATGAAAGCTATGAGAATGGAGATAATATTATCAACTTACCCTTAGTCTGTATTTGTATACAACATAACTTCCTGCTGCCACAACTACCAAGACTATCAAGATTCCCAAACTGCAGCCCAAGCTGCTTTAGCCTGAACTGCTGTCTTACCTACAGATTGATCAAACAAATAATATATCAAGTGAGATACAATAGTTAGATGAAACAAATATAACACAAAATTTCGAAATTACTTATGCAAGTATCATGCTCTTTGATGTACAATAGGTCCCCACTGCAAGTACATTCATAGTCACCCCATGTATCTCTGCAGCTGCATTCTGGACATTGACAAGCCTTTTTCTCTTTGCACTCATTGATGTCTGCGAACGTAAATTGAAAATAAGGTAAACTGTAAGAGCTGTTGTATATGTTGCATGGCACAAAATTTATACTCCAAGCATTACCACACTCACATTGATTTATCATAACTCATAAGATCTTTACAACACAATAACCTCAATGTAAGGTATTATTCCTAATATACTCCTGTTCTAATTTTAGGCATCAAAGTTGTCAAGGCAGTACATTGCAAGAGAGACTTCTTTGCAAGGGAAAAAAGAGAGGATTATTATGATTGTCAAATAAGACTTTCATTTTGTTTGGCGAGAACTATTGCGACTAAAATTTAGAGAGAGAAGATAGTTAGAACAGGATAACAGTGTAGATAATTAAATGTATATGCATATATCTTTAATCTCTGAGATTTAGTACGGACAACATATAGGTGCAAATAAATAATTTCCTCTTTTCAACCACCTGTTTACAATTTTAAAAAATAAACTATCCTGTATCTTTTTATCAAAAGAAAACTTTTGACGACATCACCACTCTTGGTGGTGTTGTTAAATGATACACCGCCGGTGATGGCATGGCAGTACTTGTATGACAAGCTGGCGTGGCCAAATCCTTGCCATGCCAGTATGCCAAAATTTTGTCCGGTGCTGCAATATTGTCCAACAGCTCACGCTATCATGGTGTGGGTTCGGATGTGGAAATAAGGTGTGATGAGGTTTATTTTATTTTCGTAGAAAAATGTTTGAAAACAATTCACAAGGTAACAAGGTATAGGAGTTAATGTATATATTTCATCAATCTATGAGACCATTGATAAAATAGAACTTATTCAAAAACAGGTACTTTGGAGTGTTTCTGGATTATTTATATTATAACATTACTTGTGTCATTGATGAAAGAATTTCAAACATCACAGATAAGTTTTCCTTTTAGAATCCTAATAAAGAGGGAAAGTGTTACTCGTCGAATACCTTCACATTTTTTAACACCATCCCCTCGGAAACCTGCTGGACACTGGCATTTGCCATTTCCTGATTCCTGGAAAATAAACATTTAAGTAGAATACAGTGAGATAGCTTATCAGTATTCAGTACAAGCTATCTTATGTACTAATTAAAGCCTAAAACTACCTGACAAGCAGAAAATGTTTTGCCATTGCGAGTCTCATGCCAACAGCCGCCATGATTTATCAAGCACTTTCCTGGTCCAGCAGCTGCAAATAAAATCATTTATATGAATTATCAATTGCAGCAAACTTCTGCAGTATATATTATACTCCAAAGGTGACCAAAAAAATATGTTGTTATAATAAGTTCAAAGTTCAAACCAAGAATCGCCATTATAAATTGCCAATTATATTGGCTGCTTGTTCATACCACTTCCTAATAATGGACTTCATTCACTATGCAAATTTATTTGAACTGTCTGAAAAAACTGAAGAAAAATGAAGCCACCAAGCATACTGAATAATCAACACTCCTAACTGCAAACAGACACAATGCAGCCTGATTCCTTCTATGCTATCATCTCATCACTTTTCATTGCATGGACACAAGTCCAATTCTTCCCATATAATCCACCCATCCATGTACAAAGGCTAAATGAACAATGGTATATTGGTATCATCTATTGTTTCTACCTAGTCGTTAGTAGTTCCAAAAGTTAAGATGGCAACAATCAGAATTCTACATGAAAATTCCAGCATATGCTGCAAATTCAGAAAGATTCCGGCACTTCTTACACGGAGAGCTCTGGGAAGTGGAAAACTAGCCAGGAAATGAATAGAATGAGTTGCACATGCAATTCATCTAGCAGCCAACTGCCAACCTTCAAGGTTGCTCTTACACGGACTGAATTTTAATGCTCTAAAATATACTGGAAAATAACATACTGAACATGTTTCTGTCTGTCATGTCGATTTAAGTTCTATACACCGCAAATACAGAATTGACTACCTGGCAAAATGTTCACCAATTTATGTAGTCCCTACTGATCCAAACAGTTGTAAAAGGAAGTTGTATATTGCAGAAGGGAAGCTAATTAGTTCAATGTCACTCGTTTATGCATGTTGTAATTTGTAGATATAGCTTAGTCAGGAGTAATATTTCTGAGACTATGGAAGTATACGAGCATGGATACAGAAAGAATATTACGTTCACAATTGCTGTAGCCGTCGCCTTTAAACTGTACACCATTGAATGTAGGGCATTCACACACTCTGCCACGGAAAGTATCCTGGAAGGTTAACAACAACAAAGTGAGATAATAAAGAAATGCTAAGACAGCAAAGTCAAGTGAAAACCATCTACTTATCTGCACATACCCTGCAAGCTGTTACATTAGCAGCTTTGTCTCTGCCAGCAACCCCGTTGTCATTCAGGCACTCATTAGTTTCCATTTCTGTATTGAAACAACTCAAGACTCAGCAGTCTATATTCAACTAAATACATAATAGTGGAAAATGTAGTTTATTGACTTACCATCACTAAGACAAACATTTGGCTCGGTAGTTTCCTCAAAGCCAGCACAGATAGCTTTGAGGACAGCTTTCCTTTCAAGCTTTCCTGTTAGTTTTCCAGGTTAAAATTAGCCAGAGCAAATGAAAGCAGGTTGAAGCCTTACAAGAGATCTTGTAGAACATCTACCTCGGTATTGCCGATTGTTCACAACAAGAGTAGGCAGTATAGTAACATCTCCTCTTGATCCTTTCCCAATCTACGCAACATTATAGCTCATATCAAACACGAAGATATTAAAGCGGTATTAAAAGGTGATAAACATTCAAATATACTAGTTTACAGTACTTCAATTTACTGATAAATATAACAATAACCAAGACATCACAAGGTCGATTCACCTGTGCATCCTGCTCCATTTTAAGCAAAGGGTGGTCCGAATCAGCATTTGGATCTCCCATGCACTTGTCAACCTTCTTTACATCTAAACCTGTTTGAAATATAAAACAGTACAAGTATATTGAATTAGTGATGCCATTTTTATATAAATGTCAGAGTGCTACATGCCATAACATGCAATGAACTATGTAAACACCTACAGTGATTCTAACTGTAACAAACAGGGATCAGCAAGCAGACACCAGCATATTTCAAACATCCAATTTAAGTACTACAAGTAATTACTACAATCATGCTTATCATTATGCAAAGGAAAGTCTCAGAAAGAAAAGAAGAACCAACCTAGTGATTTGATGACAGTTTCTGCACATTTCTTGTTATACTTTTTGTCCTTCATTGGGCACCTTATGTGAAAATCAGTCACATAATCCCACCAGATCCATGGTTTTTTGCTCTCATTTGCAACTTTAAATACACAAAGCTGTCTCAGGTTCTCTACAACAACATCTTTTCCTTCATAGCCAGTGCTGAAGTCCTGCTCTGGATCAGGTGCACAGTACCTTCCATGGTTTATACATTGAGACTTGCATTGCTTACTGACAACAAATGCTTGAGGGCAGTACCAGGTGATATAATGGGGTGTGAACTGACTATAACCACCTTTCTCGAGTAGTTGAGCAGCTCCTTTAAATTCCTTAAGGAAATTCATCAGCATATCACATTTAGGCCCACATTCATCATTGCTGTTTGTCCACAACTCATACTCAACCCGATCATCTGGATGTGGAACAGCCTCCCTCCAGTCCAGATTCACATTTACCATTTCACCATCTTTAATAGCCTTTTTCAACTGTTCCCCAAATTTTTTGTCAATCAGAGCAGAAGGAATGGTTATATTCTGTATATACTTTGCAGCCTCATCGTCTTCCCGAGGTAAGTCCATAGTAATCAGTGGCTCGTCCTTGTCATCGACCACAAGGACCGCTGAGGCACCGGCATTTTGCGCATTCCAAACCTTCTTAGCAAATAGGCAATCTGGAAAAGATGTAAGGGAAAAACGTTAGTGTTTACGTCCAAGCTAACTGAGCAGCTAGAACACAGATGAACATTATAATACACTCTGATGGTGTCCAGTTTCGTTGTTACAATCTGAAAAAGGGAAAAAAAACACAAGCGCCACCAACACTTGACTGCAAAAATGTACTGTGGCAAGAGAACAGGCATACAGATGGCAGGAAAATAGTCTCTCTCACTAATATTCTACAGAGAACTTGAAAATAAAGTGTTTCTAAATAGTGAAAAGGATATAATCATATATAAGCGAGAAAGCAGCTGTCAGATAAGACAGGATTAGAGATAACTGCCAAGGATGGCCTTTTGACTAATGAAGTGATGTGTACATCAACAATCAATATAGTAGATATTAAGATACAAGAAAACACCACGATCAGTTGCAATGGAAGATTCCATCACCCATTTCATAACCATCCATGATGATCGCAGATAACAACCGACCTATATGCTCACCAAACTAACTAAAATTAAAACGATTCCTGCCAAGTGAATTCACACAAGCTTACATGACACACAAATTCCAAATAAACTCCACCAAACAACCGGCAAAAATTTGTTGGTCATATCTGCAGTGGCAGTTACTCCAGCTCAGTACAACCACTACTTTGACTGACTACAGGAAAAAAATGCCCAAAACGGAACTGTTTACAGAGCATTGTATGTTTAAATGTGTGCGCAGTATTCCAAAAAGGGGCCGGAAAATTTGTCCCTTCTTCGCCAGATTTACTAAATATAGATAAACCACATTTACCAAACAAATTAAACAAGTTACACTACAATAAAATGCTTCCACCAATTTCCCCCCAAACAGCTGAAACTTCCAAAGTAGCGGTGGTAACTTGTTTATCTTATCTGTGGCAGAGCTTACTCCCAAAGCCAATTAGCTTCACAACGAAGCTACGTCAAACGAGAACGAATCTACTCTGATTATAGCACACAAGACATTTCTATCCACTCCTTCACCCCACCAACTAGGCGACTAATACAATCAGCTAAATATGCCACGCCTACTTCACCACCAACCAAACTGTCGAATAAAACCTAAGAGAGCAGCTAAAATCGCCATTTCCTAACTTATGAACGCGCCCGATGCTAGAATGAACTACCAACGCCAAATCCATCCACGGAACAGCGCAAACTCGCCAAGCGAGAAAGGGATCGGGGCAGGGATGAGGCAGCACGCACTTCCGCGGTCGATGACAAGGAAGTTGGGGAGCGCTCCGGGCTTGGCGCGGAAGTGGCGGTCCCCGTCGAAGGCGTCGCAGGCGTCGGCGTTGTCCTTGGGGTACACGACGGTGCCGGCCATGCTCCCGCCGTACTGCGGACGCCGAAGTTGCCGATGGCGCTGTCGTGCCTCCCCCGCAGCGACGTCGGCGACGTCACCATCAGGCTGTTCTTCTCCACCACGAACCGCGCCTCCACCACCGCCGCGGCGAGCGCCATGGCCATCAGCAGCAGCAGCAGCAGCCCCGCCGCCCCCCGCATCGTGCCCAGCAAAGCGCTTCGCTCCTCCCTCGCTGGCTGCTCCGGCGGCGCGGCGCGGCGCGAGGGTTTAGATCGGAAGCGAAGCAGAAGCAGCAGCAGTGGAGAGATGGGAGCGGTTTATTTCTCTCTCTAGCTCGAGTGGTGTTCGCGTGGAACGTGAGCTGCCTGGACCGGGTGTTGGCACCTTGTTACACTGACAAGATGGGCCCCTTGCCGGTTTGCATAGGAAAGGATTGTGAACCGGGTGCATGGAGAGGCTCGGATGAGGGAGCGGGGAGCTTCGGGCTGCGTAGGAGGCTGACACGTGGGCTCGGCTACCACTGGGCCCACTTGTCAGCGTGACGAATTCGCGAACTGTCGCCGGTGGGAGTTTGGCTCCTGCGCTGCGCGTGGCCGACATTGTATGTGGACCGGCCGGGGGGTGGGGAGGCGTAGCGTATCGTGGCGGATTATCGCCGGGCCCCACGGTCAGTGTGACGTGTGGGGATTTCGTGACGTGTACCGACCAATCGGACAACTTCTCGCCGCTTGGTTTTATGTGATTCTCCTTGCCCCTTTTGTAGAGTTCGGTTTCTTCTGCGAACAACATCAGGCTCTTTCGCCCAAACCCCAGTGGGAATTGTCGAACCCATGTGCCCAGTGTTTAGTGCAGTAGCTGCATCCTTCAAATCCAGGCCAACCTCCAAGCTTAGCGATGTTCGCTAAGATGACTTAGAGCATCTTCAACAACCTGCTTAAAAGACTTCTTATCAGGTTTTTTAAGATTTATAGTATAAAATCGTAGTCCAACAACCCACTTAAATAGGCACTTAAAATAAGTTGTCACTTAAATCCCAGCTCGGGCCTCCCATATTTACTGTCCGCGTCGCCTCCCCATATGGCTAGAAATTAGTTTCGCGCGGCGTGGTGAAGGTTGGCGATGGCGGATTTTCCTCCTGCCCGCGCGCGTGCTTGGCGGCGGCGCGCCCACGCCCGCAAAGAAACCAATCACTCCCGGTTCCGCGCGCGCGTTTGGCGGCGCCGGCGGCAGCCCAATCCCGATCCTCGCACGCTACCTCTCTCCCAGCCTCCCCTTCCCTGCTGCCCCCACCCCCACACCCTCTCCCGAACTCCCTAACCCCTACCCGTGCGGCGCGGCAGCAGGCAGCTCGCGCCGCGGCGCCGGCAAAAAAGAAGCGGCAGCAAGGCGTGGGGGAAGTGGGCGGCGGCGCGCAGGCAGTGGGCCAGGCCGAAAGCGGCAACGCCGCCACAAGCACGTGTGACGGTGGGAGCAGCTTGCTTGTCACTTATTTGCTTGTGGAGAGGATTCGAGGTTGAGGTTAGTAACTTAGTAATCTAAATTCTAAAGTTCACCGATTTGATGATTTGTTCTACTTATCTAGTATCTATTACTCCTCCTGTCCCAATATAGCTCTATCTCTATCTTGCTGTAAATCGTTGTCTGGGCTTACTAACACAGTCATGTGTTTTCCTTTTTCTGTAATACTCTCTGAGGTCGTCAAGGCCTTGTATTCAATTTCAATATATCCAATCTCCTGTCATCTAAGATATATAAAAAAATCAGATTTGGATGAATTAGAGGCTTGAGAGAACTTTGAACAGATCGAACAACAGTCAAGTCAGTAACTAAATGAGATTAACTGGATAGTATAGGTTGTTGGACTTTGGAATTGATCTATCCAAAACTTTTATATTTTGTGATGATTAGATGCATTCTCTGTGATTATGTGCTTACATTTTAACTCTCATCAATCTTTTCAAAGTAGCTTGCTATCGCCATCAGACTATCACCTGTGATTATGATAACAGAGCTTGATAAGGGTATCTACTTCAGCCTTTTAACTGTGTACTTGTATATTTATATTTAGAACTACATTGAATTATCTTTGATATTCAGTTTCTACTCGTTGTAGAAGATGTGCCGATTTCCGAACGCGACTCGCCGAATGGACACAAACAATGAGGGATCTCGAGTTTGGCTCAATGGAGAGCGCACACAAGCGCCGTGATGTCATCGCTTCGTCCTCGGCATCGGTCTACGGTAATGTAAATCATGTTCAATCATCGTTGTACTGTGGTCGGCTTGGAAGGGGCAGGCGAGAGGCAATCCAATTCCCCGCACCAACGCTGACACTAAGCAATCGCAAAGCATCGAGAATGCACCGAATGTGATCAAGCACGATGAAATTGATAGCAATGCGTCGGAACATGGTTGGACCGAACGTAGCGTCATCCACAAAATAATCTTGATATAATCGCATATGTCCTCCGAGTCTATCGCGATCAATAACTCTATGTCCAAGAACGGATCCAATGCGACGTGGTTCGTCGTCAATGCTATCTGCTGCATGTAATATCGCAGCAATAAATTCATCATCATCGGAGGACGAGGACTCGTCAAAAAAGGCTTGCATAAGCGCGCTACGATGGCTCATGATCCTGACCACAAAAACAGATGCCAATTAGAATATGCCAAATTTGTTCATAGGTTATTATATTTTGATGAAGGGCGTATTACATTTGGCATTTAGGACATTCATGATGATCTCGCGTGTTTACTTTTGACACTTCCTCTGTCCTATCCTATGTCCATCAAATATTTTCAATGTACATATGAAAAACTTGAAATGTTTTCAATGACAACCTAATATATCATTTTTACGTAACAAACTCTTCAAACTTTTCAGTATATATTTAGTCACCAAAACTTTAAAGATTTTTAACAAACTTGTAGCATAAACATCAGCACTTAAGACTCGAGGTAGTACCTTAAATCATCAGCACTTTGTCGTCGATTTTTGCTGTGACGGCAAGGAATCAGATTTTCTTCTAAGACCTATAGAACTAAATGATCGCAGCCGCGCTGCAAGAAATCGATAAATCAGATCGCATGCCGCCTGATCTCACCACGCGGCAATAAATCGTAAATCAAATTGCCATGCAGATTGCAGCCGAACCAGCTAATCACAGCAAGAAATCAGAACGCGGCAAGAAATCGGATAAAAAGATCGCCATGCAGTTTGCAGCCAACGGCGTGAAATAGTTTTCTTGTTAAACTAATCTCAGCTATGGTCCACATTGGTTGAGGGGTCCGTTGGATAAGGAGATAAATCAATAACTTAAATAATCTTTCTTAACTTCCTAATTACTGATTTAAGGGGTTACAAATGTGAGTTGTTGGAGATGCTCTTAGAAAACGAATCATTTTGATTAGCACACATAATTAATTAAAAATAAGCTATCAAAAGGTTTGAAAGGTAGATTAATATGATTTTTATGGCATGTGTACAGTGTACTAATTAGTGTTAACAAATTACCAATTTAACAAATGACGAAAGAATAGCATGTATTATCTTTTACTACATGGGAGTATGATTCCTAAAGAAAAAAATCCTAATAGCTAAGCTTCGAATAATTTTTTTAAAATTATTTATTCGATTTTTATAGTTCAATTATACTATTTGTTATAATTAAATTTTTATAACACGATCTTATGATTATATTCTGATAAAAATATTTATGCTATAAATTAATTTTATTATATACATGTAAATTACTTTTATCATATACATAAATTAATTTATATTTGATTAAATTAATTTTTATACATTCATAATGTTGTAAGCTATTTACTTGTATTGCTGTTTTTAGTTAATTGTATAATTTATGTTGATTAAATTTCATTTATAGATAGACTTATGTTTTACCCTACAACAGATTTACTTGTGATGCCGTGATAACTTACTTTCATTTTGTGCTAAGTTATTTTTGTGATTTTTTGTGATTTATGTAGATTACTTTTAGGCTTTGTTGAATTTACTTTCATAAATGTCTAAGAAGTAATTTAATAAAATCTAAAAATAATTTACATATATGATAAAAGTAATTTAAAACATACATATTTTTTTATTAAAATATATCATGTGAGATCTTATAAAAATTTTATTTCAATGAATATAACAACATAATCGGATCATAAATCGAATAGGTATTTTGAGAGAAAATTCTATAGGAAGAAAAAAATGGCATGCATGACCTAGATAGCAAAATAGATCTTGAGCTTGTCGTGTAATATCAGTTCTCTCACACATGGCTTGAGCTTATCGTGTAATATCAGTTCTCTCACACATGGCTGGAGTTGCTCGATAAGACTAAATAGTGCATGCGTACTATTTAGATTTTGTCTTTTTTAAAGCAATTGTTCTATGGAAAATTTAAAAAACATAATTATTCTATTTAATAGGTTTTACAAAGAGATTTTTTTCTTATTTGCATCTATCTTGGATGAGTTTGGCTATGTGACATATGTATTGGACATATACGTTAAAAATCTCTATCTAAAACTTTTATTTTTGCCATATTTTTTTGCTCCCATTTACAAACAAATGTCAACATAATACTAATATGACAGTATAAACTAATGACCAATTATTGGCTATGTTTTAATATGCTACATTTATCATCCAAAACGGCTGATTTAAGCTTCCAAATATGGAAAACCAATACCCAAAACAAACTTAGGGTATAATATGAATGGTATTATAAAATTTGAGGGTTGAATGTCCTTTTTCAAGTCTAGGGTGCTAGATGGATTTCAATTAGGGGGTATATGGACTTTTTCCTTAGTAAAATTTGCCCAGCACATAGAGAGAAACGATGAAACACAGAAGGCTAGGGTGAAGACCACATGCGCTTGATGGCAGGCACGAGCTAGACATCGAAGCCATCATCTTCATAAATCTCGTTTTTCGGTTGGGGATAAATTAAGCAAGTTAAGTACAACCAACAAGTCACATCAGCAAAAGCAGAGTAAAAGCAATGGGGTACAAAGGTAATATAAAGTAGGGTCGAGTTTTGCAGTAAAATTAGCATTTCTAAACCATTTAGTTGCTCAAGAAAATTTTGTGAAGCCGAACCTAAGTCTAAAAAAGATTATTAATCAAGACTGTGAACCCACATGAACCTGCCTTAACCCAAGGCTAGAAATAAGTTAGACAGAACTAGCAACCCTATAGCCAAGCCCCACTCGTCCTAAGCCATGCCAGCCAACCATTCCAAGTTTTAGTTTATTAACCGATTATCCATATTTTAGAGGAAACTTCTATCTTGGTTACATTGCTAGGCTTGCCCATAATCGACAATGTGGCCATTCGAATAGTTTATACTCTGATCAGAGGTGTACATTTTTATCCACAAGACATGCCTTCCTCACACGTTGCCTTGTGCGTGCCACATACCACCACAGTATATGGACGAAGGGCGTGACATAGTTCTTCACCCATCCTAGCCTTGAACAAGTTTACCGACCCAATCCTCATCCTACGACCGCCTTACCTGTGATAGATAGGTTATGGTTGCATCCCACGGCATCATAACATCCTTTGAAAGTGGCCACCTGGATGCCCGTCCTACGCTACTGCATCTCCGTTATCCAGCCGAAGTCCACCCGAGTAACCTTCATTTGTCTCAAAGACATTCGAGCCATACTTCGACTATCTCTATTTGTGTCCTTTTGTTCATGACTAAATTGGGGTACAAACTAAGCCTTACCGATTAGATATGTGGAAGTACGGTAAATGCTTTGCAACAGAGGCCCGAAGACTGGTTCTTATGTCGGCCGAGGTGTGACTAGCAAAACCATACACTCCGAGCCCAACCGAAAACCGTTTTGGAAGTTTTGAAGGGGAGATGGGTTTATCCAGAGTCTGCCATTAAACTATCAGCCCAAAGTGTCCACATTATGTTGATACAACTCCCAAGGTCTAAGGTTAGGAAACAACTATGTTGTAGCAGGCTAAGCATCTTCCTAAAGTTTCACTAGGGTACTACATATAGATTCCTCACTAGTGGGGGTTTTGTTTTGCCTAGGATGAACAAGCTAATATAATAGCAACAATCAATTATATGTAACAAAAGCAGTAGGAAGGACTAAATAAAATAGTTATATCGTGAAAATTTAAATAAAATAGTAATGAAATAGTTTAAAGTAAAAACAATGCATTTAAAACATAGGACAACAATATGTTCAATGGGGTGTGACTTGCCTTGCTCGTTTCCCAAACGCTCGGCTTTAGCCTCCAAGTAAAGTAGATCTTCCTCAAGCCGTAGCATCTACATGACCAACAAAAAGAAAAAAAGGTTTTCTAAGAAAATCCACATAAGACATAGAAACAAGCACATAACTGGGTTCTTGACTTCTTAAGGAAAATTTGGAGACTTGAATGGGTCAATTCCGAGTTCAAACGACCAAGATATGGCCCTTTGAAATTTAGGTATGCAACCTTGGAAACAGGAGTTAATATGCAACCTTGAAACTTGTGATCTGAACCACACGATGAGGATCGAATGGATGGGAGAGGAAATTGGAAATTTTGCACATTAGCGCCCGCAGCTAACGCGTCATTTTTGCGAAATACCCCTTGCTTCCCCGCACACATGCAAAGAACCAAACCTGTGGCCAGCGCATGCGTGCGATAATGGCTAGCGATCCCATCGACGCCTCGTGATCACCGCACTAGCCGCCGTAGCTCCCCGCCGAGCCGCCGCCGACGCATGCCTCACCGGTTGCCGCCCGACCGCCGTAGATGCATGCCGACCGGCGGCGCTCCGTGATTCCCGCACCAGCCATCGTAGCTCCTTGCCTAAGTCATCGCCGACACGTGCATCACTGGTCACCGCCGCAACTGCCGTCGACATGTGCCAAACCGTCGCCGTCCCCCAAAATTCATGCCCCAGCCGTTGCAACTCTTCGGCCCGCATTTCGCAATTGTCGCTCATATCCGCCCACCGACGCGTGCCCAACCATCGCCGCCCTACGCGATATCTTCCCACCGCCGCAGCCTCCTCGCCGCAGCCCCGTGATCGCACCCAACAGACGCGTGGCTAACCGACACCGCACTCCGCGATCTCGGCCCCACTGCCGCAACTCTCCTGGCCACCGCCAAAACCCTCCACGATCGTCACACCAAGCCCTGCCCGACCGACGACATGAACATGGTATGCACCAAGGTACCTTACCTTCCTCTGTGTGATGGCAAATATTTGGAATCTAACCCTAACACATTCATCCTTGCATACCATCAATGTTGATCACGCCGTCGCCGTTATTGAATATGAAAATGTTGATCCCGCTGGCAATTTTTCTCACGTCGTCACCATCGATGATTATATCTCCATCGAAGGACTCATAGGAGGAAGGTTCCATGTTGCCAGCTCTCCGGTGTCCAATACAACTTGTGTAAGCAATATAATCACACAAAGTTCTTTATTTAGACCGGATTGCAAAGAACATTTGAAGCCTGTGGTTGGAATGATGTTTGATACACTGGGAGATGTGAAGAACTTTTACAAAACATATACACATGAAGCTGGTTTCTCTATTCATGTTGGTCAGCATAAGAAGAAATCTGACGAAATATGCTACAAGCGGTATTATTGGTCAAGGGAAGGGTACAGACAGGAGAAGGTAGAAAATGTTATTGAAGAATCCAGGAAAAAGAGAAAGACACATAATGTGATGGAAACCAGATGTGGTTGTGAGGCACGTATTGTTGTCAAGCTTGAGAGTGACAATAAGTATCAGATAAGTTCAGTGGTTGAGGAGCACAACCATAGTTTTGTATCACCAGATAAGAGGCATTTGATCAAATTCAACCATAAGGTTAGCGAGAGGGCAAAGAGTACTTTGTTGAACTGTCATAAGGCTAGTGTTGGCACCTCACAAGCATATAGACTTCTACATGTTAGTAAGGGTGGGTTTTAGAATGTTGGGTGCACACTGAGGGATTTGCAAAACTATTACCGTGACCTGAGGACCAAAGTAAGGGATGGAGATGTACAAATGTTTGTGGCACAACTTGAGCGAAAGAAGGAAGTAAATCCCGCCTTCTTTTATGACTTTATGGTGGATGAACAAGGACGACTTGTTCGTGTCTTTGGGCGTATGCATTAAGTAGGGAAAACTATAGTGTTTTCGGTGATGTGCTTTCGGTAGATTCAACATGTCACTAACCAAGACAACATGATTTTTGTGCCATTTAATGGAGTCAATCATCACTCACAAAGTGTTTTCCTAGGGGCAGCATTCCCTGCAAATGAAAAGATCGAGTCATATGTATGGTTGTTTACGACCTTTCTTCAAAGCTATAGGTCGAGTAGCACCTCATCTAATCATAAACGACGAAGATGAGAGCATGAAGGCTGCTATTGCTCAGTTCTACGAGATACAATTCATAGACTTTGCATGTGGCATATCACGAAAAAGGTACCCGAGAAGGTTGGGCCCCATATAAGAGAGGATGAAGAGTTTTGGGAAAGACTAAATAAGTGTGTTTGGGGAACCGAGAGTTCTCGATGATTTTGAGTCACAATGATTTTCTATCATAACAGATTTTGCACTCGAAGGAAATGATTGGTTTTCCATCAAGTTTTCCATTCGTCAATCTTGGATTCCAAAGATACTTTATGGACATACCTCTAGCAGGAATCCTTCTGACTATGTCACAATCGGAGAGTGCAAATTCTTTTTCTAACCGTTTCATTCATCGAAAATTGGCATTTGTCGAGTTTTGGCTTAGGTTTGACACAACTTTAGAGTGTCAACGGCAAGAGGAGTTGAAAGCCGACAATACAAGTCTTTACAAAGACTCCTAAAATGATGACACCATGGGACATTGAGAAGCAATGTAGTGTGATATATACACATGAAGTGTTTAGTAAACTTCGTGAGCAAATCGTAGCTGCAATATACCGTTGCATTATTCAAGGCATTACAGAGCAGGAAGATCTAAAAATTTACACCATCAGCAATATATCTGGAAAAGAGTGAGTGGTTGAGTTGAACAAGTCCAACATGTTTGGGGCGTTGCTCCTGTAAATTATATGAGTCCTATGGCATCCCGTGCCGTCATATCATACAAGTGCTTAGAGCCGAGAAGCAAAATGTGGTACCATCGATTTATATTATGAAGAGATGGGACAAAAGATGCAAAAGGTGGGTTTTGTATTATTCCATTTTATATGGCTGTTTTGTAAAATAGTCCTGATCACATCATTGGTTTCTATGTCTTGTAATTTTACAGGGAACTATTCTTTGATGAAGAAGGTAACATCCTAGATGAAAAGGCTAACGATCTAGTGGAGGTTGTACTGCGGAAAAAGATTTCAAATTCACGCAACAAGTTTGAAGATCTTATCCAAGTGGCCCAGAACTCTGAAGGGTTGGACTTTTTATTTTCTAATTTATCCAACCTAGTAGAACCTCTCCGAAGGATCACACCTGCTGCGAGAGTACAAAAACAGGATGAGTTTGAATCTTTCCTTGGTACTAAAATTCCAAATGAAGTCGATATACATCCACCAAGTGATATCAGGTCGAAAGGGAGAAGCAAAAGAATTAAGAAGAGCAAGGAGATTAAAACTGCAAGCAAAGGTAAAAGTACACGTAGGTGTGGAAAATGTAAGCAAGTAGGTCATGATGCATGCAAATGCCAAGTCGATCTATAATTATGTATCAAAAGGGAAATAGCGTCTGGTTATGTCCTGTGATGCTCCTTCATTTTAATTACTCCATCCATTTCAAATTGCTTATTATTTTAGTTTTGTCTTATGTTTAATCATCAAATTTTTATAGTTAATGCAAAGGAAGTTAAAGGTTTGTGTAGACCTTTCCTCAACCTTGCACATGAGAAAAAATGGCTGAATGGTTACCATGAGGCAGAAGATGATCTGATAAATTACTCTTTTCAGAAGTTCTGCAGCTGATGTTTGATAAAGTTTTTTGGGGTTTATATGGAGTTGGATTTGGGGTTTATATGGATTTGGGGTTTATATGGAGTTGGGTTGTCAGGTGTTGTTAACTGAATAAAGGATTGTTTCATCTATGCCGATCCATACAAATTTCTTCGGCGGCTAGTAATGGTACTGCACACATATATAAATAGACCATACATATATGCAGTTCCATTTCAGTCGCATCTTGACACAGAGATAATGATCCTCGTGATATGGGTTTTGAAACTGACATCGGCTCTGGTTTCAGAAGGATATGATAGAAAAATTCAAAAAGCAACTACTAGAAACATGAGAAATGGCTTCAAATAATCCTTGGAAAATTGCATGGAGATAATAATAACACTACCACCATGAGGAATCAAAGCTGAACTAGTAGTTACTTGTACATGAGAATCTTGCAGTACGCATTCGTTGGAAATATTCAGAACCATCACAGTTCACACAAGAAAAGAATTTGAGCTATAGACACCAATATTTCAGTTTCATTTCCATAGTAATTTGAGCATTCAACATTGTTACAATTTCACATACATCTCCAGGAAGCATACAACTCCAGGAACTACATTCATCTCCAGGAACTACATACATCTTCAGGAACTGCATACATCTTCAGGAATATGTCATCTCCAGGAAGCATACATCTCCAGGACATCTCTAGGAAGCATACATCTCCAGGACATCTCCAGGAAGCATACATCATGCACTTTTCTTGGCAATACTGAGACAGAAGATATGCATTGGTTAATGTACTGTTATGTGTATGTAAATATGCTTTGTGCCAAGAAGAAAAATCTCTATTAAAAACCTACAGGTTGGCATGCTGGGGTTCTGCCTGACATATTTCAAAGTTTTGATCAAGTTACAGAAGTCCACATAAAATTCTAGTACTCTGAGGGCATCCTGTTTCACCCCAAATGAACTAAACTAACATCTCCTCTAAAAAAGAAGTCATTTTGCTATATCTTCCTTAGTCATCTTCAGGTGACAAGAATTCAACCATTTGAATTCCCCTTCCAGCAACAGCAATTTAGTATTTCAGTAACTACAAAAACAGGATTCTTGATTGTGCTTTACAAATTTGAAAATTAGAGGTTCAACCTTTTGTCAACAATGTTTCCATGTATTTCAGTAACTACAAAAACAGGACTGCATCAAACTAAAGGTTTCTGATTAACTAGATACATGGTGTACACATTCATGCATGACATGATCCAGCTTCAAACAGAGAAGATTTGCAGGTCAGAGACTCGGAAGAGAATTGCTTGATCACCATATCTGTTATTTGTTAAAGGACACTCCAATGTTAACCTTCAGACGATTTTTTTCAAGCAAAACTACCAATATTCCGAGCTTGTCCGGGCTCCACTATAGGTTTGTCTTCCGGCTCTTTCCAATTGAACTTGCTTGTCGGTTCCTCCGGGCATTTTGTCGAACACCCTCCGGGCTGCGGGGGTGGGGACGACACTGGAGGCGCGAGCGCGTGCAGTGCGTGGCGGATGAGGAGAGGGCGCTGAGGAGGAGCGGGGAGAGACCGGCAAGGAGGTGGTCGTGGATGAGCTTGACGGTGAGCGGCGGAGGCGGATGCTGGGCGACGCCGGCCGAAGGGGCTAACCGGTGGCGCGCCGGAGGGGCACAGAGGAGGGCTCGCCGACGGCCAATCTGGGCGACGGCGGCGAGGTGGCGGCGCGGCGCGGCGAATCGGGCGAGCGCGGCGCGTGAAATCCAGCCGATGGCATCACACCGGCCCCGGGTTTGGTTGCTGCACGCGTGTGGGAAGCAGGGGGTATTTCGCAAAATGACGCGTTGGAAGATATGTTGCAAAAATTAATCTGCGGCGCTAATGTGCAAAATTTCCAATTTCCTCTCCCATCCGTTCGATCCTCATCGTGTGGTTCAGATCACAAGTTTCCAAGGTTGCGATCAAGTCCCGTTTCTACCTCGATATGTTGCCTACTAATTTAGCGCTAATCAGATCACGTGGAATCGTTAATTAGCATTAATAATGATTTTTATTCTTGCATGGCAAAGCTTCAAACAACAATCTGTTGGTTTTTGATTGAGGAAATCATATGCTGGTTTTAGAATTTAAGCCTGCAGTGTCGTGTCATGTAAGAGATGGGCCGTGCCGTGCTGGAGTTGCGGCCCAAGCACGACGGAAAAGGTTCACATGAGGTCCCTCTTGTCACTAAGTTACATAATCGTTCATAAAAAATCAAATATATGACATCCCTCAATTTATAAAACTAGGCCACCCTGAATGATTTTATCCAATGTGACAGTTAGTCAGCATGAGACTCATATGAGCCCCATATATCAACATCTCAGCTCCATGCTAGAGTAGCGTCCCGTGCCAATCCCCCTCTCCCTTTCTTTCGTCGATCTTGAGGATGAATGGTGGCGGCGGCCATCGATGGACGAGGTCGTGGAGTACCTCGCCGCGGTGGACGTCATGATTGAGCACCTAGCGGACGCAACGCGTCGAAGAGCACAAAGATGGCAGGTCTCTGGCCGCCTAGCGCTTGGGCCTCTCGCCGCTGCCCTTAGACACGTAGGCTCTTGGCGCGGCGTGGCAGGTCCACCTCCTTGAGTAGGTCGAACTTGAGCCCCTTTTTCACTTGAGATGCGGCGAAGGCAGAGATGAAGAGGAGAAGGACGGAGTCAACGTGGAAGACACAGTAGAGAAAGGTGATTTTCTTGCGCGCCTCGTTGAGGTGGGCTTCTCACAGCGCGATGCGGCGAGCGAGCAGGTCCTCCTTGAGCCACTATTTTAGCAATAACCGATGCGAGCGGGCCGGGGTTGTTGACGGCAACCGGCTTCATCCTGAGCTAGCCGCTGTCGCTTTTTCACTAACGAGCGCCGCCGCCGCCGTGCCCGCCGCCGTCGCTTTCCGCCGACAAGAGAGAGCTCGAGCTCGCTGGCCAAGCGGCACCTCTGCCGCCTATCTCCTCTCGTGCCGTCCTCGCCACCTTTTTTTCGTCGATCGTGCACACTAGAAAGCGATGGGAAAGAGAGGGAGAGGAAAAGTGAAAGGAGCCATGGTTCCACCGACATGTGGGGCTCACGTGGGTCCCATACTAACTCAGACGTCACGTTGGATAAAATTGAGGTCAATACTGCCTATGCATCTAAAGTGACAGGTTTTGTTAAGTGAACGGATACCATGTATCTGTTTTTTCTATTCAGGCACGATTTTGTAACTTGGCGACAAGATAAAGGACCTTTGGTGAACTTTTTCCAAACACGATATGGCTAGGCGGGCTGTGCCGTGCCGGGGCCTGCAACAGTACATGTGTGCCTGGGCCATCACGACCTAGCCCGGCCCATTTGGCCACCCATACGGCTATACCTGGGCTTCAGAATTTCCCTTTCCCCTCAATTTGTGTCGTTTATCTGACATCCAAATGAGCCGTTTACACGGATTCGTACTGACAGTCCATTCTCTCTCTAGCCCTCGTTCTTAATGCAGTTTTCTAACGTAACCTAATCCGTGTTTGATTCAGAGGCTCTCTTTTTCAAAATAAAACAATACTCCATTAGAACACGAATACATGTTCTGAGGTACTTCAAAACAAACTGGACATAACATCAGCATCCATGTTCCAATTGAATTATCTTCTCTGCATTACAGAATCATATCCTGTGGCCAGCAGCAAGATGCTGAGTACGTTACCTCCAGGCCACAATGAGCCAAGCAGAGAAATCATGCAAGAACACAGTTTTCAGACGAAACTAATCTGACATTTTTTAACATATAGCAAATCCTACATCAGCACAGCGTCCTAACAGAGGACCCCGGATGGGCAAAAATAACGAGACTTGATCCTTTGCAGCACAATGGAACAATCAACCATCAAGAGATCCCAGATCTTCGCTTCGCTCAAAGAACCTGCAAAGCATATTGGCAATTTGACATCTGTGAGATACAGTGCAAATCGACAAATTGGCAGGGGAAAAATGTCGATATCAATTGGATTGCAAATAAGAATGAACATTTTCCCCCTTAGGAAAAGTGCAGAGTAGAACATGGTAAAATTAAGGTGAGGAAAGCAGGTCAAGCACAATTAACAATGGTTCCAAGTCCAAACTATCCATTCTAGTCATTTGACCATTTTGCAGTAGAGGCCATGAGCCAAATGGACCATCAAGTTAGCTAGAAAATGGATATTACATTGTAAAGAGAGAAATTTTGCACAAACAGCTTTAGATTTGATTTCAACATTCGTAATCAGATTAGCAACCTATCAGAAGGTTTGAGATGCAAGTGATATGGTAGACAGTGCATGTAAGCAATGAAAAGAAAATGTCAAAAGGGCATGTAGAACCACAGATATATTAAATACTACTCAATTACATCCGGAAACCTGACCCAGTTGTGTTATCAGAAACTGCTAGTCATTTGCTTAAGGAACTGGTATTGACGAATAGTTTTCTTTTCAAAAAATTGAACTGTCACAACACAATTTCTGCAAATATGAAGCTCAGTTCAACATAAGGTGTATAGCAAACATGCAAAGATGCCCAAAGTGTTTTACAGAACTAAAAATAATATAACAGATTGTTCTTCTGTTAGGCAATCCCAGAGCTAGATACTCTTGGCTGAATACCCATATCTTTCACTTCCAAGGAGCGGAGTACTGAGAAGTAATTTAATACAAACACTGAGTAATATCCATTCAAATCAAGTAGGAAAATACTAACCCAAATAGAAGATCCAAATTCAGCATTTTTCAACTCATCATGAAGCGACACTGCAGATAACCTGCAAATAAGTTCTGTTAGAGCAGCACCTAACCTCTGGAAAGGAAGACAGTGTAATGTGATGATGAAAAAGTAGGTGCTATACCAACTTATTCTGTGCTAAACATATATATCTCAGCTCTCAGTTCGTTAGTACAGGACTTACACATACATGCATTGACAATCAATGTCCCATCGTAAATTTTGACCAGTATTTGGATAATTGGATATGTATAAATTTCAAAAGGGTAGCACTACAGAAATATGGTTTTTCCACCATAAATCTGGCAAGGCATTTGTCGCATCAACTGACTAGATCCCATCAGTTATAAATTAAAAAAAACACTATGATAAACACTATATGGCTCGAGCCATTTGATGAACAACAAACAAGAATACAAGATACAAAAAGCTAAAAAGAGAAGTCTTTTGCACTGATACCCAGTGTTCAGTCCTAACAATAACAAATGAGAAACTCAAACTGTGGAGATTGTGGCAATCGGGTATCCACATGGCAAGCTTATCCGACTGGAGGTAGGGATAGATTGCGCCTGCTATATCTGTAAGCCGAACTTGACTTAGGTGTTACGGTTGCCGATAGAGATAAGGCAATCGGCCTATAGTCACGGTTTGGTAAGATTGAGGAAACCCAACTTAGAATAAGATAGGGTTTCCGACTTGTAAACCCTTCCTCCCAAGACTATATAAGGGGGGTAAGGGGCGTCCCTTGAGGGATATTCCTAGACTTGATCAGAGATTAGATTCTAGATCAGAGATTCCAAGAGGAGTTCAGCTTTTAGCTCTTAGCTTTTGATCACGAGATCAATAAAGACACTCGGCGGATCGAATCCACCGAAACAGAGTAGGGTATTACCTCTCGAGAGGCCTCGAACTCGTCTAAATCTTCTTCTTCTTCTAACCCATTGTGCTTGGCGATCTCGACTGCGACCCCATAAAATATATTGCCGAAACCAAGTTTCGACAGCTGGCGCGCTAGTGGGCCGCGCGTCGAGACTTCTTCAACAATCTCGCCGACAAGCGTGATGGGATCTCCTTCAAGACTCGGCGACTTCGCCGCCAACTTCGCCGGCGACTCTTCCCTCGACTCGATTCGAACCGCCGGAGCAACCTACTCGGCGCCGCTCGGCCTCCGCGCCGAGATCTTCGACAACATCTTGATTCCACCTTCTCCGACGACGGACACCGCCATTCGGATTACCGAATGCCGCCGAGATCGCGCCAATCTTCTTGCCTCCCGACGGAAGCAATCTACTCGGCCGAAGACCTTTCGGTGCCGTTTGGGTTACCAAACGTCGCCAAGATCTACAAGCAATCGCTTCCCCCGAGTTGGCGAGGATCCACTGAAGAGCCTCGATCCCCAAGCTCCGACTGACCGAACGATCCGATCCCGGTTACCCAGATCAAGGAGGTCGCGTCATCCTCCCGTCTTTTGGCTCCCCGTTCATCTTCGTAGCTCAACGGATACCTCGGCTCCGCCGGCTTGACAATCTCTACGGCATCCTCCGACGAAGCCGACAACTCCGACGCCATATGGATCGCAGCCGAAGTGCTGATCTCCTCATGGCCGAGCCGATGAGTCCGACTCAACCATGGCCGTAAGGCTTGCCAAGAGGAGCGAGCGAGTGGAGCTTGAACGCAAGACACCAAGAAGACAAACAACGCAAAGACGAGGCCGATAAAAGGAAGCCGGATCTCGCGTGCACTGACGATCCGCCCGGAGGCCATCCTCCAAACACGGGTTCGCAACACCAATGTCTTCCGACGCCACGCGTAACGCCGCCGCCGCACTCACGCTCTTGGATACCGTCATGGAGACGGCTCCGCCAACGTGACTCCTATACCGGATAAGATCAAGACCATCGTTGCGCCACGGCTAACGGCCCTCCCACCACTTCGCAAGAAGGCCGATCGAATCCGTGGCCGAAACGCCCGACAAGAGCCGGCCTCCCACCCCTAAGGTCGAGACTACAGAGGCCCGAGCCGCCTGCCGTCAACTAGGCCAAGAGGCCCGCCTCCCGAGTCCATGCCGAGGCACCAAGAGCGACGGTGCCGACTCCCGCCGCAAACGATATGGACGTCCGCCCGTCCCACCACCGAGTCCGCCGCAAGCTCCAGCTACCCAACCATAATCAAGACCCCGCCGAGTGATCTCGCGGAAGTCTCGACCGCCGCTACCAAGAGCGCGACTGCCGCACTCAGAAGATCGGAGGATCACCGATAGCGGCGACGATGGAGTACCGCCTTCACTCGGGAGCTCCGCCGAGTGCATTGGCCGAGTGGCTTTAAGCCCACCGGGATAGAAAGGTACGATGGCAAAACCGACCCCGAATCTTGGTTAATCGTATATACCCTTGCCATCCGAGCCGCAGTGGTGACAACAAAGCCATGGCGAACTACCGCCCGTGGCCCTCGCGAACTCCGGCCGTAAATTGGCTCACCACCGCCAAGAGGCTCAATCGGCTCATGGAGCGAGCCGAGGACCACTTCGTCGCCAACTTCCAAGGCACCTTCGAGAGGCCCGCACGCACTTCGACCTTTACAATGTCATCCGTGCCGGACGAGCATCCGAAGGATTACATTCGCGCTTCTCCGAGAAGCGCAACAAGATCCCGAACATCACCGATGACATCATCATCGCCGCCTTCCGGGGAGTCCGTGATAAGCCGCTTATCTGCAAGTTCGGACGCAAGCCACCGAAGACGGTGAAGCGTATGTTTGAGACGGCGAATTCATACGCCAAATCAAACGACGCCATCAAGGCCGCCCGTCAAGATCGGCCCGACGGAAGAGGACAAGCAAGGTGAGGAAGCCGAAATCCTAAGAAGGATGGCGGCAACAACAAAGAACTGGGGCCCGAAAGATCGCGCCGCCGATCCAAGACCCGGTGGCCGCAACCTCCAATACTCAACGCCGTCCCCGAGTCGCCGCCACGACGCCATCATGAACGCCCAAAGGCACCCACCATCCGAATCACAAGCACGCGCAAAGGATCGCTTTATCTACAAGCAAGGCACGAACGACGCGGCGCAGCTCAACAAGAAGCCGATCGACGAGGCCGGCCCGTCCTGGCGCAAGAAGAACAATGCGGCGAGAATGCCGAACCTTTTCAAGATCCAATGGGGAGCTCAACCACATCTTCGGGCCCGTTAGCTTATAAATCCAAGAGGAAATGAAGCTAATCGACCGGGAGGTCAACGCGCTCAACTCCGAAGTCCTCAATATCTGCGATGGTCTGAGGTGGCCATCACCTTGACCGCTCGGATCATCCCGACCGAGTGGTCCATCCGGACGCTATCCACTCGCCCCGACCCCGTAGTCCGCAACATCGCTTAAGCGCGTCCTCATCGACGGGGGCGCCGCCTCAACATCCCGTTTGCCAAGACTATGGACGAAATGCAGATCCCGAGGGCCGAACTCAAAGCAAGCTCACCCCTTCCACGGAGTTATCCCGAGGCTATCTTCAACACCACTGGCATATCTCTCTCCCACCACTTTCTGAGCCCGAGAGAATTTCCGAACGGAGAACGTCACCTTCGAGGTGGCCGACTTCAAACGACATATCATGCCATCATCTAAGGCCCGCGCTTGCCAAGTTCATGGCGATCCCACACTACACTTATCTTTGCATGAAGATGCCGGGTCCCAACATCATCACTCTTCGCAGCCGATGTGAAGCAAGCCTTCACTCGCGACAAGGAGAGCCGCGACATGGCCCAATCTCGAGAGAGATTACGTGGCCAACAAGAAGTCCGATTGGCCGCATCTACTTTCGGCAGCAGGCGAAGTCCCCGCGAAGAAGATAGCCAAATCATGATCCGACGACGCCAAGACCAAAAAGATCTCCCTTGATTCGTCCGATCCCTCCAAGACTCGCCGTAATCGGCGCCGACCTAGATCCTAAATAGGAAAGCGCGCTCGTCACCTTCCTACAAAATAATAAAGATGTTTTTCCTTGGAAACCATCCGATATGCCCTGGAATTCCTAGGAGGTGATCGAGCACTCTCTCGAACGTCAAAGATGACGCCAAACCAATTAAACAACGACACAAGCAGGTTCGCACAGATCGAAAAGACACGATCAAAGAAGAACTTGCAAAGCTCTTGGTTGCCGGCTTCATTAAAGAAGTCCTTCATCCCGACCGGCTAGCCAATCCAGCCTTGGTCCGCAAGAAGACGAGCAAGGCGCATGTGCGTCGATTACACCGACCTCAACAAGGCCCGCCCCAAAGATCCATTCGGCTACCTCGTATCGACCAAGTTGTCGACTCAACAATGCACCGCGAACTCCCGAGCTTCTTGGATTGTTACTCGGGCTATCACCGCATCACCGAAAGAATCCGACCGCTTGAAGACATCTTTCATCACGCCGTTCGGGGCCTACTGCACATCACTATGCCTTTCGGCCAAGAACGCCGGAGCTACATACCAACGCATGATCCAAATATGCTTCCAGACGCAGATCGGCAAAACGTTGAAGCTTATGTCGATGATGTTGTCATCAAGACCAAGCGTAAAGAAGACCTCGATCGCCGACTTAGAAGAAACCTTGCAAACATCCGGCCTTCGAATGAAGTTGAACCCGAGAAGTGCACCTTCGGCCCCATCAAAACCGCCGCTTCATGGTATCACATCGCGGCATTGAAGCAAACCTTAAAAGATCAACGCCATCTTAAACATGAAGCCCCGAGTAATCGAAAGACGTCCAAAAGCTCACTGGCCGCATGGCGGCGCTAAGCCGTTTCATTTCCCGACTCGGCGAGCGAGGCATGCCCTTCTTCGATCGTCCAAGAAGACAGACGACTTCCAGTGGACCCCGAAGCCGACAAGGCCTTTGAAGACTTCAAAGAGTTCCTTACCACGCCACCCGTCCTAGCTTCACCCTCACCCCCAGAACCCTCTTGCCGTACGTCCGCCCACTCACCAAGTGGTCGCACGGTCCTTGTGATTGAACGAGAAGAAGAAGGACGGGCCAAGATTCAAAGACCAATTTACTTTGTCGGCCAAGTATTGGCAGAGCCAAAATCCGATACCCCTGTGTACAAAAATTGCTTTATGGTGTTCTAATAACCGCGAGGAAATTGGCACACTACTTTCGTGGTCACTCGGTCACCGTCATCACCTCTTTTCCACTCGGCGACGTCATCCACAACCGCGAGGCAACCGGCGCACGCTGCTGGGCCCTGGAACCGATGCCGCCGGACTTAACTTTTAAGCCCGTGACGTCCATTAAGTCACAAGCCTTAGCGGACTTCCCCGGCCGAGTGGATCGAACAAGCAAGAGCACGTACATCGGGAAGACCTCCAACACCGGACCATGCACTTCGACGGATCCAAGAGGATCACCGGCTTGGGAGCAGGAGTTGTGCCGATCTCCCCGACCGGGGAAAGGCTAAGATATGCCCTTCACCTCCACTTCTCCGCCTCACACAACGTCGCCGAATACGAAGCTCTCTTACATGGATCGCGCCTGCGCCTCACTCGGGATTCGTCGACTTATTGTGAAAGGCGACTCCCACCGGTCGTCAATCAAGTGATGAAAGACTCGGTCTTGCTTAAACGACACTATGTAGGCCTACCGGCAAGAGGTCCGCAAGCTTGAGGACAAGTTTGACGACTCGAACTCTCACATATCCCGAGACACAACAACGAAGCCGCCGATGAGCTAGCGCAGCTCGGATCAAAGCGCGAAGCCGCCCGACGATGTCTTTGTCGAACATCTCTACGAGCCAACCGTCACGGCAAAGACAGCCTCCCAACGAGCAAACCACGAACGAAGTCACCATGGTCGATACCGACCGGAGGACGCCGCTCATCAAATTCTTAACTCAAGAAAAGCCGCCGATGACCGGATGAAGCGTAACGCGTCCGGCGTCGTTGCCAAGCGTACGTCATGGTCGACTCCGATCTATACAAGAGAAGCCCCTCCGGAATTCTAATGAGGTGCATCACACCCGAAGAAGGAAACAATTACTCCAAGATATCCACTCGGCATATGCGAAGCCACGCGGCCGCACGCACTCTAGTCGGCAAAGCTTACGTACAAGGATTTTTCGCTTACCGCGGTCTCCGACGCGGATAAAGTCGTAAGAACCCGCGAAGGCCGCGCTTCTTTGCCCGACAAAGCCATGTCCCGCCAGAGCTTCAAACAATCCCACTTTCCCGGCCGTTCGCGGTATGGGGCCGGACATGGTCGGCCCCTTCAAAAGGCTCCAGGAGGTTTCACGCACCTTTCGTCGCAATCGACAAGTTCTCCAAGTGGATTGAAGCCAAGCCGGTTGCCACAATCACCGCCGACAAAGCGCGGGATTTTTCCTCAACATCGTGCACCGCTTCGGCGTCCCAAACAGTAATCATAACCGATAATGGGACTCAATTCACAGGAGGCATCTTCAAGGAATTCTGCGAAGACTTCGGAATCAAGATCTCGCTACGCACGCAGCTCACCCCAAAAGCAATGGGCAAGTCGAGCGAGCAAACGGCATGGTTCTTCAAGGCATCAAGGCTCGCGTCTTCGACCGCTAAGCCCTTACGCCGGCAAGCGGGTCCAAGAACTTCCCTGCTTCTATGGTCGCCGCGAACTACACCTGGCCGGGCCACCGGCCAAACTCCTTTCTTTCCGGTCTATGGCGCGAAGCCATGTTGCCAAATGAGATGGAGTTTGAGTCCCTCCGGTCCGCAGCCTTCAACGATGAATGCTACGACATCGACCGAGTGGATGACCTCACCCGATCGGAAGAGGCCCGCGAGGCGCCTCATCCAATCGGCCAAATACCTTCAAGGGCTCGAAGATACCATAGCCGCAACGTGCGAGCACGAGCTTTTATTGTTGGCGACCGGTCCTACACAAAATCCGTACCACCAAAGACCGACACAAGTTATCTCCCTTATGGGAAGGACCCTATATAATCGCCGAAGTGACTCGGCCCGGTGCCTACCGGCCAAAGCGCGAGGACGGGTCTATGGTGGAGAACTCCTGGAACATCGAACATCTTCGGCGGTTTTACGCCTAATTTGGCTAAGGCCTCATGTTTTCCTTGACTGCCAACCTCAAGCAAGATGACTTCTTGAGCTAACAAATGGGCCGATACACATATCAATAAAGCTCGAATTTTCCTCGTCAAATTTTTGTGCATAATTTGGTTTATCATTGTTTAATGTCCTTCGACTCGAGCTCGTGTCTAAGGACCGAGAGTTTTCCGATGACCTAATCAAGCCTAGGCTTGGTGACAAATGTTACGAAAACTACTTAAGAAATTTCACGCAAAGGCTCGAATCAAGGCATTGACATAAATAAACTAAAAATAAGCACGTAAATTTCATGACAAGAGTGTTACGATTACATGACATTCATGAAGCAAAGTCAAAACACAGTTCAGAGTTTAAAATTGTTTACTACATCTAAAGAGATCTTCTTCGCCGCCTCCCCGCCCTCGCCGAGCATATCTAAGGCCTCGCTCGTCGTTGTCCCCTCGCCGAAGCCCTCCCGATTGAATGAATATCCATTCGGGGTAGAGGGACTTGGTCTCAGGCAAGAGCCATCACTGCCCCATGTTGGTCGCTTCTGATGTTCTTCGATATCGCTCGGGAGCCACGGAGCTTGTCGAAGATCTCGATTGGCTCCAGAGCCGCCCCAACCCCTTGATCAAACAAGGCCGCCAAGATTGGTGCGGCGCATTGGCGACCTCTTCCCGTATCTCGTCGCCGGATTTGATCCGCCCGAGTAAGACGTCATACTGGGCTCTGGTCTTTATCTTATAAGCCGCAAGGAGTCCTAGATCGCCAAGGCACTCGGGAATGAAGCAAGACATGAAATCCAACTTCAAAGAAGGTTACCTTCAAATTCGGCTTCCGTTTCGCCTTTTCAAGGTTGACCGCCTCACCGGACTTGAAGCGAGTGGACCTCGAAGAGTTTTCTACAACGAAAGAGGATTATCAATAGACAAGATCAACAAAAGAATCATGATGAAGCTAGGAGAGGCAGCTTACTCCCGATTGATCCGCGGAGGTCGAGGTTCGCTTCCCGAAGCTCCGAGATCTCCCTCCTTAAAGCGGCCTCCCTTGAAGCGGCCTCCTCCCGAGTGACCTTCACTGTCGCCGAACGTCCTTCAAGGAGTTTAAGTGAGGCACCGCTTTTCCAAAGACTCCTCGGATTTTGCCATTGAGCGGCAATATTCTTTCGCATGCAAAAACAAGGATGATCGATCAAGGATAACGAAGATATAATCAAAAAGAAAGATGAAGGCTTACGTTGAGCGGGTCGCCTCGCTCAGTGCTCTCGACGAGGGCATCCCTTTCATCCTTTTCACCGCCGATCGAGGATGATGCCCCGTCTCTCGCCTTCCGAGTCCCGCCACTCGATTCTCGATGGAGGAACCTGTGTCTCGAAGACCGTAGCCCGGGAATCTCTTCTACCGTGGTCGGCAAACAAGAAAAACCAATGAAGACATGAAAGATTCAAAATTGAAAGAACAAAGGAAAGTTCGCAAGCAAGTCTCACCGGTTTCGGCGTCGCCGCCTAGCGGGCATGGGCCCTTCTTCTTCTTCGCTCGTGCCGAGTGACCCTCGCCGGGGCACTCTGCCGCACTGAGGGTTCCCAAGAACCGATCGGTTTCCTGGTCGGGATATCCGGCTGGGCAGGGGGCTCTTCCCCGGGGCTCTCCTTCCGAGGAAAAGGTGCTTCTCCGAACGCTTGCACTTGGTTGCGGGCTTCGGGTTTTGGCTCTACGGCCTTGGCGCTTCGGGAGCAGCGGCGGGGTCGCCCTTCATCCCTCCGACAGATCTATATCCCGGGGCTTCCCGCACAAGCAAATACAAATAAGATAAAGAAGAGTTTTCTACGAAAGAACTCGGGACTTTGGTTTCGTAGCTTACTGGTTGATCGGCGGATCTTCTGCGTCCGCGGCGATCGCCTTAGGAGGCGGGTCTCGACGGAGGAGCGGGACGTCGTCATCCGAGTCCTCGATGATCGCCGCCTTTGCTTGCGCGCTTGTTCGAGTCCTCACTGCGCCGCCCGCTTCCCGACTGGATCGCTTGGATTTTTATCCCGCCGCCGCCTTTCTAGCGGGCGACGCACGGCAGGCATCATGAGCCATCTTATACGGCTTGGAAATGATAGAGGCGTTCTCCTCGTAAGAAGGAAGGCGCAACGTTAAGCGACAAGACATCAAGATCGAAAGATACTATAAAGCAATCAATCGCCACGGAGGAGGAGGTCGATGGATGCCGAATGGAAGGACTCGGTAGTATGAGGGCTCGCTCGACCGAGATCCCTGATGAGAAGAGCTTGTACATCCGGATCTTCGTGATCTCGTATGTGAGCGGATCCGAGTCCTCCCGATTGGGTCCGTTCCGCCTCGTACTCGAAGGCCGCTTCGATCGCTCCCGATTGGCGCCGCGGCACTCCGATGAAATGCCGAGTGATTTGTTCCCGCGAAGGTTCTCTTCTTCATCGCCAGATCTTCGCGAGCGATCGTTGGCTTCATCCCATTCTTGGGCTACGGACGGTGCTCCAAGATGGTTTGGGGACAGGAGGAATACCGACAAAGGAAGGAAGGCTAGGTTCAAGATTGCCGATGTAGAACCGCCTCGAGTGCCGCCTTTGTTCGAGGATTTCAAGGGGAGAGAGTAGTCTTTGCGAGAGATCCGCGAAGCCGGAAGCTCGCCCGCCAACGACACAAGGATGGTCCTTGTTCGGATGGGGTTTCGTAGAAACATACGACGAAAATTGAAGTGAGGAAGAATGCCAAGGAAGGCTTCACACACATGAATAAAGAGTGCGATGTGAAGCATCGAGTTGGGGTTCGATGGTAGATGTGAAGACCATAGTAATCCAAGAGCCCCGAAAGAATTCGGAGGTGGAAAGACCGAATCCGCAATAGAAAAGGAGGTAAAGACAACGAGCTCACCGGTGTTTGGGGTCGGGAAGTCTTCCCGCCGCCGGCGCCATCCCACAAGTTCCTTGGGCGAAAGCACGCCGTGCTTCACCATCTCCTTGAGGGTGTATTCCCTCACATCCGAGGTGGCCCATTGGTCGAACGGAATATTCTTCTCCTCCGCCATGAGATCGAGGTTGATGAGGAGCGAATCTGGCTGAGAAAGGTTGGATCTTGGACGAAAGATGTGGGAGTTTTGGTTGCAGGAGCTAGTTGTCGCGGCAAGCGAGCTTCTTGGCGGATGAACTAAGAAGTGCGCAAGCCTAGGGTTCTCCGCAATGAACCGATGAACAAGTATTGCGAGAAGGGGAATTTTGGAAGATAAAGAGGCGGGAACGACCTCGTGTCTTTATAAAGAAAGATTTGAGGGTTGCGCTAGGTTTTCTGGTGAGTGGGCCGAGCCCATAAGGAAATCTACGGCCCAGCTAAGGTGTGGTTCGATACGTGTCCTTAGGGACTTAAGCGGATGAGCTTAAGCAGATTTGCCCTGGCAATATGCGCGTGTCCGAGCGCCCTATGCCTTTAAAAGATCCTTCCATACCGCGGTTTGCTTGACTTCATGAGAAGCTGGCACGATGCAATTTGGAAGGTGACCAACAGCAGAGTTTTATAGCCGCCTTGGTGAACAAGGGCTTGGTTTTTCAGCATTTGGTCGGGTAATCTTGCCGATGCGTTTGTTTTCCACCTTGGTGAAGATCTTTATAAGATTAAGACCAAGATATGGCAAAAGCTATTTAATAACTTGGTCATATTTTTCATATGATTGAAACAACTTATTTTCCCATGAGGGATGATTAAAGTATTTGTTCCGGATGACTCTGGTAGATTTACTCTGGATAAGCATGAGCTTACCGAGTGCTTTTACCCGCTAGGGTTGATTGAGTTATTATTCCGGATTACTGGGGCGAATCCACTCGGTTGAGCAAGAGTTTACCGAGTGTTTTTTACCCATGAGGATGATTGAATTATTTGTTCTCGAGATGATTCTGGCAAATTCACTCGGTGAGTATGAACTTGCGAGTAATAAGATTTCTATGATTGCTTTAGCATGAGGCATCTATATGAGAATAATTATTTATAGTTCTTGACTATATGCTTAGTCTATTAGTCGGGGGCTACACCTATAATTAGGTGCATCAGGAGATGCACCTAGATATTTATTTTTTGAGAATTTTTGAGATATTTTCTAGCCCTTCACAGCCTTTGGAGCCACTCGGAAGATTCAGCAGAGATGATGAAATCACTCGGTGCCGAAGCACTCTGGCCAAAGAGATTTTTGGTTGAGTGCCGTCTTTCTGAAGCCGAGTTGTCTTGTCGATCGAAAAGGACTCGGGGCTACTTGTGGAGATTGTGGCAATCGAATATCCACATGGCAAGCTTATCCGACTGGAGGTAGAGATAGATTGCGCCTGCTATATCTGTAAGCCGAACTTGACTTAGGTGTTACGGTTGCCGATAGAGATAAGGCAATCGGCCTATAGTCACGGTTTGGTAAGATTGAGGAAACCCAACTTAGAATAAGATAGGATTTCCGACTTGTAAACTCTTCCTCCCAAAACTATATAAGAGGGGTAAGGGGTGTCCCTTGAGGGATATTCCTAGACTTGATCAGAGATTAGATTCTAGATCAAAGATTCCAAAAGGAGTTTAGCTTTTAGCTCTTAGCTTTTGATCACGAGATCAATAAAGACACTCGGCGGATCGAATCCACCGAAACAGCAGTAAGGTATTACCTCTCGAGAGGGCCTGAACCTGTCTAAATCTTCTTCTTCTTCTAACCCATTGTGCTTGGCGATCTCGACTGCGACCCCATAAAATATATTGTCGAAACCAAGTTTCGACACAAACTCCACTTAAGTATCAAATAACATGTGCTCCAAATAGGATTATGACTTAGAGTAGATACAAAACAGTTTCATCCATCTATATTGTCAAACAACAGGAAATGTCCATAATTTATGTTAAACAACTGCTGGTAAAAATTGAAGAAATAATCTGGCATGGCACAAACATATCATTAGAAACTCAAAAACAAAAACTGCAATTAATCATGAAAAGGAAATTTTAGCTCAAACATTTTATCTTGTAATGCCTGGTAACTGGATGATTAAGTAAATGACAATAACATGAAACAATAACGTCAAAAGCTATTACAACATAAACATCTTAAGAAAGAAGATAAAGTGATAAATGCCGCTGCATCTTGACTCTTAAGTAGATATTCCACAAAGTAATGGAAAAATGTACTACCAATCTTATTGAGCTCCAAGAATGCTATTCAGTATTATCTTAAAAAAGTATGCTATTCAGTTAGATACTAAAAATCAGTAACACAAACAGATTAATGATACAGATATTCACCTATCAGATAATATGCATTGGAAACAAAAAAGACACAACTCACCCAACAGAAGAACTGAATAGTGAATACAGAATGTAATTATAGCCAGTTAACCAATGAACATTCATCTAAAACAAAGGTTAGGAAGCCATACTTGGGTCAGAATTGATAAGCACAGCAGTACCACCGAAGCTGCAACTCCCACCAATATGTTTCATCTTCTGCCAATAGCTATTGAATGCATACGACGCATGTGCCGCGATGCTGTCTGGATAGAAGCAGCTTCCCCGGCTGAAATCTCCTGGCAATCCACCCCATCCTGGCTGCAAGCGTAATCCATTGCCTCCTGCAACCTGTCCAGAGGGACAGTCGGCTTGGCAACGCACCATTGCCCACCACCATTCCCTGCCTCACCGAACCACGGTTGGGGCGACATCGCCGCCATAGGTGGAGCCAAGCATGGCGCCGGCCTTACAGACGGGCCCATGCCATTGCCACCTGCTGCCGCCTCAGGCGGAGTAGCCGGCATTGACATGGGCGGACTTGCTGCTGGCGCAGGCACAACGACGGGTGTGCTCGACGGCGCTGCGGCCGGTGGAACCGACGGGACAACCTCCGGTGGCGAGTTGGGCGCAAAGGACAACGGCACACCGGGCGGCGGCGGACTCGCCACCGACGGCTGCGGCGGCGGGTAAGCCACCGACGTCGGCGGCGGCAGGTGGTGCATGCCGTACAGCCTCCTCTTCAGAGCCTCTCCTCCCTCCTTGGCGCACGAGGCGGAGGCATCGATCTTGATTTCCTCGACGAGGCCCCAGCGCACGAGGGCGTGGTGCAGGTTCTTGGCGGCGCGCGAGAGGAGGTCTTGGCCATGGCGGCCGCCGGCGCAGGCGACGGCGATGGCGGTGACGTGGTTGGAGGGGTAGTGGGCCAGGACATGAGCCCTGAGCCAGGACTCCGCCCCAAGAACCGACGAGACCACCATGGGGAGGTCCGCTTGAGCGACCGATACACGCACAGCTGCCGGAGATGGCGGCTGCTCATGGAGGCGAGCCACGGCCACCTCATGTGCTTCTTGACCTGAAACTGTGGAATAATCACAGAGAGACGGATTAGACGATTAGTGCTGCTGTGCAAGAACATCTGGAAGAGAACAGAATGGAAGATGTGAGCAAGTTGCAAAAGAAAAATGGCATCTGCGCAAACAAGGGAGCAAAGTTCACAAAGTCTGAAAGTTTTGAACTTTTTGGTGCTAAAGAAACCTAAAAGAGATATTACTGTAACAAAGAAAATTTTCAAAAAAAGAGAGGCAAAAAGGGGGAACATAATAACAACAGATTCATAATCAAAATTTTATCTTGAGACAAGCTTGTGTAAAAAAATAACCAAATATAGTACTGCATTTTTTTTGCGAGGCATTAGTACTGTATGGTTTGTAAAAGAAACAATCAACTAAGGAGTAACGATGAGAAAATCACAAAAACAAAATAGCGAAATGAAGCTATGAAATGGAAATACATATGTCCTCAAGAAATAAAGAATAATAACCTAACAACGAAGAAAAGTATGTAATACATCCTACGAAGTGGCTCCACTGGACCAACATCTAGCATGCAAGGAGGAAAGATGAAAACTAAGGGAACCAAAACAAGAAAAATCAATGTAGCAAAAAACTCCATGAAATCTCTTGATGGAAACAAGAAGCAAAGACCACACGAGCATTAACAAGCAAAACCAGCACGAGCATCAAGAACAAGAAACATTCATGGCACCGCAAAGGCCACCATTACCAGCAAGACCCAAGGAAGGGAGCAGCAGGGAGTTGGAGACGACGACGAGGAGGAGCGCTAGCGCCACCAAGAACTCCATCCCCATCCCCTCACTCTCTCCTCACACTCTCCTTCTCACCACCCTGCAACCAAGTAAAGCTAATGGTAGCAGACACTGTAGTCACACTCAAAGCTCACAGCTTCGCAAGTGGTGTGCAGCAAGCAACAGTTGCAGCAGAGCAGCGGCTTCAAATTCGTGGTTGAGGTGACTAGACGCTGGAGGTCAAAGCAAAAAGAAGGCTGGGGATGCCATTAATGGCGGTAGTAGGATTCTTTTGAGGATACCTCCTCCTGTGTCCGCGCTGCCCTGTGTGGTGGTAGTCGTAGTAGTACTATGCTCAGTCTGCTGTGCTAGCGCTCAGGCTCTTGGAGAGAGAGAGAGAGACGGGGGAGTGGAGGGAGAGATGGACAAACGACTGGTCTCGGGAGTTGTGAGTCGTGACCATGGCAGGCGACAAGTATGGGCGTAGGCCTTGTACTCCTACTACTACGGCAGTACTAGAGTATTTATGAAAACCTGAAAAGTGCCGTTTCTTTTCAGACACCGATTTGAAATTTTGCAGTCGTGTGGGCTTCCCCACGAGGTTGCACAGTTAACATCTTGCACCACGCAAAACTTTCGCAGGGAACAGTATATGACATAAACTTTACGTCCAAAATTTTATATAAATTTTTTAAAAATTTAGTTTTCTGGGTAAAGTTTTTGACATCTATGTGTCAAATAATCTCCTTAGCAAGCTTTGCAATTGTTCTTTTTAGAGCAAAAGAAATTGTAGATTTGAAGTGAGCAAGAATGATCCATGTCTTCTCCGAACTAGCATATCCAAGCAAATCAAATTGGCATCGAGGATTCATGTATATGCACCATCGATTTTACTCATCAAACTCTTCTACAAATCACCGATTTCTCCATTCATACATAGCAATTAACGGAGCTTCTCCATGTGTATGTCTTCTCGTGATTTGTTCATTGTAAATCTCCGTAAAATCCTCCCGCTCTCTTCATGAACGGAGCTTCAAGGGCGTCGACGCCGGACTCCGCTTCCGCTTGAGCCCCGACCGCATGCGCCGGATGGCGAGCGCGGGGCCTTGCCGTCGTCCACGCCGCCGCTCTTGTCGGGAGGAACGCAAGCGCCGTGTCTGGCCGCGCAACGCGCGGCGGAGGCTTTTTCGCCTCCGTCGACGGCGGAGGCTTCCCACGAGGGATCTCCTCGCGCCGGCGGCGGCGACGCACGGTGGGCTAGCACGCACGAGGTCGGCCAGTCATAGAGGATGGTCGCCACCTCGTGCTCCTCCTCGTGAACACCTCCCCTCGTCCTCCTCCACCGCCGCCGGTTGCCCTCGTCGCCGCCGCTCCCCTCGTCCTCCTCCACCACCGGCGCCGCTGCCCCCATCGATGCCTTGCCCTCGTCCTCCGCTCGCGTCGACTCGCGCCGCCGATCCGGAGAAGGGGAAAATGCGTTGACAAGGCCGAGGCGTGGGGTAAACTCGTAGCTCTTCTTCCAAGAAAAAGTCACACCTTTAGGCACAAAACCCTCCCAAATCTAAAAACTTTACATGCCATGTTTACATATACCGTTTAGTTCCAAAATCCCAAAAATATTCAAAATCCCAAATCTTTACACTATTTTACAAAGAACTAAACAGACCTATATCGTACTATCCATCTTTATTTTTAACTCATTTTATTTATTTCAAAATAAATTATTTGTCTTTATTTTTAACTCATTTTATTTATTTCAAAATAAATTATTTGTCTTTATTTTTAACTCATTTTATTTATTTCAAAATAAATTTATTTTTAATAATTATTGCATCCGTTTATAAAAGTAAAAAAATTATATTTGAAATAGCTAAAGTGAAAAATAATTACGTTACGTGTAGATAAATTAGTAATATGATAGCTTTTTAATTTTGTATCGTTATGTACGGGGTACGCCATAAATAAATTTATTTTAAGACAAATGGGTAAGTTTATTGTAAATAAGTGTAATAATGTAATTTTAAAACTTAAATTTGTTTATTACGTAATTCTACGTCACTTTAATCCTATTCCATTCAAATTTTATCCCATCCTACTCCGGCTACTCAACCACTTCCATCCATCTACTTTCTTCATCCAAAATGTTAGCATTTTTAGGTGAACATGGGTATTAATAAATTAAATGTAAATGATTAAATAATGTTTTGATTTGTTAGAAAAGAAAGCCAGTGAAAGAATTAAATGGACAACGGTTGGCATTGTGCTAAAAATATCTACGAAGTAGTACCATGTAATAAGGGGTATATAGATTATTTTATTCTTCTCTTAAAATTTACTTACCTGTTTTTATGTGAACAAATTAAGATATAGGTGAAAAGCATATTACAGGAAGCTTATATGCTTATATTAGAAGATAAACTTAGAGCATCACCAACACTCACCTAAATTTTATCTCCCAAATATGATGGATAGAGGATCACTCATCTAAATAGAACATCCATACGTATTATGTCTCACAGCAGATCACCCAAATGTCACCCCTTCATTTGGGTGATGGAAAAAGTGATGCGGGATTTCCTCCATTTGGATGATAAAAATACAATTTAGGTAATCATCTATTTTAGATGATGGGTTGAGTGATCTGTTGGAGCATAATTTTTCATCAAAATCATCCAAATTTAAGATAGAGCACCATTTAGAAGTGTTGTTGGTAATGCTCTTATCACGGAAGGAAGCTTTTGGGCCTAAGCAAGCTTGCAATAAAAGCAAGCTTGTCATGGAAGCCAGCTTGCGAGAGAAGCAAGCTTGCGGTGAAAGTCGCTTGCAACACAAGCCGTCAACCTTCTCTCGCCTATAAATAGGACCCTAAAGGTCCAAGACAAGTTGGAACTCTCTTGGCCACCTCCCCTCTCCTTCCAAAAAAACCCGAAGAAATAAAGCTTTTACTCGTTCACACTTTCGTGATCCAAAGCTCGTGTTTGTCTGCGTGTGTGTTGATTAGTAGAATAGACCAATTTCTCAACACATTATCCACACGAGTCTCCACCGAGCTAAATGGATGAACATGAGAAATTAGTTTCTACTTGTCATCTTATCTTGTTCTTGATATGCAAATCATCCTTCTACTATAGTTAAAATGATCAAAAGAACAACATGGAACCTGAAATACCATCCTCCAACATCCTCTTAGCAATATGCAAGAACATGAAGGCGGCTCTCGCCATCATAATCGTCCAATTGCTAGAGATGATACATCCTCTTAGTAATACCCGATAAAATGAATGTGGCTCGTCTGTTATCATCTAAAGGCTTGAGATGATACATCCTCTCAACACTACCCGATAACATGATGGTGACTCTGCCACCGTTATCATCCAAATGCTAAAGATGATGTGCCTAAAGCACCGGCATGACAACTTAATGGACGGCTCTGCCACAGTTGTTGCCAAGTACCGCATGCAAACAAACCTTCGCACCGCCATGAAGTATTGTTATGGATGTCCTTTTCTTCTATGGACATCACGCTTATGGGCCCTTGATGCCACTAAGGTCGGCTCGCCGCCATGTGGGGTAGTCTCATGGTGGGGAAGTATTGCCTAGTTTTTGTTTCTTTTTCATAGCCTCCACAATATGCATGAAGTTGTGCCCACGAGACTCTTTGTTTTTGTTTTTACATGCTTATTGCATTGTTTGCATGATCTTTAGTAACATTTTGTTTTAATGTTATGAATTAATTTCCTAGCATGATTGATAATTTCCAATTAAGCAATCGTAATCCTGAAGATTACTTACATTAATTTGCTAGGAAAGTTTTCTATGGGAAACTATGTGGTAATCCTAAAGATTACACACGCTTGTAATCCTGAAGATTACGCATGACCAATTTATGTCGACCTTGCACATTGTATTTACTTGTGGTAAATACCAAATGATGTCATGGGATATGTCAAACATAGCAAAAAGGAATTCGCCGAGCTTGACTTGGATGGTAGCAACTACCTTACTTGGGTGTTGGACGTTGAGATTAAGCTCGACTCCATGGGTCTCAATCATACTGTTGTGCTGCCCGAAGCTGGCACGAAGAAGTCTATGAAGGATGAGAAAGCAAAGGCATTGCATTTCTTGCGCCACCATCTCCACCTAGACCTGAAGTTTGAGTATATGACCGAGAAAGAACCACTTGTATTATGGCAAATCCTTGAAGGATCGCTTCGACCATCAAGGGTCAATTGTGCTCCCACAAGCACCACGTGGCTGGATCACCTGATGCTTCCAAGACTACAAGTCTGTGGCGGTGTATAACTTTGCCCTACATAGGATCATCCCTTAGTTACGTTTATGTGGTCAGAAGATCACTGACACTAAGATGATCGGGAAAACCTTATCCATCTTCCACCCCAACAACATGGTGTTGCAACGGTGATGGCAATAGGGTGCCCGATCTTCCGTTAGGTGAAGATAATTATCGATTTGGCAGAAACTTGGGCCCGCCGTTGCCACTAAGTGGTATCAGAGCTTTAGGTATACCGTCAGGTTCGTCTTTACCCTAATATTATTTTTTGCTCATCCAATAGTCCACATCACAATAAAAGAGAGTAACACATCACAAGGTGGTAAAGAGAGTCCACGAAAACAGCCACAAAAAAATTAGTAGTCTTAGGTTTTCCATGTCCTAGAAGCACGTTTAGCCTTTTCATAATTCTGTTTCCTTGAGAGATCGGGTTCTACCCGGTTTTGATTTGCTAGCCGCCTTTTGTTAATAACCCGCCTTCGCAAGCCCTCTTAGATAGGTTGCAAACTGCCTTGTGTTAATCACTTTGCATCGCTAACCTCCTTGTCAGCCCCGCTTAACCTATTTGTAAACCTTAGCCAAAGCTGTAACAGGGTGTGCCGCGAAACCCTAACTTGCGCATCTATCTTAAAATAACCATAACTTTCGCATACAGACTCAGAATTGGACAAATAAGTAGTCTGTGAACATCTATAGAAAAATTTACACAAGGTTCTCCCCCACTTCGTTAGGTTTGTTAGAAACTTTTTTGTGAAATTCGGCTTGGAAGATTGAGTTATCGAGCTATGAAGTTCTAGAATGAATTATAAAGCACGGTCCAAAAATTCCAGAGGCCGCATCTTACATCATCTTGAGGTGACTCTTCCTCCTATTTTGCTATTTTTGTCTCCCTGATTGAGAGAAAAATAAAAAACAAAGTCAAAAAAGGAAGAAAAGGAAGCAAGAAAGAAGTGTTTCAGTGTGCAATTTTTGTTGTTCTTCGAGCTGCTTTGAGAGACTTCGTGAGAGAGTTATCCAAAGTCTTTTGTTCAGTACTCTTGTTGGTTATGCTAATCCTAGTAATATGTCTCAACTAGCAACTGCTACAAGTACTTGGGACATTTATTTGTCATTACTATCTGTTACTGATCTGTGTGCTACTAACAAAATTTTGGCCTCCCAAGCTCCACATACATACTTCTTGTCAGCACAGCTTCGATCCTTGCAATCGTCGGATCACGTCCTTCAAGGTATCATGAACCAACCACCGGTTGCACCGTCACTAGCTTGGTAAGTAAGAACCTTACAAGAGCTTGGTAAGATGCTTCCATTGCAAGTCTCCACCCCCCGCTCTTTTGTAGTTGATAGGGATAATCTTTTGTTCTTTGTTTCTTCTTTGTGTTTTCGCTAACAATGATAGGAGATAGCAACCTGAAGGATTTCAATGAGTGCATCCATCGCACTTAGTGCAGGGTGCAATAGAGCAAGTGATGAAAAGGGTGGAAGATTTATATGCGAAGCTGGATGTGAGGAATGCTATTGAGCGCATGGACAAACTGTTGTCCACTGTAACTGATAGACTTGATGACATTGAGGGTCTTCTATCACCCGTTCGAGACAATGACCATGACCACGATGAAGACATTGTGTATGATAAAAACAAAGAGGTTGACCAACAGGCAACACGAAATGCATGGCTATGTCAACGTCTTCTCCACACTTGTCTAGGTATGGGAGGTAGCAATTTCAATAATCAACACCATACTCGTCTTAATGATGATCCATTTGCTAAAGTCAAGTTTAATATTCCATCATTCTCTGGTGCTTATGATGCAGAGACATACCATGATTGGGAGATGACAATAGAACAAAAATTTAATGCACATCTAGTTCCTAAGATCCATAGAGTTAGGCAAGCTAATAGTGAGTTTAAGGATTTTGCTATAGTCTGGTGGACTGAGCTAGGAAATACCCAATTGCAACCTAAAACATGAGATAGGTTAAAACAAACCATGCAAAATAGATTTGTTCCTGCATCCTACCAGCGTGATTTGCGTGAGTACTTACAATATTTAGACCAAGGTAACATATCTGTTCATGAATACTACGTAGAGCTTCAAAAGAGTATGATACATTATGAAGTAGTAGAGGAACAAAGGATAAAATTTATTGTTTTATGGTGGGTTGAGGTGTGAAATTCAGGATATCATATATTATAAAGAATATAATACTGTCAATCATTTGTTCGAGCTTGCAATGCATGTAGAGAAAGAATTATAGGGGCCTCAATAGAGGAACAGGAACAACTTTCGCAACTCCCTCGCACCAAGAATGATGAACGCGTCTGCAATAGCATAGCCATCAACAAGCTTTCGTCCTTCTTCACCACCTTCAGCAAGCACATGACCTTCAACCTCCATGCGACCTTCATCCCTTGCTCAGCAGATCGCCATCACCACTTGTTGGATGAACTTCATATTTAGGTAAAACTCCCATACTTGGTTCCCGCCAAGAGTTCCTCATACATCGCTTTTGTGGGCCACACTTCTGCAATTCAGTGCACCATTGCCATGGGATTGGGCATGTGTAGAGGAATTGCCCCAGTCAACAGGCATACAATGCTACAAAAGATGGAGGTTACATTACCGCCTCTAATGTGGAAGAGGACGACCTTGATGATAGTGCTGAAGACAACCACGATGACGAAGGTTTAGTTTTTGGTGGTGATCATACATCCACCTACTCAGTGCACAGGTGGAACAAGAAGAAAAGCTACAATGCCATAACTTGTTTCAGTTTTTCTTTGTCATTAAGAATCGGTGAGCATGTGTGATTATTGATGGAGAAAGTTGCAACAACTTAGTGAGTTCTGATTTGGTCAAGAAGCATGGCTTGACTACATGACTGCATCCACATCCATAACATATTTAGTGGATAAATGGCTCGTAAGGCTAAAGTAACACAAACTTGTAGAGTTCTTTTTTCCATTGGCACTTATGTTGATTCTACACTTGTGATGTGGTACCTATGCAAGCTTGCTCTCTTTTATTGGATCATCCTTGGGAACATGATAATAATGTTATTCACTATGGTAGAAGTAATAAATACACTTTTATGCATAAGGAAAAAATTACTTTGCTACCTTTGACCCCTGCTGAAATTGTGTAAGCTGATAGGGAGAGAGCTGGTAATGAGAAGACAGAATTAGATGCTAAAACTGAAAATCAGCAAGTACTTAGATTGAAAGATCTGTTATGCTTACAACGGAATCTGATCTTGCTGAAATTTGTGATGAAAAAGACGTGCTATGCTCTGGTTTGCAGGGATGCTTTATTTTCTATTGATGGTATGTCTAGCTCTTTGCCCGCTCCTGTCACTAACCTTTTACGGGAGTTTCGAGATGTTTTTCCATACGAGATACCTCTAGGACTTCCACCCATTCGAGTGATTGAGCATCAAATTGATTTAATACCTGAAGCGAGTTTGCCAAACCGAGCTGCCTACAGTACCAACCCCCAAGGAGACTAAGGAGATTGAGCGTCAAGTTCAAGACATTTTGGATCACGGGTATGTATGTGACAACCTAAGTCCTTGTGTTGTTCATGTTATTTTGGTTCCGAAAAAAGGTAGTTGGCGTATGTGCATAGATTGCAGAGCCATTAACAATATAACTATAGGGTATCATCATCCTATTCCTAGGCTAAACGACATGCTTGATGAGTTAAGTGGTTCTATAATTTTTTTCTATGGTTGACTTGCATAGTGGATAACACCAAATTATAATGAAACTAGGAACATGAATGAAAGACTGCTTTTAAAACTATGTTTGGTTTGTATGAGGGGTTAGTAATGCCTTTTGGTTTCACTAATGCACCCAGCATATTTATGTGTTTAATGAATGTGATTTTACATCCTTTCATTGGCAAATTTGTGGTGATTTACTTTGATGATATCTTAATTTCTAGCAAGTCATTATCTGAACATCTTGATTATCTACATGCTGTTTTTGAGGCTTTGTGTGCTGTCTGTTTATTTGGTAACCTCAAGGAGTGCATCTTTTGCATCGATTGTCGAAACTCGATTTCGGCAATAGAAATTTGAGGGTGCAGTCAAGATCGCCAAGCATAATAGGTTAAGTGGAAAACAAGGTTTAGACAGGTTCAGACCCTCTCGTGAGGTAATACCCTACTCCTGTTTTGGGGGTTCGATCCGCCGAGTGTTTATTGATCTCAAGATCTAAGGCTGAAAGCTAATAGCTCATAAAGCATATCCCTCAAGGGACGCCCCTTACCCCCCTTATATAGTCTTGGGAGGCGGGCTTACAAATTGGAAACCCTATCTTACTCTAAGTCGGTTTCCTCAATCTTATCAAATCGTGACTATGAGCCGTTGCCTTATCTAATCGGCAACGTAATACCCAAGTCATAGTTGGTTTACATATTTGGCAGGCGCAACCTATCCCTATCTCCAGTCAGATAAGCTTGCCATGTGGATATCTGATTGCCATAATCTCCACAGTAGCCCCCGAGTCCTTTGCAGTCGACGAGATAACTCAACCTCGAACCAAGATAGTACACAGCCAAACAACTCTTTGGCCGAGTGCTTCTGGCGCCGAGCAATTGCATCACCTCTGCCTGAATCTCCCGAGTCGCTCCAAAGACTGTGAAGGGCTGGAAAATATCCAAAAAATAAATACCTAGGTGCATCTCTTGATGCACCTAATTAGGTGTAGCCCCCGACTATATGGTTAGCCAAAAACAGACTAAACATATAGTCAAGAACTATAAAAAATCATTCTCATGTAGATGCTTAGCTCAAGCTAAAGCAACCATAAAAAATCTCATCACTCGGCAAGCTCGCGCTTATCCGAGTGAATTTGCTCGAGTCATCTTAGAACAAATAACTCAATCAACCCTCGTGGGTGAAAAGCACTCGATAAGCTCATGTTTATCCGAGCGGATCTGCCCGAGTTATCTCGGAACAAATATTTTAATCATCCCTCATGGGTAAACAAGTTTTTCAATCATCTAAAAAATACGACCAAAATTTTAAATAGCTCCTGCCATAATATTGGTCTCAGTCTAAAAAAGATCTTCACCAAGGTGGAAAGATAGTATTGATATAATCATTTAATCAAATACTTAAAAATCAAACAGTCCCTGTCATCAAGGCAGCCACAAAAAACTTAACTGTTTGTCATCTTTCAAATTGCATCTTGCCAACTTCTCATGAAGTTGTGCAAACCACGGTATGAAAGGATTTTAAAAGGTACAGGGCACTCAGACACGTCCATATTGCCAAAGCAAATCTGCTTAAGTTCATCCACTTAAGTCCCTAAGGACACGCGTCAAGCCACACCTTAGATGGGTCGCAGGTCTCTCATGGGCTCGGCCCAATCGCGAGAAAACCTAGCGCAACCCTCAAATCTTTGTACAAAGCCTCGAGGTCATCCCCGCCACTTCGTCTCCCTCAAAAAAATTCCCCAATCGCAACACTGTTCATCAGCTTGCAGCAGAGAACCCTAAGCTCTTGCGCGCACCCAATCCACCGGTCTAGAAGCTCACGCTTCGTCCCCAGCCAGCCTCCGCATCCCCCTTCACCAGCCCCCATCTCAAATCCCCATCTTCCAGGCCAGATCCACTTTCCCCCAAACCACATTCATGGCGGGAGAGAAGAAGATCCCTTTTGAGCAGTGGACTACCTCGGATGTCAAGGAGATGGTGAAACACGGAGTCCTTCCTCCTAAGGAAATCGTGGGCTGGCGTCTGGCGGCCGGTGAGGAGTTCCCCACTCCAAACACCGGTGAGCTCGTTGTTTTCACTTCCTTCTTTTATTGTGGTTTCAGCCTCCCCACCTCTGAGTTCTTTAGGGGGCTTCTTGACTACTATGGTATTCAGCTTTATCATTTGAACCCAAACTCCATGCTCCACATAGCCCTTTTCATCCATGTGTGTGAAGCTTTCCTTGGCATTCTCCCCCACTTTCAACTCTTTCGACGCATGTTCTCCCTTAAGCCGCATCCGAATAAGGATCAACCCTGCGTCGTTGGTGGGGCGGGCTTCCAACTCCGCGGATCCCTCCGCAAGGAGTATTTCTCTCTCCCCTTGAAATCCTCCAATAAGGGCTGGCATGCAAGCTGGTTCTATATCGCCAACCTTGATCCTTGCCTACCAAACTTCGTTGGCCTTCCCCCTGTGCCTAGGCCCAACTGGAGCACCGTGCTAGTGGCCCAAGATTGGGATGAAGCCAACAGGCTGCTTGCGAAGATCTTGGAGATGAAGCAGAAAGATCTTCGGGGCGAGCAGATCACTCGGCACTTCATCAGGAGCCGACTAGCTCCGATCAAAGAGCGATCCAAGCCAGCTTTTGAGTACGAGGGCGAGAGGGACCCCAATCGGGAAGACCGCGACTCCCTCAGCTTCGAAATCTTGAAGATTCACATGTACAAGGTCTTCTCGACTGGGATTGCAGTCGAACGCAGCCTCGTGCTGCCAGTCCTCCCATACAGTCTATATCGACCTCCTCCTCTGGTAAGCCGACTTAACTCCTTCATTGTCTTTCAATCTTGATATCACACTTCTTAGTGTTGAAAGAATCTTTCTTGCAGGAAAATGCCTCCATCATCTCAAAGTCGTATAAAATCCATCACGACGACGTGCCGGCTCGGCCTGCTAAGAAGCCAGCCAGCGGCGTGAAGATCTAGAGCGATCCGGCCGGGAAGAGGGCGGCCCCGAGTGAAGACATCAGTAAGCGGGCGAGCAAGAGGAGGCTGATCATTGATGACTCGGACGATGATGTCCCAGCCCCTCAAGCCGAAGCGACCCCTCCAAGGCCATCAACGAAAGCAACGCCCAAAATCCGCCGATCAACCAGGTACATCTTGTGACCAAAATCGAGTCCTTTGTTGAAAATTCCTTCGTCTTCATCCCGACTGTGCCTGTCTTTTGCTTGGCAGGAGGCCTCAAGATATAGACCCCGCCGGGCAGAGTGAGGGACCAACGCCAGCTACAACAATCGAGGCAGCAAAGCCTACGGAGCCAAAACCCCGGAGCCCTCTCCCGAGCGAGAGCGCTCCGTGTGGAAGGCCCTCGCCTCCCAGCGAAGATACCCCAAGGAAGGAGCCCCGACTGCCAGCCGGGATACCCCGACTAGAAACCAATTGATCGTAGAGGAGCTCCCGGCTGCGACTCAAAGGGCCCCGACTGAGGATCAGTCGGGCAAAAGCCAAGAAGAGAAGAGCCGCCGTGAAGCACCGGTTGGGGACTCGGCCACCAAAGCTGGTAATTCTTGACTCAATATTTCATTCTTAAACTCCAGTTTAATTCTCTTGTATCTTTATCTGCTCCTCCTGATCCATTCAGCCAAAGTAGAGGAGATTCCCAGGCTGCAGTCTTCTGAAACCTAGGTTCCTCCGATCAAGATTGAGTGGCGGGATTCAAAGGGCCAGAGACAAGGCATCATCTTGAATAAACAAATGGAAAGCGAAGAAAGAGATGCGCTTGTAAGCAGCCTGAATGAAGCGACTCGGCTGCTAAACGTAAGTCCTGATCCTTTTCTGTTGTAGCATCATCATCTCTTTTCAGTCGACCAACTTCAGATCTTGAACGCAGAGGGAGTACTGCCATTCAATGGCCAAGTCCGATGCACTCGAGAAGTTGGTCCCGCATCTGAACTCTCTAGAGAACATCCAACAAGAACTGAAGACCACTCGAGAGGAAGCTGCGTCGAGGGAAGCAGCCCTAATGAGAGAGATAGCCGCACTCCGGGAGGAGAACCTCGACCTCCGGGGTTCAGTCGGGAGTAAGCTTATCCCTCTTGGTCTCTTTATGCCTCTAATTGTATTCTGTGCTGATCTTGGTTGTTGATGACCTTCTTGTTGTAGAAAATTCATCGGAGGTCCACTTGCTTCAAACCCAGCTAGAGGTAGTCAGCCTCAGCAAGGCCGAGCTGGAGACCGAGTTTGAAGGTGAGCTTCTTCAAAACAATGTTCGTTGTGTTTCTTTATCTTTAAATGCTTTGTGTGATCATATGTCTTCGGCAGCTTACAAGATTAAGACCCGAGCTCAGTACAACGTCTTGATTGAGAGGGTCAAAAAAGCTGAGAGCGTTAGGGAGGATGTTGCTAACGCAGCAACGCCGGTGTTGTTGTCGCTGTTCCATAACGGACTCAGGACCAGCTCGTTGGACCCGGTCGAGACCTTCGACAAGCTCCGGAGGGCTTCTGATCAATATCTGGCCAACATTTCCGAGGTGGCCATCATGGGAGCGGGCTTTGCCCTGGCACAAACGAAGTCGCTCTACCCTCGAGTAGACATTGATTCAGTCGGGGAGGGCTTCGCCGATGGCACTTCAGATGAGCAAGCCCTTGAATTGATTAGTGAGGCACAGGAATCGGCCAAAAAGGTGGCTGCTGATGTAGTGAACCACTTCTGACCTTGATTGTTTTGTGAACATTGTATGCAACTTTCTGATGTAGACTTGTAAATATTTCAGCTTATTTATGTTAATGCCTTGATCCGAATTTTTATGTAAAATTTCTTAAGTAATTTTTGTCCGACTGTCGCCAAGCCTAAGCTTGATTAGGTCATCAGAAAATTCTCAGTCCTTATACGTTGGACTCGAATCAAGGAACATTAAACAATGATAAACCGAATATGCATAAGTTGCTGAAGCAAACTATGCTTTATTGACATATGTACAGCCCCCGACTGCTAACTTAAGAAGTCATCTTGCTTGAATTTGGCAGTCAAGAAGAGCATGAAACTTAAGGCAATTTATGCGTAGTATCGTCGAAGATGTTCGATGTTCCAGGAGTTCTCCACCATAGATCCGTCTTCACGCTTTAATCGGTATGCACCTGGCCGAGTCACCTCAGCAATTATATACGGTCCTTCCCATAGGGGAGATAACTTGTGACGGTCCTTGGTGGTCTGAATCTTGCGTAGAACCAGATCGCCAATAATAAAAGCTCGTGCTCGAACGTTGCGACTGTGGTATCGTCTGAGCCCTTGAAGATATTTTGCCGACTGGATCAGGGCTGCCTCGCGGGCCTCTTCCAGTCGGGTGAGGTCATCCCTCGGTCTGGGTCGTAGCATTCGTCGTTGAAGCTGCGGAATTGGAGGGATTCGTACTCCATCTCATTTGGCAACATGGCTTCTGCGCCATAAACCAAAAAGAGGAGTTTGGCCGGTAGCCCGACTGGGCGTGGTCCGTAGAGACCATAGAACCGAGGGGAGCTCTTGAACCCACTTGTCGGCATAAGGACTTAGGCGGTTAAACACGCGGGCCTTGATGCCTTGAAGAACCATGCCGTTGGCACGCTCGACTTGTCTATTGCTTTTGGGATGTGCGACCGACGCATAGCAGATTTTGATCCCAAAGTCTTCGCAAAATTCTTTAAAGATGCCTCTAGTGAATTGAGTCCCATTGTCGGTTATAATTCTGTTTGGAACGCCAAACCGGTGCACGATGTTGAGGATGAAGTCTCGTGCCTTGTCAGCAGTGATTGTAGCAACCGGCTTAGCCTCGATCCACTTGGAAAATTTGTCAATTGCGATGAATAGGTGTGTGAATCCTCCTGGAGCCTTCTTGAAAGGCCGACCATGTCTAAGCCCCATACCGCAAACGGCCAGGATAATAGAATTGTTTGTAGCTCTTGGGCTGGGACATGGCTCTGCCGGGCGAAGAACTGGCAACCTTCACAAGTTCGTACCACTTTGTTGGCGTCGGAGACCGCCGTGAGCCAGAAGAAACCTTGTCTGTAGGCTTTGCCCACCAAGGTGCGTGCTGCCGCGTGGCTTCTGCATATGCCCGAGTGGATGTCTTGTAGTAGCTGTCGTCCCTCCTCAGGTGCGATGCATCTCATTAGGACTCCGGAGGGACTTCTCTTGTATAAATCAGAGTCAACCATGACATAAGCCTGACAAAGATGTCGGACACGTTCTGCCTCATCCGGTCTTCGGGCAGCTCTTGCTGAGTTAAAAATTTGATGAGCGGCGTCCTCTAGTCGGCGTCGACCATGGCGACTTCGTTTGCAGCTTGCTCGTTGGGGGTTGGTTTGGCCGCAACAGTTGGTTCATAGAGATGCTCTACAAAAACGTCTGTTGGAGCGGCTTCTCGCTTGGACCCGAACTGCGCCAACTCGTCAGCTGCCTTGTTATTATGTCTTAGGACATGGGATAGTTTCAGTCCGTCAAACCTGTCTTCAAGTTTGCGAACTTCTTGCCAGTAGGCCTTCATGGTGTCATTTAGACAGGACCAGTCCTTCATCACTTGGTTCACCACCAGCTGGGAATCCCCTTTCACGACGAGCCAACGTATCCCGAGTGAAACTGCAAGGCACAGTCCGTGTAGCAGGGCTTTGTACTCGGCGACATTGTGTGAGGCGGAGAAGTGAAGGTGGAGAACATATCTTAGCTTTTCCCCCGTCGGGGAGATCAGCACGACTTCTGCTCCCAAGCCGGTGATCCTCTTGGATCCGTCGAAGTGCATGGTCCAGTATTGAAGGTCTTCCCGAGGTACGTCTTCTTGCTGTTCGGTCACTCGGCCAAGAAGTCCGCCAGGGCCTGTGACTTCACAGACGTTCTTGCCTTGAAGGTTAAGTCCAGCGGCATCAGCTCCAGGGCCCACTTCGCGATGCGCACAATCGCCTTCCGGTTGTGGATGACATCACCGAGTGGAAAGGAAGTGACGACGGTGACCGAGTGACCCTGAAAATAGTGCGCCAATTTCCTCGCGGTTATCAGAACACCATATAGCAATTTTTGTACCTGAGGGTAGTGAATTTTGGCTTCAGCCAGCACTTCGATGACGAAGTAGATCGGCCTCTGAATCTTCTGGACCCGCCCTTCTTGTTCGCGCTCGACCACGAGAACTATACTAACCACTTGGTGAGTGGCTGAAACGTACAGTAGCAGGGGCTCTTGGGGCTGGGGTGAGGCTAGAACGGGCGGTGTTGTGAGGAACTCTTTAAAATCTTCAAAGGCCTTATGGGCTTCCGGAGTCCACTGGAAGTCGTCCGTTTTCTTTAACAACCTGAAAAAAGGCATGCCTCTTTCGCCAAGTCGAGAGATGAATCGGCTCAATGCCGCCATGCAGCCAGTAAGCTTTTGGACGTCCTTATGGTTACTCAGGGGCTTCATGTTCAGGATAGCGTTGATTTTTTCTGGGTTGGCTTCAATGCCGCGATGTGACACCATGAAGCCGAGCAGTTTGCCTGAGGGCACGCCGAACATGCACTTTTCCGGGTTCAACTTCATTCTGAAGGCTCGGATGTTTGCGAAGGTTTCTTCTAAGTCGGCGATCAGGTCTTCTTTCTGCTTGGTCTTGATGACGACATCATCGACGTAGGCTTTCACGTTCTTTCCAATCTGCGTCTGAAAACATCTTTGGATCATGCGTTGTGTGTGGCCCCGACATTCTTCAGGCCAAAGGGCATCGTGGTGTAGCAGTAAGCTCCAAACGGCGTGATGAATGATGTTTTCAGGCAGTCGGATTCCTTCAAGCTGATTTGGTGGTAGCCCAAGTAGCAGTCCAGAAAGCTTAAGAGCTGGCAGCCGGCCATTGAGTCTATGACTTGGTCAATGCGAGGCAGACCGAACGGATCTTTGGGGCAGGCTTTGTTGAGGTCGGTGTAGTCAACGCACATACGCCATTGCCCCGTCTTCTTTCGGACCAGAACCGGGTTAGCCAACCAGTCGGGATGCAAAACTTCCTTGATAAAACCGGCGGCTAAGAGCTTTGTGAGCTCTTCCTTGATGGCATCTTTTCGATCCTGGGCGAACCTACGTAATCATTGTTTGATTGGCTTTGCATCATCTTTGACGTGTAAAGAGTGCTCGATCACCTCCCTAGGAATTCCAGGCATATCGATGGTTTCCAAGCAAAAACATCTTTATTATTTTGGAGGAAGGTGACGAGCGCACTTTCCTATTTAGGATCTAGTTCAGCGCCGATTACAGCAATTTTGAGGGATCCAATGGATCAAGGGAGATCTTCTTAGTTTTGGCATCGCCGGTTCCCAATTTGGGTATCTTCTTCGTGGGGATTTCACCATTTGCCGAAGTCGATGCGGCCAATCGGATTTCGTGCTGGCCACGTGATCTCTCGCGAGATTGGGCCATGTCGCAGCTCTCCTTGTCGCAGGTGAAGGCTTGCTTTATGTCGCTGCGTAAGGTGATGACGCCGTTTGGACCCGGCATTTTCATGCAGAGGTAGGTATAGTGGGGTATCGCCATAAACTTGGCGAGTGCAGGCCTTCCAATGATGGCATGGTAAGCCATCTCGAAGTCGGCCACCTCGAAAGTGATATTCTCCGTCCGGAAATTCTCTCGAACTCCGAAGGTGACTGGAAGGGCGATGTGCCCGAGTGGTGTAGATGACAGCCCCGGGATAACTCCATGGAAGGGGGCTGAGCTTGTCTTCAGTTCAGCTCTCGGGATCTGCATCTCGTCCAAAGTCTTGGCGAACAAAATGTTGAGGGCGCTGCCCCCATCGATGAGGACGCGCTTGAGCTTGATGTTGCGGACCACCGGGTCTAACACCAGTGGATAGCGCCTCGGGTGAACCACTCGGTCAGGATGATCCGAGCGGTCAAATGTGATTGCCACCTCCGACCACCGTAGGTACTGTGGGACCTCGGGTTGCACCGCGTTGACCTCGCGGTCAGTTAGCTTCTGTTTCCTCTTGGATTCATAGGCTTGCGGCCCCCTGAAGATATGATTCAGCTCACCCACGGGGTCTTGAAAAGGCTCGACGTTTCCAGCCGGGTTGTTCTTCTTGGTGCCCGATAGACTGGCTTCATCAGTCGGCTTCTTGTTGAGCTGTGCCGCATATTGCTCGGTGAACTGTTTATAAATAAAGCAGTCCTTAGCCGCGTGCTTGTGGTTGGGATGATGCGTGCACTGAGCGTTCATGATGGCGTCGTAGGCCACGACTCGGGGACGACGTTGGGAGTTGGACGTCACGGCAACTAGGTCTTCAGGTCGACGCTTGCGGTCCTTCTGGCCCTGGTTGCTGTTGCCGTTATCCTTCTTAGGATGCTGACTTCCTCCCGATTGCTTGTCGTCCCTCCTGTCAGGGCGGTCTTGGCACGCCGCTTTGATTGCGTCGCTGGACTTGGCGTACGAGTTCGCCGTCTCGAACATCTGTTTCATCGTCTTTGGTGGCTTGCGCCCAAATTTCCCGATCAACAGCTCGTCACGGACTCCCTTCTGGAAGGCGGCGATGATGATGTCGTCGGTGATGTTGGGGATCTTGTTGCGCTTTTCGGAGAAGCATCGGATGTAGTCCTTCAAAGGTTCGTCCGGCTTCTGGATGACGTTATAAATGTCGAAGTGGGTTCCAGGCCTCTCGAAGGTGCCCTGGAAGTTGGCGATGAAGTGGTCCCTTAACTCACTCCACGAGCCGATCGAGCCTCTTGGCAAGCTCATGAGCCAGTTCCTGGCTGAGTTAGCAAGGGCGACGGGCAGGTAATTGGCCATGGCCTTATTGTCGCCTCCTGCCGCACGGATGGCGAGGGTGTACACGGTCAGCCACGACTCGGGGTCGGTCTTGCCGTCGTACTTCTTGATTCCGGTCGGCTTGAAACCATTCGGCCAATGCACTCGGCGCAGGTCCCGAGTGAAAGCGGGTACTCCATCGTCATTGCTATCGGGCGAGCCCCTTCGATCTTCGCGGGAGCACCGATCTCGTTCCTGATAGCGTCGGTCAAGGACTTCCCGCAGATCGCTCGGCGGGGTCCTTGGCAAGCTGCTTCGGTAGTCGGAGTTATTGCTGCGGCGGACCCGGTGGTGGACGGGTGGTTGTCCATGCCGCTTCTCGCGGGAGTCGGCCGATTGCTCCTGATGCTTGCACGTGGTCTCGTGGCGAAGGTCTCTTGACCTAGTCGCCGTCCGGTCTGGCTCGGGCCTCTTGTAATCCCGTGACCTCAGCGGCGGGAGTCGGCTTCTGTCGGGCGTTTCTGCCATGGACTCAGTCGGTCTTCGGGCTGAGGAGGTGGGAGGAGCATTGGCTGTAGCCGCGACGATGGTCTTGATCTTGTCCAAGATTGGCGTTACGTCAGGGGGCGCCGTCTCGATTACGGTGTCCAGGAGTGTGAGGGCGGTGACAGCGTTCTGCTGTGGCGTCTGAAAGATGTTGGTGTTGCGGACTCGCGTTTGAAGTATAGCCTCTTGAGCGGATCGTCCGGCTGCCCTCAGAGCCTGTTTTCTTCTGTCGGCTTCCTCCTTGCGCTTTTTCTCTTCTTCCGCCAGCTTGCGCTCTTGCTCAAGTCTGGCTCGTTCTTCTTCTGCGAGCCTACGGGCCATGGCTGAGTCAGACTCGGCCACCTCAGCCATGAGGACGTCGAAGCACTTCGGCTCGTAGTCCTTGTCGCAGTCGGAGTCGTTAGCTTCGTCCGAGGGGATGCCGTAAAGGTTGTCAAAGCCTGAGGAGCTGAGGTACTCGTCAAGCTCCGAGGATGAACATGACCCGAACGGTTGGAGGATGATCGCGACTTCCCTCGAGCCTGGGTTGCTTGGATCTAGATCGTTCCAGTCCGAGTCGTAGCTTGATGGCATGGACTCCTCCGAGTGGGTCGACCTCGACTCGGGGGAGATGAGCTTGCAGTAGATCTCAGCGGCGTTTGGTAGTCCAAACGGCGCCGAGAGGTTTTCTCCCGAGTAGATTGGTTTCGACGGGGAGGTGAGGAGACAGCTATAGATCTTGGCGGCGTTCGGTAGCCCGAACGACACTGAGTGGATTCCTCCATCAGAGTGGATGGACTGCATCTTGGAACTCAAGATTTTGTCGCAGATTTTGGCGTTGTTCGGCAGCGCGAACGATGCCGAGTACGTTTCCCCTCCCGACTGGTCCGAATCCGAGTCAAAGGAGGAGGTCTTGTTGAAGTCCTTGGCGGCGAAGTCGCCGAAGCTTGAAGAAGATCCCATCGCGCTTGTCGGCGAGATTGTCGAAGAAGTCTTGACGCGCGGGCCCCTACCTGGTGCGCCAACTGTCGAAACTCGGTTTCGGCAATAGAAATTTGGGGGTGCAGTCAAGATCGCCAAGCACAATGGGTTAAGTGGAAAACAAGGTTTAGACATGTTCAGGCCCTCTCGTGAGGTAATACCCTACTTCTGTTTCGGGGATTCGATTCGCCGAGTGTTTATTGATCTCATGATCTAAGGCTGAAAGCTAATAGCTCATAAAGCATATCCCTCAAGGGACGCCCCTTACCCCCCTTATATAGTCTTGGGAGGCAGGCTTACAAATCGGAAACCCTATCTTACTCTAAGTCGGTTTCCTCAATCTTATCAAACCGTGACTATGAGCCGTTGCCTTATCTAATCGGCAACGTAATACCGAAGTCATAGTTGGTTTACATATTTGGCAGGCGTAACCTATCCCTATCTCCAGTCGGATAAGCTTGCCATGTGGATATCCGATTGTCATAATCTCCACATCGATCGAGTATCGTTTCTTGACTATTATGTGACTCCACAGGGAATTGATATTGATGAGGCCAAGGTGCATGTGATTCAAAGTTGGCCAACACCCACAACTGTTTCACAAGTGCGGATTTTTTCATGGACTTGCTGAATTTTATTGCCACTTTGTGAAGGATTTTAGCACCATTGCTGCCTCATTGCATGAGCTGACAAAGAATGGTGTTGCATTCTATTGAGGGCAATCACAAGAGGAGTCTTTTAATCTTTTGAAGGACAAGCTTTTGGTAAAACTTTTGAGCTTGAATGTGATGCTAGTGGAGTTGGCATTGGTGGTGTCTTGATGCAAGAAGGTAAACTTGTTGCTTACTTTAGCAAAAAATTGAATGGCCCTATTTGATTTGAATTATTCCACGTATGATAAGGAATTGTATGTGTTGATGGTCCTTAAGTACAAAACTAACCGTCAATTCCTACATAAAACCAATTGAAATAAATCATGAAACCTAGTGGTAGGGTTTATTACTAATCATTCCCAAGTGTTGGTGAATATTTGTATGCAGGTAATTATGGACGAAAATACACCTGCTATACAAAGGATCGAAGGGCCCACAAGTGAGCAAATCACCTCAAAATGGCCAACACTTCCTATCTACACCAAGACCCTAGGGATAGCATCCTAGGCAAAAGAGAGGTCGAATGGAGCCAAACATGGATCAGCCGAACTATGGTTCGGCTGAACCACTATTGAGGCCTCTCAGGCCAATTTTTGCAAGGAGGTTCTCACCGACCCAGGAGTCCATCTAGGTCGTGCAAGGGTGAAGACGGTGGATCCAAGGGTCGGCGAACTCCTAGTTCAGCCAAACCGATATCGGCTCCCCTCGCCATCTGCTGCCACATGGAGGACCGGGATTCACTCCCAATGACGGTTGTGGGTGAAACTGACCCCCACAGGCGTCATAACTGCCCTGTAAAAGGATTTCTCACTTCACTCTCAAAGCACAACAAGTGAAGTACAACTCACTTACATATTTCTAGTAGAGTTAGAATATAGGAAGAGTGTGAGGGAAAGCTCCGAAAGAAGGGCACCAAATGTTGGCTTTCTCTTCGGGGATGTTCCAGAGGTGCTGGCCTATCTCCGGAGGAGTCCTGAAGGAGCACTGGAGTTGTAGGCCCTCTCTTTGATATTGTATCTCAACGAATGCTTCTTTTATATAAGTAAGTATTTGTGATTTCTTTTGGTATTTAATTTTCTTATTTAATTAAGATAGATTTTCATTGTTGCATGTTCGTCGCTTAATATTTACACTGAGTGCTATAGTACTAAGACTCTAGATAAAGAAGGAAGTTCTTGGTCGAGGCTAGAGTAGTAATCGATAACATAGACGTGGTGTCTAGGTTAGAGGTTGCCTTCGTTTGTTGTGTGCTCCACGGAAAATGAGGCAGGCGGTGGGTGGTGACAGCCATGTCCATCCTTCGTATTCCTCCATGTTCGGGTACATCATAGAGCTATAGGCCGGACTCAACTTGGTAGACTAGGGGAGAGCCGGTGCCTGAAGAAATTGATAAAGTTTTACCTTAACTTAATTAAGATTATTAACACATAGGAATCCTCTCTATCCTAAGCCTAACATTTAGTTGTTGTCCTTGGATAAATCCTGATCTTAGATTATACATACATATTCCCTACGATTCGATACCCTTGGAATACTCTGAGGTGAAGTGTTACAACGGTATCCGTGCCCTTGCAGATTTTATTTGTGACCGTAACAAATATATGCTATTGTTCGATCTTTAGAGACGTGACAACATTATTTATGGCCTAAATAATTTGTCATTCATTCTGATCATGAATCGCTTAAGCATATTCATAGTCAAAGTAAATTGAATTGTAGACATGCTAAGTGGGTTGAATTTACTAAATCTTTTTCTTTTGTCATTAAACACAACAAAGGAAAGGATAGTGTGATTGCTGATGCTTTGTCTAGACAATATGCTATGTTGTCTCAACTTGATTGTCATATCTTTGGACTTTGAATCTATGAAGGAACAATATGTTTCTAATGCTGCTTTTAAAAATGTGTTGTTGCATTGTAAAGAGGGACAATCATGGAACAGATTTGTGCTTAATGATGGGTTTTTGTTTAGAGCTAACCGCCTATGCGTTCCAGTTCAATCCGTTCGTCTTTTGTTGTTGCAGGAGGCACATGGAGGAGGATTGATGAGTTATTTTGGTACCAAGAAGATGGAGGATATTTTGGCCATACACTTCTTTTGGCCAAGGATGAGGTGCGAGGTAGAGCAGTTTGTGGCTGAATGTACTATATGTCAAAAAGCTAAGTATCGATTGAATCCACACGGTTTTTGTTTGCCTCTTCTCATTCCTTCTGTTCCTTGGGAAGATTATTTATGGATTTTGTTTTAGGATTGCTTAGGACAAAGAGGAGGAGGGATAGTATCTTGGGAATGTATCGGTGAAAACCAAGCTATTGGTGCAACCTTGGAAACTCCCATCGAACCACACGATCCTCATCCAACGGATTGGCTTTTTTGCGTTTTAACCCCCTGCGTCATCATTTTAACCTGTCCAAACCTCCTTGCGACTGGCGGGCGTTAAAACGCAAAAAAACCAATCTTCTCTCCCGTCCGTTGGATGAGGATCATGTGGTTTTGGTAAGGAGTTTCTAAGGTTGCACCAATATCTTGGTTTCCACCTGATACGTTCCCTAGTATCTTTGTTATTGTGGATTGTTTTTCTAAAATGGCCCAGTTTATTCCATGTCATAAAATCGATGATGATGTTCAAATTATTGATCTATTTTTCAAAGAGATTGTTTGCTTGAATGGTATGGCTTTTACTATTATTTCAGACAGTGATGCTACATTTTTGAGTCACTTTTGGCATACTTTATAGAATAAGTTGGCTATAAAGCTGTTGTTTTCTACAACATGTCACCCACAAACTGACGGACAAACCAAGGTAATGAACCAAACATTATCCACGATGTTGCACGCTATGTTGAAGAACAAAATTGAAGATGTGGGAAGTGTGTTTGCCACATGTGGAGTTTGCATATAATCGGGTGGAACACTCCACAACCAAGGTAAGTCCATTCAAGGCAGTGTATGGATTTAATCCTCGTGCTCCTATTGATATTTTACCTTTACCTACTAGTGAGCAAATACATAATGATGCTAAGAGACACGCTGATTTTATTTTGAAAATACATGAAACTACTAAGGCACATATTGAAAAGATAAATGACAAGTATAGAATTGATGGTAGTAAAGGTAGGAAGGAAGTTAAGCTTGAACCGGGTGATTTAGAGTGGTTGCACTTGAGAAAAGATCGATTTCCAAAGTTGTGAATGTCTAAGTTGATGCCTAGAGCTGATGGTCCTTTTAAGATAATTAAGAAGATCAATGATAATGCATATAAACTTGAATTGCCTTCCGAGTTTGGGGATAGTCTCACATTTAATATTTCAAATTTGAAGTCATATTTGGGAGAAGAATACGAGCTTGAGTCGAGAACGACTCCACTACAAATGGGGGAGGATGATGAGGACATCACTTCTTCGGATACACACAATACTCATCTAGTTACTACGTAAGGTCCAATCACTAGAGCTCGCGCCCAACAACTAAATTTATAGGTAAGCTCATTCTTTATGTGATTTTGAGGTTAGATTGCTACCTAATTATTCGATTATGATTAGGAACTATAGAGAGGACCAGGGAGCACTGAAGAGAGCTAGGAGATAGACAAGGTCATCATGAGCGTTCAAGTTAGGATGAAGCTCCAACTCAAATTAGGTTCGAGTCCACCTTGGATTCCAGGAGTAGTATGCACTAAAAACGTCGCCCAGATCGCATTCGGACTCCATTTTCGATGTTCTACATATGTATGGAAAGCTAATGAGACCACTTTCCAATGGTTCTAGTCTAACGTAAAAATTCCTTCTGAATAAACAGAAATAATTGAAACAATTGACATCCAAAATCTGTCTGGGTGTTGTGTCACTGTCTTTTGGGTCGTTGGGACGTGTATCGTGTTGGAGTCCAATAGGGATGCCTCCAGGAGTCCTTGTTGACCCTAGAACCTATCTATTCACTAGCCGTTATTGAACATTTTCACCATTCATCGGTTTGTAGAACTTTAAATTTCAAATCATAATCATTCATCTGCAAATTGAGTTGCAATCTACCTTGTTCTTTCTTGTATTCTTCGATTCATGAGTAGGGATTAGCCTTCTCGATGAGGTCAATCGAGTTTTGGCATGGTTGATAACCAGAGGAGACGTGGTACTATGATTGTAGGGTTCAGATCATGTTGATCGGAAGCCAGATTGTGTGTCCAGTTTCCACGAAATCAATAGTTATCTTCGCCTAACAGAAGATCGGTGTCGACGGGTGGGTCGACAGTCCTCCAAGGGGGGTCCCCGAGGAGGTAGAAGAGAGTTTGGTAGAGAAGCTGCCCTCCGATGGATCCAATGGTCGACTCGAATCCTAAGATGAGCCAAGAAACGAGACGCGATGAATTATACTGGTTCAGCCCTCCCGAAGGATAATAGGCCTACATCCAGTGTGTGGTGTTCTTCCTTAGGGGTAGATAGTGAACAAGAGTTACAAGCGTGAGAGAGAATGGGGAAGTTGGATCCCTCCCTCGGCCCCCTACCCTCCCTTTTATACCTCAAGGGGGGTAGGAACAGATGAACTTGGGGGCCAAGAAAGCTAAGACTAAGAGAGACAAACAGTGGGATACAAAGAATATCTGATAAAGCAGATGTTGGTCTGCTAGGTCCTGTACACCGTGGGTATCTTGTGCTCCTGCCTGCCCTGGGGCCCTGCTCTTGTGCCGCCAGGTGGTGTCAGACGCTGCCAGACTGTCTTCTTCCTTTTCCTCCATGCCTGCCAAGTTTCTTCCCGAGGATGCTCGAGGTCGGGCGACGAGTCGGAGTCGAGAGAAGGGGCCGAGGTCGGACTCGGGGGAAGGCCGAAATGCTCGACCCCCGGGGGAGTCGGGCTCTCGGTCACATCCCGAGGACACTCGGTTTGATTTCTGTTGGGGTTCAATCCGGGTTTTTGAGGCACCCCGGGGTGACACCTCCCACAGCAGACCCCGAGCCTAAGGAGGGATGAAGCATCCATCCTTAGGGTCAGTGTTCTTTTGGAGTGTTGTCATCAAGTAATCCTTGGAGCTTTGAGCCACGGTTTTGGTAGGTGCACCGCCTAGGTGCACTTGCCAGGTGTAGCCCCCGAGCCTAAGGGAGAATGGAACATTCGGCCTTAGGGTCAAGCTTTCTTCCAAGGTGTCGATTCCTAGCAGTTATTGTGAATCGAGATTTTGCACGTGCACCTGGCAGGTGTAGCCCCTGAGCCTAGGATCGGATGGTGCATTCGAGCCTTGGGTTAAGTCATCAAGAGCGTTTCACCAATCTCCCGATGATCCGAATGACGCTCGAGGCCCACCAGAAGGGGTTAGCCGAGACGAACAGGTCTATTGTCTGGAGGCATTTGGCAGTCCCTGCTTCGCTCGAGGGGGAGGCAACTTGGCCTTCAACCCCCGAGTCGGAGAGTCCACTGCCCAAAGGCAGTGAGGATGGGTGAGGTGCTCGGGGCTATAGGCCCTGGGGCTTGAGGTAGCACTGACCTCACTTGTGGACTATCTCGCAAGCCCACATTCGAGTTGTCAAGGTCATCGCCCCAGGGCGGCAAAGAACATAGTTATGGTCGAGCCTACTGCCCGAGGGCACTTGGTGGTCCCGACCTCAACCGGGGGCTAGTTTAGAAGCCTGCCCCGAGTCGAGAAGAACCCGACCCAAATGGGGTTTTGCCAGTATCAAAGCAAAGTCTTCTGACATTCTCTGCTACTTCTTGAATATGACGCGAGGATTGGGAGCATCGCTGCATCTCATCGAATCTTTTGGCATCCCACCCTTTCCCATGTGTCAGGCGGCGCTGACAATAGAGATGGGAAAGGTGGTGTGACCTTTTGACGAGCTCTTCAGAGTGGACGACGGAAGTTGTGAAGATGCCGCTCACCCTTTTGAAGAGGCGAGGGCCCGGATTTTACCCAAAGTCGTGTCAAGCTAAGGAGTTGGATGGGCAAGAGGCGCTTCGGATGTTCCACGCTGGCCATGAATGACGCTGCACGTTTTCCGAAAACCATGCCAGCGAGCCCATCCCCATCTCCCTCTATAAACCCCATTGCAGCGGGCTCTTCTCCTTACGCCTTCTTACTTCTCCACTTTGAGGAAGAGAAAATTGTCAGTTCTTTCGCCTCCACTTTGCAGCCTTCTTCTTCCTCTAAGCGGTCTTAGGCTCATGGCCTCGTCGCTGAGTTCCAGTGAAGGTTGGAGTTCGATTGGGAGCCCTGAGAATCGGCAGTGGTAGGCAGGCTTAACCTCACTCCTTGCCTGAATGTTTCCTCCATTCCTCTAGTAGAGCTTCACTTGCCAGGTGTTGATGCCGTGGCAAGAATTTGGAGTTATTCCAAAGCTGGAGATTGTGGAGATACGCCTTCCCGTTATAACGACCAAGCTAAAAGGGAAGGGAAAGCTAACTGCTTCCACAGAGGCAGGGCCGAGCGTCCACGGGGAGGCGGGCGGGCAAGCACCAGGGCCTGCCCCAAGATTGCACACCGGGGTGCTGTGAAGTTCACAGCGTCCACCAGGTGAGCACCATGGTCGCGTTTTATTGGCACTACCACCGCTAACCGACATTGCTGACAGGAAGCCGTCGGGGGCCAACCCTCGCCTTGCCGGGTCGTCATCTGCTGGCGGAGCTGAAGTGCCCGCGACATCTTCACAGCAGACCCAAGCCCTTATCCGAGACTTGGTCGGGGCGCTCAATGACGTGGAAGCGAGGGCGTCGGCGTCGGAGGCAGCGGCGGCAGAGCTGGAGAAGAAGTTGGTGGACGCCGAGGCGGCCACGGACAAAGCCTTGGCCAAGATGGCCGAGGACCAAGCCGCGCAGGTGAAGGCTGTCCATAAGTACTTGTCTTCTTTACTTTCTTTGTTGTTGTCGGGACGCACTCGAACCTCTTATTATATTCGAAGGAATGTATAGCATAGCCCATATTTTCCTTCAAACACAATGAGACGTTCGACGCTCCGAGAGAAGGATATCGGAGACGTTGCTAGGCCTTTAGCCTGCCAGTCAACTTCAGCCTGAGATGTGCCCGTCAAACCACTCGAAGGCGGCTATCAGATGTGTTACACATTCAGGAGACTTGACAAAATGGCCAAAGATCTACAACATCTCAAATATCCTTATCTCTTACTCATGTGAATCTAGTTCCTAGGATGTGCACTAGATTCACACTTTCATCTCAAGCATGGGCATTCATAGCAAACACAATTAAGATAAAAGGAACTTAAATATTTACCTCTACTTAATTATTACATAGGCTGATCGACCAAATAGATATAACTAAATCAGAGAACAGCGGAAAGCTTGACTACCCAAACACAAGCATACCGACTAGGGGTTTCCCCCATTAAGTTCAAACCCTAGGAGAAGCAAATTGTAAACCCACATCACTCAAGGATTAATTCAATACCTGCAAGCAAAGTGGATATTTCAGTGGCAAGAGTTAGTACATTGAATAAGTTAATGTACTAACAAGCACAAGTCAATCCTAACATACTACATGTAAGACATATAGTCGAAGGAGGGCTTTATATGTAGTTTAATTTCAGCATAAAGCAAGTTTTATTTCACAAGTACATTTGTAAAAGAGTTGACAATTCAATTATCAAAACAAATTTTAAGTTTCATCATTTATTTCATCATGATTCCATCATAATCAATATCTTGTTGCCCTCCATGACAACAAGTCACAATATATCATCACTCTCACAAAACTCAACACAATTTGTCATTTTCAAAACAAGTCACATGTCCATATTTTTGTAAATATAGAGTCTATACTCATGACACTTCAACAAAGCGCTCTTGACCGTGAGCACGGCTAATCGATTAGTTTTAGAGAACTCTGCAGAGTTTGTACAACTTTACCCACATGATATGAACACTCTAATTTGTTTTGAGTTTGCAAGACTCTACCACACTTTTCATGATGAATGTGGTCTAAAGGTCATAACGAAGCCTTTACATCACTTAATCCCTAGCCTTGCACCAGCACAATACGTGTTCCTCCATCCTAGGCATACTGGAATATAACCTATAACCGTCAAGTGGTGTGGACCTGCCTTAAACTTAACGCCGTGGTGGCTGACACGACAGGAACCTACCCACGTGGCACAATATCGTTGTATTGGATAGACTTAGTCGCCTAAACTACCCATCGGGGTAAATAGGAAGTTCCTCTGGGTTATCCGAACCCATACATTCCGGCCTACCTTAGTGCAAGGCTAGCAGATTAGGCCATCCCATACTAGCACATGTGGATGTACAGTTAACTTTAAGTTGGTGACACAAGTTCAGTCCTTACGGACCTGGGCAAACATCTCTCCCCCTATCGGCATACAAATACATCAATTACATGTCACATTGCTGCCCAAGTCAAAATCACGTTTTTACCCATTTTGGTTTGCAAATACTCATCATATTAAACCCATTTCAGCAGGGGTTCACTTTAACAAAATTTACATATTAAATATAGATGGAACGAGTATTTGCATCTTTCTAAGCAAGGCTAAGCAAGTAGTTGTGTAAAGCATATATAAACCCATTTGAGCAAGAGGAATGTACTCTAACCATTTCTAGGGGTACAATCAACAAGGAGTATAATTATTCAAGGTAGTAGATGCAGCAATTAGGACATAACTACCATATCCAAGTTTTAAATATCGATATAGTCTAAGTTCATATGCAACTTTGCAAACAAATATTTTCATCCCTCAAAACATGGGATTCAATGTGTTCAAAGGAAAGGAGGAGAAGAACTTGCCTTGATCTGGAGGAATGTTAGCACCTAATCCACTCCTGTTGGTGTGAATTTTTTACACGCACTGGCCTGGGAGATCTGCTTAACTCTAGTGCAGGTCCAAAGTTGGTTGCCTCTGGTGATCGAGCGGGCGTGCCAGTTGGTTTGATCCTGTAACCAACAAAAAAACAAGAAATATGCATTTGAGTTAAGATTAGATCCTACTCGATCAGCTAAAGAAATTAATAAACATATAATCGCTATCCCAACGCACGTTTAGACTAAGTGATTAGGATAGATTGGTAGTGTACCGAGACAGTATAAACCACTTAGATCCAAAAGTACATTAGGATAAAAATTATATGCATTTATAATAAAAGGATGCATTTATAACCCAGTCGATGTCGCAGATCTAATGTAAATCGGCTAGTACTCCGATATGTTTTATAAAAAGATATTAATCCGAGTTAAATGCAATAAACCTAGATCAATCGACTGTTGATATGACTCAACGATTGATACTGGCTTAGGGCATTTAAATAGATTGAGATCTTAATATAAAAGGTGGTTCTAGTACATCTAATAGTAATTAATACTAAAAAGACGATTAAAACAGATAAGGCTAGCTGAAACCCTGGCACTGTCTCTAATGGAAAACATTATACCGAACAAACCTCCATATTTCTAAGAGCGACTTAATAGGTCAATTTGATGCAACATTAAGTACAAAAAGAACTGCTAGGTCTGTATAAGCTAATGAGAACCCCTCGAGACGGTGGACGAGCCATATAATATAAATCAACCCCTAGATCTAGCTCTATCGGCTGCTGTCTCCAGGAAGAACCCAAACGATTGCGAGATAGATCTAGACATTGCTCTAGATTATATGTCGCGTATGATAACTTAAGACGTTTATAACATTGAAATCAGAGTATCATGATGATGGAAGCATTGACCCCGATGATACAAGCCACTTGTAACAAGGAATTACCTTGTTCGGAGATCGATGTCGATGCGGCCCGAGCGAAAGCAAGAACTTGTCGAGAAAAGTAAAAACGAAAAGGTTTGGCGATGCACCGAGATTGTATTGATTGTGTGTTGTTTATTTTACAAGGTCTCGGGTTATATTTATACCTGATTACACAATAAGTCCATGACGGACATGATTCCTATTATAGATTAAATCTCTAAACAAACCGACATTATCACAAAAGGAAACTATACAAGATATCCTAACTTAAAAGATACAATTGCTGTTGCAGGACCTTATCCGTAGATGGCAATATCTTTAACGCACTTTGGAAACCGAATTCAATACCTTATCTTCAAGCTTTCCTTTCGGGACCGTCTCCACTTCTATCTCCAATTGGAATCAGCTATCAGCTGTCCTGGTCCGATTCGGACTTAGCCGACTGGTTCCGCAGCCGATTCGGACTTAGCCGATGCGGCCTCTGTTTCTCTGCAGATCATGCGTTTCCTCCGATTCCGCTTCAATCTCTGCTTCGAACTCAGGGATTTGGTTACCAAATTTGGTCGTTAACACATGCCCCTCAAGTCTGTGATATTGGTAATGTTGCGGATTTCGTGCAATTTCAAATTCCCATGCAACCCTAGGTCGACTCTGTTTCGGCTATTATGGAAACCCCTTAAACAACGCTTTCCTCACGTCGAACAACTCACGCTGTCAAAGTAAACCCATAACAGCAAACACCTTCGAGCTCTCCGGCGACATCTTTAGCCTCCCCGTGCTTGCGACGGTGATTCCTGCTCCGGCAATCTCGAGCGCTCCAATGGCGACCTCCGCCGCTCCATCGGCTTCCTCCCCTGCTGAGTTCCCTGAGGTATGCCCCAATCGGCTAAAAAACCCTTTATCATTTGCTCTCGGTTGTAAACCTGGATTCTAGGGTTTTGATTCTGAAATCCTCTTCTTTCCCGATTGTAGCACCTCAGCCATCAAGTAGCGATCCCAAGCTTGCTCAACAACGAAAGATACTTTTTAGGGCCGATTGGCAATAGAGACCCCACTGACTTTATCATAGCCAAAACTGATAGAATGCCATATAGGATGAGGAACCCTAATCTGAGCCACTAGGCTGGCACTTTCAAATCCTGGCCATCCATGGACAAGTCTTGGCCGGCATGGTATAAGAGAATGCAACCGACCAAGCAAAGCCACTGGGAAGAGATGGGAATAGCCCAATGCCTTGCGTTGTCAGTAGCCGATATGCCTAAGGATGAACCACTAATGTCGGCTGCCACATACTTCTGGAACAACACCCTGAACGCCTTCATCTTCCAGCAAGGCCCCATGACTATCACCTTAGCCGATGTAGTTATGATCACCGGATTGGATATTCTGTCATCGGCTAACCCAAACAGGCTAGAAGGCAAGGGCCAGTTCTCCTTCAAAACCAAAGCAATAGGGGGTTGGAATGGCTATGTAGCAATGAACATGGGAAATGGGCTGATCAACCCCAGGGAGCACGCCACATTCCTCATGATGTGGCTTGAGAAATTCTTCTTCTACGGGTCAAGCTGTGGGCCGACAGCAACCTGGCAAGTGGTAGCCAAGGCCTTGGTGGACAAAAAAAAAGCTACCCTTAGGCAAATTCCTCCTCGGCTACCTATATCAAACCTTGAACCAAGACATCTCCAAAATTGCCTCCAATGCCAATGTTAATACCGGGGGGCCTTGGTGGTTCCTCCAACTCTGGTTAGTGTTAATGACTTAGAAGATCTCCGGTCGGCCAAAGCTATTCGAAGCACGCTTCCCCCTTCTGGAGCCGACCGAAGACGATGATGGAAATGAGGAGACCACCAGAAGATGCCAGTCATTTGGAGAAGCGGCAGCCACTCATGCGGGGTCAAAACAATCAGCCGATTTATTAGCCGAATGGTTTCTTTCTCTGTATGACGGTTTCGCAAGGGGTAACCGGTGTTGGTTCCTTTACGAGGATAGGGCCTCCTTCGAGTTGCCAACTGATCTGGATTTTGATGACATCAACTTGGCCAATCACCCCAGATGCATAGAGATTTTTACTGCAACGCTCACCCCATGCATCCTGCCGACCGACATACATCAAGGCCGAAACGTTGTGAAGACGTATGAATTCTATTATCCGGTATCGGTCGGCAGACAGTTTGGATTTGGGCAACTGCCCATTGGCTGTTATTATGCTGATAAGATTGAAACCCAAGGGGTGGTGGACTCCAAGTTAGTGATGAACAGGCTGATGGATATAGAGGGCCCACCCTCGCGATTGGAATCATGGAGCTGGCCCACAAAAGGAGTTTGGCCTACGACAGGTGGTGGGTAGAGATAAAGAGGCATATCTTCCATCATCGCTCCTCTGTGTACATCACCACTCTGCTGCCAGACGAAATCCCCTCGGTAAGCTCTTCACCCTTAGTACTTTCTCCTTTGAACAATCGGTTGTTTTTGCTAGCTTTTTTTTCTTACAGATGACAGAAACAGACCCACCGACGGTGAGCAACTCTGCGGTTGCCATCGAGTATCGTCTGGGTGTCCTTCCAGGCGGTTGTGGGCTTGCTCCATCGGCCATCGGCTTGGAAGCGCCGAAGTTGAAGACCTTACTGCACGGGCAAACTCGTCAGCCTATAGCCAGGAAGAAGAGGGCTGCCCCACCTGCTGCAAAACCATCGGCTGCTCCTGCAAAGAGACAGAAGAAAAAGAAGCCGAATGTGCCGGCCGACAGCCTCCCGTCCATTGATCCAAGCGTCGATGAGCTCCTCAATCAGGAAGTTATGGACAAAGAGGTCTCTCAAGCCGTTGTGGAGGCAGCTGCATCAAGCAGCACAAGTAATAATTCAGTCAGCCCACCAGCCGACGTTCCATCCCCATCAAGTCCTCCTGCTCCAAAACGGTCGGTAAGCACCTTATCTTCTAGAATTTGGTTTTCAAACTATTTTCACTCAGGCTTTAACCAAACCCTCTTTGTTAGTTCAAGAGATTAGCCGGTCGCACTCCTTGCCCAGCTTCACCACTAGTCTTTTGAACCCATCTTTTTTTACTTGTGTTTTTACATTTAGCTGATCGCTACTAACACTTGTCTTCTATGTAGCCCCCTCGGTCTCCGTCGGCTGCCCCCCAGGCTTCAAGTGAACACACTCAGTTGGCCACGGGTAGCCATGACGTTGAAGAAGCTACCGCTCCAGCCAGCCAACACACCGAGGAGGTGGCTGCTTCGGCTAGCCACGATGCTGATGAAGTCACTGTTCCAGCCAGCCCGGCCGCTGAGGAAGTAGCTGCTCAAGCTCCCGCCGCAAGAGTAAGTTTTATTCTTCTCCTTTATTCAGAACTTGAATAATCGACCGCCTTATCCTCTCCTTAACTACTCTGGTTTCTTTTGCAGACTATGATCAATCTGCTGTCCTTTGACATACAGGAGTTTCTTGGCGACGAGGAAGCAGAAACCACTAGTCTAGACAAGACCGTAGCCGACGAAGTTATGAAAATGCTTTAGGACATCCGTCGTCAGCTGGACATTGACATAGACCGGCTGGTGGTAGAATGTGGATCGGCCAGGTCACGCTTCTATGAAATTGAAGATGAACTCCCTGATGACCTGGCCAAGAAGATTTCGAAGGCCGTCTATATTGATCTGCATCGGTCCAGGCTAGGATGAGCAATGCAGAGGATGATCGAAAGAGAAGCCCAAGCTGACTTGGCGGCCAGGATTGAGGCCACAGTGTAGAACGTGGAGGCCGAATGATCTAGTGGCCGGTCCATCGGCTACGTAGGCCGAAATCAATGAGCGCGAGCTTGAAGAAACTGGCCTACTACTGCAGCTGGAGCAGTGCTGGGCGAAGATTGCTGCCAAGAGACAACTGCTAGCCGATCTCCCCAAAGCCACAGAGGATCAAAGAGGCAGAGTGACGGCCACGATCAAACATTTGAAAGAGCTGTACAAGATGGCTAAGGCAGTTCCTGGCACTGAAGAGGAAGATATGGCTATAGTTGACAAAGTGAACGCCATTAAGAACACAACAATATCGACCATAGATGAATTCTTAGGGATGTAATTGAAGGGTTACGCGGAAGTTACGCTAGCCGAAAACAAAAATTTTCTACCGCGCAAACCAGGAACACTTGTAAGTAAGGGCCGATAGATCGTTACCGATTGGAGTATGCAGCGAAAATAGCCAATCGGGGCTATCCGATCGAAACCGTGTAGCCGATTCCCGCAAGCCGACACCGATTCCCGGGGACAACCGATTCGCCAATCAGCCGATCGCTCCGATTGCGCCCGATCCGAGCCGATCAACGGCGCGCAACGTAGCGCCTCTCACGGTATCCACACGTCCGGGGACAAAACGCCGTACACGTGTGCTAGCACGCGATGCAAGGCTAGGGTTTGGCTCGAAAGTGGGGAGGGTTTCCGTGGAGATTGATCTCGGCGACTTTTGTTGCGAATTCGGTTCAACGCGATGCAATTGACGTGCCACAGCTCTCCACCCTCCACCCCTCCTTTATATAGAGTTGGCCGATCCAGACTAGTGGCTGATCGCTAGACTCTATTTTGAATCGGATCCTATCCGAATCTCAAGGCAGTTGCCATCCCTTCAACATTAACCATTCACTCGAACCGTATTGGATTATCCGTCCGTTGATTGACTCCTCAATCAACTCAGCATGGCCATGCATTTCCATAATCCAAGATACCTCGAGGGGCCCAGAGATATCTCTCCAAAGGAGGGGCAAATTCCATCTTGATCACTCACATCCCACTCCATGTTTCATAGCAAACCCGAAAACTACCTTTATAACTACCCATTACGGAATAGTGTTTGGTAGTCCCAAAGTAGGCTACTACACATGTTGGAATCCATGGTGATCTCAAGTCTAAGGACTTTGTACCAACACTACCTCGAGACCAACTAATGGCACATTAATTCTGTAGTGTCTAATGGTGGGTCTATCCAACAATGTGTTCTCCAACACATGTGTCCATGTTTATTGATTTGGTATCTCCATACCCATGATCTATGAGACATGATCATCAATCAATAAACATGCCGATCTTAGAATCATATTAGTTCCAATAATATGATATATGATCGTGGATCATTTAGAAATAGATTCATACATAAAGAGTCTCATAAATAAGTCACGTAATTATTGATCAATATAAGATGTCTATTTCATTGAACCGAATAACACTTTATTCATTTATACATAAACATTGATGTGATATCCAACATCTCCATGTTGCCTCTAGGGCATATCACTAACAATCTTCTACTTGCACTAGAGTCAATCATGTAAGTATCTAATACCCATTGCTCTTGTGTGCGCCTCATGCTTCGGGAGGGAGAGGTTTTGTCGGCGGATCGGCTATGTTGAGATCCTTGTGCACTTTGCATATCTTGACATCACCTCTGTCCACTATCTCGTGGATGAGATGATATCGCCGAAGTATGTGTTTGGACTTCGATGTGACCTCGGCTCCTTGGCTTGCGTAATGGCTCCACTATTATCACAATAGAGAGACATTGGACCAGTCGTACTAGTCATCACACCAAGCTCGAAACGAATTTCTTGATCCAAACAGCCTCCTTTGCGCTTTCGAAGCAGCAATGTACTCGGCCTCCATTGTAGAATCGCAACGTATCTGCTTGGAACTCTTCCACGCGCACCTGCTCGTGCAAAACACGAACCCAGATTACGATCTATAATCATCCTTGTCTGTTTGGAAGCTAGCATCGGTGTAACCACTTACAACGAGCTTTTCTTCACCTCCATAGACTAGGAACATATCCTTAGTTCTTCTCAAGTACTTAAGGATATTCTTTACTGGCGATCCAGTGACCTTCACCTGGATCGGACGGTATATGCTCGTAGCACTCAAAGCGTACGAGACATCGGGCGTGTACAAAGCATGTCATACATGATGGGTCCAATTGCCAAACATATGGAACCATACCCATCTTATTCCGCTCATCATGTGTCCGAGGACATTGATTCTTGCTAAGATTAATGCCATGTGACATGGGCAAGAAACCTTGCTTGGAATCATGCATGTTGAACCTTTTCAACACCTTGTCAATGTATGTACTTTGGCTTAATCCAATTAGCCTCTTGGATCTATCTCTATAGATCCGAATGCTAATATGTATGCTGCCTCCCTAAGTCTTTCATGTAAAAACTATTTTTCAATGAAGACTTGACGGATTCTAGCATAGGGATATCATTTCCAATCAACAATATGTCATCCACATATAAGATTAGAAATACAATTGCGCTCCCACTGACCTTTTTGTAAACACAGCCTCTTCTTCGTTTTGATGAAACCAAACCCTTTGATTACTTCATCAAAACGAATATTCCAACTCCGAGATGCTTGCTTCAATCCATAAACGGATTTCGTAGCTTGCATATCTTTCTGGCGATTCTGATCGACAAAACCCCGAGGTTGTATCATGTATACATCCTCGCTTAGGTTTCCATTTAGGAAAGCCGTTTTGACATCCATCTGCCATATCTCATAATCGAAATATGCAGCAAATTGCTAGGATAATTCGAATAGATTTAAGCATTGCGACGGGCGAGAAGGTTTCATCATAATCAACTCCTTGAATCTGTTTAAAACCTTTCGCCACCAATCGCGCCTTATAGATGTGAACATTTCCATCCATATCGGCCTTTTCTTAAAAACCCATTTACACTCAATGGTTTTGACACCATCAGTGGATCAACCAAGTTCCAAACTTGATTGTCGTACATGGATTCTATTTCGGATTTCATGGCTCCAAGCCACTTGTTGGAATCGGGTCCCACCATCGCTTCCTCATAGGTCTTAGGGTCATCGTTGTCCAACAACAATATGTCACGTTGTTCCGCACCTGTGTACCTGTCAGGCGCACGACGTGATCTTTCAGACCTCCGTGGGGCTGGTGTATCTACAACTGGTGGCGCAACACTTTGCTCCTCTGTTGTGGTTACGTGGTCGCCGAAACATTTTCTCGGTGTTTCTTGAACTTCTTCAAGATGCACCCTGCTCCCACTAACCCTTCTTGAAAGAAACTCTTTCTCCAAGAAGACACCGTGTCGGGCGACAAACACTTTGCCTTGTTCCCGATTATAAAAGTAATATCCCTTAGTTTCCTTAGGATATCCCACAAAGAAGCACTTGTCAGATTTGGGTGTGAGCTTGTCAGACTGTAAACGTTTTACATAAGCTTCACATCCCCAAATTTTGAGAAAAGACAAACTAGGGGTTGCCCTGCCCATATCTCATATGGTGTCTTTTCAACCGACTTAGATGGAACTCTATTTAGTGTGAGCGCAATTGTTTCAAGAGCATATCCCCGAAGGATAACGGAAGATCACTTTGGCTCATCATCGACCGCACCATGTCCAACAAGGTGCGATTTCTCCGTTCGGACACCCCATTCCATTGTGGAGTTCTGGCGGAGTCAACGTGGAACAATTCCACAATCTTTCGATGATTACCAAACTCTTGGCTCAAGTATTCCCTCCACGATCGATCGTAGAAACTTGATTATTTTCCCTAAATGATTCTCGTACTTCATTCGGAATTCTTTGAACTTTTCAAAGGATTCGGACTTATGCCTCATTAAGTAGATATAACCATATCTACTAAAGTCATCGGTAAAGGTAATGAAGTACTAATAACCACCTCCGGCCGTTGAGCTCATTGGTCCACATACATCGGTACGTACGAGTGCCAACAAGTCACTTGCTCTTTCACGTGTCCCGTGAAAGGTGCCTTTGTCATCTTACCAAGTAAACAAGACTCACATGTCTCAAATGATTCAAAATCAAAAGAGTGAAGCAATCCATCCTTATGGAGCTTCTCCATGCGTTTCGATTTATATGGCCTAAGCGACAATGCTAGATAAACGTGGGGTTTGTATCATTAGAGAGTTGCCTTTCTACGTATTAATGTTATAGATGGGAGACGCTTCAAGATTCAAAACGTATAATCCATTCACCAATGGAGCATGAAAATAGAACATATCTCTGAGATATATTGAACAACCATTGTTCATTGATCTAAAATCATATCCTTCCGCTTGCAAACATGAAGCGGAAATAACGTTTTGACATAGTGTTGGAACACAATAACAATTATTCAATTCCAAAACTAATCCCGAAGGTAGATGAAGTGGTACTGTGCCGACAAAGAATCGTAGCAACGCTTGCTCCATTGCCAACGCGCAGAGTTCACCTTGCCCCTTCTCAATCCTCTACTTCTTCTCATTCCCGCAACGATTTGCAAATATGAGCTACCGATCCGGTATCAAATACCCAAGAGTCAGTAGGTGAAGTAGCAAGATTAATGTCTATAACATTAATACCTGAAGCAGAAGTCGTACTTTGCTTCTTTTTGAGATCCTCCATGTACTTCTTGCAGTTCCTCTTCCAAGTGGCTGTCTCCTTGCAATAGAAGCAAACGACATCGATGCCGCCGACCCCTTCTTGCCCTTCTTTGCATTGGAGGCACTCGCGATCTCATCGGGAGTTAACTTCCTCTTGGTGCAAAGTTTCTTGACAGGTGGTTTGCGCTTAGCCTTCGCATCATCATCACATGATGACCATTCTTCTCGGATACTCTCCTCACTGTCTTTAGCATCCCATGCAATTCACCAAGGTTCTATCCATATTGTTCATGTGATAATTCAATATGAATGGCTCGAAGCTCGGAGGGAGCGACCGGAGAATCACATCGCAGCCAACTCTTGGCTAAGGGGAAAACCTAGTTTTTCCGGACTCTCAATATAGCCAATCATCTTTATCACATGCGGACGACGGGATTCCCCTCAACAAGCCGCACGCAAACAAGGACTTTGAGGTGTTAAACCTCTCGGCCCGTGCTTGGTTCTCAAACATGCCACACGCCCTGAATAATAGTGTGAGCATCGCTGCTCTCATATTGCTTCTAAAGCTCGGGGGACATTGTAGCAAGCATGAGACGGCTTATATCTAGGGCATCATTAGTGTGCTTCTCATAAGCCCTCCGTGCGGTTGCAAGTGGCATTATTTGGCAAATCCTCGGGATAGGGTACTTCAAGAACGTACTCCTTACGCTCTTGCTTGAGAACAATTCTCAAGTTGCGATACCAATCCATAAAGTTTGTTCCATTTAATTTTTCCTTTTTGAGAATAGATCGCAAATTAAAAGTACTGGGTGTAGTATTAGCCGCCATTTATTCTACAACGAAAAAGCAAAGTTTAGCACAATGTTTATGCTATGTCCATTGTTAAACAATTTAACATTAGACTCCCATTACGTATTTTACACCTTCCCTCTAGGTTACGTATTGGGTCAAGATCCACATGTTAGTCAATTTTCTAGTGAGCTTTGGCATCACTGCTAGAAAATTAGTAACATCGGTAAGCAACACCTTGCTAATCACATCTCTATGTGACTCTTGTTGTTGGTGTGGCATCTCCATGCCCGGCGCCAACCTATGCTCCAAGGCCCAAAACTGTTTTGATAGCCTTGTTAAGTAAACCAAATGTTCCTGCATGTATATGTCGACATATACCCCCTCGTGTTATGATAGAGAATGGCACTCTGCTTTGGCGACCCACCATTGACGAGCATAACGGTGACGGTGCAACATTTGAAAGGGCATCATTACTACTTAATTTTGAGAGGGATGCTATCCTATCAAACAAACATATCACATATGAAAGCAAGAAGAATAGCATATAGTGAAATAGTATGGCCCCCTTCACATGGTGATCTCCATCTCCATGCGGTGTAGAGGATCTCCATCTTCATCACCGTTCTTTCGAGTGCCGAATGCTTGATTTCTTCAAACTAAGCTACTACTATAGAAGCTCTAATTGAAGATTACATCGACTCGCAGTCGTGAAAGAATATTACAAGCATTGCACGTATGAAAGAATATTACAGGGATTGCACATATGAAAGAATATTACATGCATCACATGCATCTCATACATACAATAGGGCCATACCATCTCAAAGCATTCTCTGCAAAAACAAGTTAGGCGTAGAAACGTTTTCTACTTATCGCAGAGCTACGGCATCGAGACAACCTATAAGGGGGATGCACACGGCGGTCCCGCTTACACTATCAAGGGAGATGGTTTGCGTAGGCACGAGGCGGCTAACGGGATCGGACTACGAGATAGCTTCGGCATAATCACATTATACCGTTCCGATACACTATCAAGGAACGCTATCTCGAAGCCGATTCAAACCGAGTTCTATGGATATTGCTTCGACGTAATCACATTACGCCGTTCCGATACACTATCAAGGAATGCAATTACCATGAACTCTCCTCAACAAATCCCGTAAAACCGATTGATCTAATCAACTGTGCGCAAAACTTGTTCCGATCCAATCTAAAACCCGAACTAAGCAAGATTAGCTCGATACCACCGAAGGGTTACGCGGAAGCTACGCTAGCCGAAAACAAAAATTTTCTACCGCGCAAACCAGGAACACTTGTAAGTAAGGGCCGATAGATCGTTACCGATTGGAGTATGTAGCGAAAATAACCAATCAGGGCTATCCGATCTGAAACTGTGTAGCCGATTCCCGCAAGCCGACAGCTGATTCTCGGGGACAACCGATTCGCCAATCGCCCGATCGCTCCGATTGCGGCCGATCCGGGCGATCAATGGCGCGCAACGTAGCAGCGCCTCTACGGTATCCACACGTCCGGAGACAAAACGCCGTACACCCGTGTGCTAGCACGCGATGCAAGGCTAGGGTTTGGCTCGAAAGTGGGGAGGGTTTCCGTGGAGATTGATCTCGGCGACTTTTGTTGCGGATTCGGTTCAACGCGATGCAATTGACGTGCCACGGCTCTCCACCCTCCCTCCTTTATATAGAGTTGGCCGACGGGACTAGTGGCCGATCAGGACTCTATTTTGAATCGGATCCTATCCGAATCTCACGAGAGTTGGCCGCCCATACGTCGTAAGCCCATAGGACTCTATCCGATCGGATCCCTATCCGATCGAGTCGTATCCGAGTCCAACTCGAATGCTGTTCTTATCCCCTTAAGCGTGCGACCACAGCAGGTTCAGGTATACTCGGTTTCGGCTATAGTCTAACTTAGCCGACCGTCGGCTCGAGTCCAACTCGGCCGACTGTCAACACGGCGCCTAGCAGCACATATTGACACCATAGTATACAAGAATAATATCGGCTCGAACCTGTAATGTGTACACAAATCCCTTTGCCTCACGATACCGGTTAAGCTATAGGCAAGATGTGTGCCATCCCTTCAACGCTTAACCATTCACTCGAACCGTATTGGATTATCGTCGTTGATTGACTCCTCAATCAACTCAGCATGGCCATGCATTTCCATAATCCAACCTCGAGGGCCCAGAGATATCTCTCCAAAGGAGGGGCAAATTCCATCTTGATCACTCACATCCCACTCCATGTTTCATAGCAAACCCGAAAACTACCTTTATAACTACCCGATTCAGAATAGCGTTTGGTAGTCCCAAAGTAGGCTACTACACATGTTGGAATCCATGGTGATCTTAGGTCTAAGGACTTTGTACCAACACTACCCGAGACCAACTAATGGCACATTAATTCCGTAGTGTCTCATGGTGGGTCTATCCAACAATGTGTTCTCCAACACATGTGTCCATGTTTATTGATTTGGTATCTCCATACCCATGATCTATGAGACATGATCATCAATCAATAAACATGCCGATCTTAGAATCATATTAGTTCCAATAATATGATATATGATCGAGGATCATTTAGAAATAGATTCATACATAAAGAGTCTCATAAATAAGTCACGTACTTATTGATCAATACAAGATATCTATTTCATGGAACTGAATAACACTTTATTCATTTATACATAAACATTGACGTGATATCCAACATCTCCATGTTGCCTCTAGGGCATATCACTAACAGTAATAGGACTCAACTTTCAGCACTTGTATTTTAACTCTGTGCATGTGACTTTGTAATCGGCTTGCTAACTTTAATCACATCCCTTTTGCCGATTCACGTATTTCCAAGTCCTGGATGCTTTGAAAAGTTTAAAAATCCCCAAAAATTTGAAGTCTTCCATCTGTGATTTCGGACTCTGTATTGTATATGCCCCCTAATTTTCTCAATGATGTCTTCAACATTGATAAAATTATTAATCCAAACAATCCAACACTTGTCGGCTAGATTGAGCCGATTCGGAATAATCAGAGGGGAAGAACTTAGAGTAAAAACGTCCTAAAGGCGATGTGTGTATCTGCACAACACATCGGCTATCATGGATCGGCAAAACCTTAGCCGAATCACGAGTTGATCCAAACACTGGGATAATATTTCTTCAGATACTTGCCATTGATTGCCCTCCCAAATACTTCTCCGTCCAATCCCTGTAACATGTAGGCTCCCTTAGAGACACACTTGTGGATCTTGAAGGACCCTTCCTAGTTAGGTGACCACTTGCCGAATTTGCTATCCCTCGAGCCGATCGACAGTATCAGCTTCCAAACGTGCTCGTCCTCTTCAAAAGACTTGGGCACAACCTTCTTGTTATAATGATGAGCTACTTGTTCCTTGTCCCTTGTCACCATCTTCAAAGCACGCATCCTTGATAAAACTAGGTCTTCTGATTCATCCACAATTAGATTATAGTAGTCGTCGGCTATTAAATGATCTTGTAGTTGGATTCTTCTTGAGCCGATGATGTTTTCCCATGGCAGAACTGCTTCATGTCCGTAGACCAATTTGTATGGAGGCACCTGGATTGATCCATGGCAAGCCATCCGATAAGCCCACAATGATTTGGCCAATCGGCTGTGCCATTGCTTTGGGTACTCAGCGATCATCCTCTTTATCAACTTGATCAAACTCTTATTTGAAGCCTCTGCTTGCCCGTTAGCCTGAGCATAGTATGATAAAGAATTTAACAGCTTAATCCCCATGCCGTCGGCGAACTGAACAAACCCGTCGGAGACAAAGATAGATCCCTGATCCGTGGTGATAGTTTGAGGGACGCCAAATCTATATATGATGTGCTCTCTAACAAATTCGATCGCATCCTGTTGACGAGAAATCTCTCTCACGCGCCGGCCTGGGAGATCCGCTTGACTCCAGTGCAGGTCCTTCCTAGCTGCCTTCAATGTGTAGAGCGTGCCAGTTGATTTGATCTGCCAATCAACAAGAGAAAATACAAGAAAGTATCCGTTAAGCGTTAGGTCAAACCCCCGCGATATCGGCCAAGGAAATCCACAACCGTACACACGCTATTCCCGGCCATATTTGTACCAAGTGACCGAAGCGCATCGGCTACACCAAAACGATCATCCGCCATCCGGCCCAAATATGACGAAGAATAACGAATATACAGATCAATAAACCAGCCGACCCCGGGAAACCGTCATCAAATCAGCCGATGCTCCAATGATTCTCGCACAAACGTAACATTCCCAGATCAAGGGCATAAGTAAATACAATATAGATACAAACCACAGCCCTACAGCAGATCTGATGACAATCATATTGAAAGAAACACGTAAAAACAGATAAGGCCGGCTGAAACCACGACGCTATCCCCGGATAATGTAAATCCAAAAGAATACATTGTCAATGACTCTAAAGACGACTCAATAGTTCAATCTTGATGCAGCATTGAGTATCAAAAGAAGCATTCAATCTATCACTTTCGATCTACACTCCGTAAGATGGTAGATACCGCATACGAACCAACCAACCTTTAGATCTAGTATCGCTGACTATGCATCCTCCACAAGATGAGTCAACCGCAAAATAGATCTAAGCACCGGATTGATTCGTACGCACTATATGATATATAGCGTAGCAAAACTACTGAATCCAATGTGTCATTGCGATGGAAGCATTAGAAACGAGTAATCTCACCACTAACGACAAACATTTACCTGAGTCCGGGGATCGAGACGATGCAGCCCGAAGCCAAACAGGGTGTTCGTCCAAAAGGAAAAGGATGACGATGCGCCGAAGATTAGATTGATTCAAGTCTTTTTCATACATAGGAACTCGGGTCCTATTTATACCGAAATATGAATATACGTAACAACTTCAGATTCTATCTAAACGTCATATTATCCCTAACAAGATCCATTACAACTAACAATCTAACAAACTCCTAAATTACGGATACAACTGCCATTTCAGGACTTTATCCATAGGTGGCAATATCTTAAAACGCGCCATTAACATCCGAACCCCCACTTATCTTCAAGTTTCGCATTGGATACGGTCTTATCTCTTTTAAACTTGGAATCGGCCGTCTGTTCCATTCAACCCATTCCGACCAACCAGACCTTGGGCCGATTACTCTTTCACCGATACAACCCCGACCTCGGCCGATTCGATTCCACCTTGCTTCCTTAGGACTCACGGACCTTATTACCAAATTCCAGTGTTAACACATGCCCCCCAAGTCCGTAACATAAAGTGTTGCGGATTTGTTTATCCACTCAAACTCCTATTCCCTTCTCGGTCCAAATCGTTTCGGCTTCCTCCACGAGCCCTTTAAATATCCACTTTCCTCGGGCGAGCCACCCACGCTCCCATCGTGCACTCGGCTTCCTTCTCAAACAAACCTCCTGCCCTTCTCTCTCTCCTCCGGCGACTTCATCGGCGTTCGACATTCTCCACATCCTTCGAGCCCCATCGTCATCTCCGACCTCCCCGATGGCCTCCGCCGCGACCTCCAGCACTTCCAACTCACCGGCCACCGTCGCACCTACTGCGACCGCAACTTCACCTGCCGCTGCCGCTGGAACTGCCTCAGCCACCGCCATGAACGAATTTCCTCAGGTATTTCCCTTCTATATATTTTTTTATTTTTACTTTGTAATCTTACCCTCAACTCGCTCCTCCATGCGCCTTTATACCAGACGTTTGCTTGGTAACTTTCAATATCACCTCATCCCGCATTCTTACTAATTAATGCTTTTCTCATTTCAAACTATAAACACCACCATCTCTGATCAGTATTTTTCCTCCTTCCTTTGAATCGCAGCACCTCTCTCACCAAGTACTCATCCCCAACTTAACACAAGAGGGCAAATATTTCCTTGGGCCTATTGGTGACACTGCACCAACGACGTGATCATAGCCGAAACCAACCGCATGCCCTTCAACACGCCAAACCATCTCTCTCCCACTGGAACGGGACTTTCAAAGCTTGGCCGTCCACCGACACGGCCTGGACTGAGTGGTACAAGAGAATACAATCGGCCAAGTACACCCAATGGGAAGAAAGGAAACTTGCCCAATGCTTAGAACTGTCCATAGCCAATATGGAAAAAGACGAACCCCTCCTATCGGCTGCAGCTTACTTTTGGAACGATAGTTTCAATGCTTTCCTCTTCAGGCAGGGGCCGATGACCGTCACACTAGCCGATGTGCATATGACAACTGGGCTGGACATTGAATCATCGGTTAATCCATGCGTCTTGAACCGAAAAGGCCAACACCAGTTTAAAACCAAAGCCATCGGTGGGTGGAGTGGCTTCATTGCCCAAAATATGAAAGATGGAACAGTCAGCCACCGAGAATACACTGCCTTTCTGATGATGTGGTTAGAGAAATTCGTGTTCTGTGGATCGAGCTGTGGGCCGACCGCGAATTGGCAAATAATGGCCGAAATCCTGGCCGACGGGACAGAGTTCGCATTGGGAAAATATCTCCTCGGCTACACGTATCAAATGTTGCATCAAACCGCCACAAAAATAGCCGCCAATGCCCCAGTCAACACCGGCGGACCCTGGTGGTTCCTTCAAATTTGGTTGGTGTTGGCCACCCAGAACGTAGCCGGTCGGCCCCGCCTGGCAGACGCCGGATCCCCAAGGTTGGAGCCAATCGTAGACGAAGAAGGCGACCGAATCACCACCAGGCGATGCACCAACTATGGGGAAGCAGCCGCTGCCCATGCAGGTTCAAGGCAATCGGCTGAGCTGTTGGCCGATTGGTTCGTGGCTTTCTACGATGGGTTATCCCGTGACAACCGCACCTAGTACTTCTACTCCGATCAATGATCTTTCGAGCTGTCGATCGATTTCAAATGGGACGACCTCAATTCAGCCGACAGTCCAAGGTGTAGGAAATTGTTCTTCATCTGCTTAACTCCCTGCATTCTGCCGACCGGGGTACATCAAGGCCGTTCAATGGCTCGGAGTTATGAATTTTACTACCCGGCATCGGCCGCGAGGCAATTTGGCCTCGGGCAACTTCCCATCGGCTTCTTTTACGTAAGATCGAGACCGGAGGAGCGGTCGCCAAGATCTGATAATGAACTCACCGCTGAACATAGCTGGTCCCCCTTGCGAAGCCGCAGAATTCCACGTCGACAAGGAGAAGCGCCGCTTATGACCGATGGTGGTTGGAGCTTAGACACCACATTTTCCACCAACGACCGTCTTGCTACATTGACCTGCTCCTGCCGGATGAGATCCCCTCGGTATGCTTTTACCCCCCAGCCGATTAATCCCTTCCTACAATTCGTTCACCGACTGTGCCAGCCGATTTAACATTTGTGCTTTGACTTTGCAGGAAACAGAAACGGAACAGCCGACAATAAGCGATTCTGGGCGCCCCATCGAATACAAAACAGGAGTTCTGGACACGGGGGGCCTGGCTCCGTCAGCTATCGGCTGGGGGGCGCCCAAGCTCTTATCTCTATTGAGAGGGCAGGTGCGTCATCCGATCGCACCGAAAAGGAAAACGGCGCCACTGCCGCGTTCATCGGCTGCGCCTGCCCCCAAAAGAGTGAAAAGATAGAACCGATCGCCTTGGTCGACGCCCTCCCCTCGGATCCGGCCGTCGAGCGGTCCCTCGGCCGCTGCCGACGAAGAGGAGCCATTAGCCGTCCAGGCGGCATCAAAACCGGGCTTCGAGCCCCGAATCGGTGAACGCCCCAACCGATGCTCCGCGGCTCCAAGCCCGCCGATGAGACGTCCTCCCGTAAGTTTTTACTTCATTGTTCCTGGTCTTGCGATGTTTACATATCCGACTTGTCCATTCCTTGTAGCTCAAGAAAGCGGCGGTCGTGCCCCTCGTCTGCTCTGCTGGTAACGACCCTTACCCCTTTGTTCGTAATAACCAATCGGTTCGTCTCGCTAACCCCGTTTTTCTTTTTGGCGGCTTCCGTGCCCCCTCCGGCCGCTCCCGGCGCGAGTGAACGCACCGTGCCTGTTGGGGGCGGCGACGATGATACGGGAAAAGCCGGACGGCCGTGGGGAACGACCCAGCCGAACCCAGTAATCCCGACGACGGCGCCGACGGTAGCGACGGCCCCGGCCTATTGATTTTGCCATGCCTCGACCCTTTCTTTCTTACGCAGCGCGTGGCCGATCTCCTCAACTTTGACTTGTCGGAGTTTGAGGAACCCGGCAATGCTGGCGAGAAGCGCTTGCGCGTCGGTGAGAACACGAAGGCCACTTTGGCTGACATCGGCAACCGACTGGACGCCTCGTTAGATGCACTGGTGGTCGACTGCAGCTCCATACGCGCACGATTCCGGGATATCCAAGACCAACTGCCGGATGCTGTAGCCGAAGCCATCGCGCCGGCGACCTTCATGGAAGCTTACCGGCTAAAATACGAACGAGCCGAGCAGGCGAGCCATCGATCGGCGTGAGAGTGAGGCGCGGGCGGCTGCGATCCAATCGACCAAAGACGCCATCGAAGCCCGGAAAACCGCCTTTGACCGCCTAAAAACCGAGCCGGCCGCCAAGCTTGAACAACTTCGTGCCCGCCGGGATCAGCTGGTGGCCGACCTCGTTCAGATTACCAACGAGATTGATGTCCATGAAGGGTATATGGCCGATTTGCCGGCCAGGGTTGAAGCTGAACGTAGAAGCATCGGGGCGGCCGTTGCGCATCTACGGGGCCTGGTGCAAAGCGCTCGGCCGGTGACGGGGTCCGAGGCCGACGATCTCAGGGCAATCGGCGAGATCGATCAGGTTAGGCTGACGGCTCTATCGGCGATAGCCGATTTTCTAAAGAAATGAAGATTGTAAAATGTCCAACCCTGCGAGGTCGGCTCGTGTTTCTCTGACATGTGCTTTGTGATGTAACCGGATAGCTTGTATCAAACATGCTCGTATCGTTTGGTTAGAACTCGCCCCGAAATGACGCCCAATCACTTAGCGTCCGTCTTTTGGTTATTCGATCCTCTAGCTATCGGCTGATGATATCCGATTACGTCACCGCTCTGTTTTCGTAGGCCGATCCTCTCGAATCCGTACCTCGGGAACCCGTGAGCCCCGGGTGGCAGGCATCCATTCCTGCACCATCGCCGATTTTCAACGATTCCCGACGCTCTTAATAATGACCTCTTTGACTCTCGGGTTGGCAGTGACCTTTCACATCCAAGAATCGTATCTTTTCTTTCTATAAATGGGCTTCCCTGGCTCTCCTGAATAGCTCACAGCCGAAAGCGACGAACTTCCAATAGTGAAACACCTAGTCCTTTGATTCTGCGGCCAGGCTTCTCATGGCGTCTTCTAGCTCGTCAGTGAACCAGGTGGTACCTCGACTCTTCTACTTTCATCGGTGTCTAGTTTCGAAAAACTCAGGGATGGAATCCATTGCAGCCGCCGCACCCGCTTCGGGTGATCCAGGGAATCATGGAGACGTCGTACGAGCTGTCGGTCAACCAGGACCGACGGGTGAGGGCGCAGCTGAAGCGCTTTAGGGAGTTGGAGGCTCGCCACCCGGCGGCCAGGCCGGCTTTCCACCTTGGTGGCATGCCGGCTGCTGCCCCCATGGCGTACCCGACGCTTGCGCGCCTCGACCGGCTGGAGGGGAGGCATGCCCAACTTGCCAATGAGTTGTTGATCACCACTACCGACATCAGGGTCACCCGGTTGGAGCACCTGATCCTGGATGCTCTGGAAATGGAAACCGCAGAGCCTTTTGAGCGAGCCCTGGCGGCCATTAAAGAGTTCCTGGCAAACATGTAGTCCTAGACGGCCGTGCGCCGGCTCTGAATAAAATGCGTTGTAATGTCCCTGGGTTCCTCGTGACTTGATACTTCTTCAACTCCATGACTTGATTGGTCCAAAGTTCGCTTTTTCGGCCATGCGCATTGTCTGATTGTCTCACGCATGTGTAGCGTAGGTGCATGCCCCCCAAGTTTTGGTGATAGCATCGATGTCGATGAAACTTGTTGATAGGAGTCATGGTGATCGCTGCCGGGGGCCATGGGGTGTGGGAGGGGAAAACGAATGCCTAAAGGCGATGCCCCATAAGGCATCGGCTGTTGTGGGTCGGCCCATTGTGGCGATAGCCGACTTACGCGTTGATCCACACGCTCGGGTAGTACTTCTTCGATATTTTCCGTTGAGGGCCCTTCCGAAGACCTCCCCATCTAGCCCTTTTAGCATGTAGGCTCCTTTGGACACGCATTTGTGGACCTTGAAAGGCCCCTCCCAATTCGGCGACCATTTGCCGAATTTGTTATCTCTGGATCCGATTGGGAGTATGAGCTTCCAAACGAGCTCGCCTTCTTCGAATGATTTAGGGACGACCTTTTTATTGTAATGCCCGGCTACCCGTTCCTTATCCTTTGTTACTTTTTCTAAGGCTCTCATTCTTGATAAGGCAAGATCCTCCGATTCGTCTATCATGAGATTGTAGTAGTCATCGGCGAGTTGGTCTTGCAACCGAATGCGTCTTGAGCCGATTACGCTTTCCCATGGAAGCACCGCTTCGTGTCCATAGACCAGTTTGTATGGCGGAACTTGGATGGACCCATGACATGCCATCCGATAGGCCCACAAAGCTTCGGCCAATCGGGTGTGCCATTGTTTAGGATGCTCGATATCTTTCTTTTGATCGGTTTGATTAAGCTTTTGTTTGACGCTTCGCCCGACCGTTGGCTTGTGCGTAGTACGGTGAGGAGTTAAGCGGCTTGATCCCCATGCCGTCGGCGAACGGATGAATTCGTCGGAGACAAAGATGGACCCTTGGTCGGTCGTTATCGTTTGCGGAATGCCGAACCTGTAGATGATGTGTTCCTTGACGAACTCGATTGCGTCTTTAGAATCCACTTTTCGGAGGGGATTGCTTCTACCCATTTTGTGAAATAATGCGGCCGCTAGTATAAACTTGTGCCCCTTGCCCGAAGGTGGATTGATTTGGCCGATCATGTCCATGCCCCACCCTCCGAAAGGCCATGGTTTAATGATCGGGTTCATGGCCGACGCCGGAGCTCGTTGCACGTGCCAAATTTTTGACAATCTTGGCATCCTTTATAGTATTTAAAACAGTCCTCTAGCATCGTCGGCCAGAAATACCCGGCTCGGCGAAGTAGCCACTTCATTTTGTGTGCCGATTGATGTGTACCGCAGATTCCTTCGTGCACCTCTCCGATGGCCACCGTGGCTTGATCGGCGCTCAAACATTTGAGCAGTATGCCATCGATTGTCCGATAGTATAAATCTTCGTCGAGCAACACATACCGCAACGCCTTGTACCGTAACTTCCTTGTGGCCGATTGAGAAGGGTTTTTGAGGTAATTGTAAATGTCAAATCTCCAATCGTTGGTCGTGATGGTGGCCATGCCTATGTCGACATTTCTTAGCATCGGCCGGTAGCCTGATGCCCTTTGAGCCAGGTCATTGGCCTCCGTGTTCTGCTCCCTTGGAATATGCTTCAAAGTTACTAGCCGAAAACCTTCCATTAATTCCCGGCACCGTTGATGATAGATTACTAGTGCGTCATTTTTGCATTCATACTCTCCAGACAATTGACTAATGACGAGCAACGAGTCCCCCATTATCTCGACCGCATCGGCTTCCATCTCTCTGAGTAGGAGTAGCCCCATGAGGACGGCTTCGTACTCGGCTTGGTTATTCATAACGTGGGGGTCGATGGCGAAAGCGAATTCGAAGCTTGTCCCCTTGGGTGAGATAAGAACTAAGCCGATTCCACAGCCGCTTGTACATACTGAGCCGTCGAAAGTCAGGGTCCAACGCGTGATCTCTACGGAGCCGATTGAGTCATTTCCATGTTCCACGATGAGATCGGCCAGGGCCTGTCCTTTTACTGCCCTTGGGGCCTGATACCTCAGATCGAATTCGGTCAGCGCAAGTATCCACTTTTCGATCCTCCCTTTGAGCACTGGAGCCGATAGCATGTACTTGATTACGTCGGCTTTGCATGTTACGGTGCATTCACTGGACAACAGATAGTGCCTTAATTTTGTGCATGAGAAATAGAGGCACAGACATAGCTTCTCGACAGGCGAATATCTAGTTTCTGGATCTAGCAGCCGCTGGCTAAGATAGAAAATGGCCCTTTCCTTGCCATCGACTTCTTGGATTAGGACAGAGCCGATGGATTTGTCGTCGGCAGACAGGTATAGCTTGAACGGCTTTCCTTTTTGCAGGGGCATTAGAACTGGGGGAGAGCTTAAATAATTTTTTATGTCGTCTAACGCCTTCTGTTGCTCTGCCCCCCATGTGAATATCTGATCGGCCTTAAGTCGAAGCAATGGTGTGAATGGTTCCAATTTCTCCGAGAGGTTAGCTATAAATCGTCTAATGAAGTTTATCTTTCCGATCAATGACTGGAGTTGTCTTTTATCCTTAGGGGGTTGAATTGTCTTAATTGCGTTGATGCTCCTTGGTGTTACTTCGATTCCTCTTTCATGAACGAGGAATCCTAAGAACTGCCCGGCCGACACGCCGAACGCACACTTGAGCGGATTCATCTTCAATCCATACTTCCTCGTCCGTTCAAGCACCTGCCTTAGATCTGCAATGTGGCTTTCTATCTCTCTTGATTTGACGACGACATCGTCGATGTATATCTCCACTAGTGCTCCGATCATGTCGTGAAAAATGTAGTTCATTGCTCTTTGATATGTTGCCCTGGCATTCTTTAGGCTGAACGTCATCACCACCCACTCGTAGAGGCCGATTGCGCCTGGGCATCGAAAAGCTGTTTTATGGACGTCCTCTTCGGCCATGAATATCTGGTTGTATCCTCCATTGCCGTCCATGAAGCTAATGATTTTGTGGCCTGAGGCTGCGTCGACAAGCAGGTCGGCTATTGACATTGGGTATTCATCTTTTGGAGTTGCCTTGTTTAGGTCTCTGAAATCGATGCATACTCGAAGTTTGCCGTTCTTCTTTAATACTGGGACGATATTAGAGACCCATTCGGCATATCGGCAAGGCCGAATGAACCCTGCGTCGTATAGTCGAGTGATTTCGGCCTTAATTGCGTCGTACATGTCGGCCTTGAACCTCCTGGGAGGTTGTTTGAATGGCCGATATCCTGCCTTGATTGGCAGTTGATGGACCACTATCGATCGGCTTAGACCGGGCATTTCGAAGTATTCCCATGCGAAGCAATCTTTATATTCTTTTAATAATTCAATAAGTTGGGATCTACAAACAGGAGATAAATATTTACTAATGTACGTCGGCCTTGGCTTGTCGCCAGATCCGATGTCGATCTCCTCTAACTCGTCGGCCGACGTGAAGCCCTGTCCTAACTTGCCATCGTCTTCATCCGCGGTGGCTACACCGAGCACGTTGGATCCCTCCACCATGTCTTGTTCAAAACAAAGAATCGCGGCTCGTCGCTTCCGATGGGCTGTATTGTTGAATTGGACACGTTTAGAAAATCGGCTTGCCAGACTTTCCCAGATAAACATTCGATGCCTTCGATTTCCCAAATCGGCAAATCGGCACTGACGATACTAACTGACCTGTCGGCTGGCACAATCTCGATCTTGTCGCCGTCCCACTGGATGAGGCTCTGGTGCATTGTAGAAGGGATGCAGCAGTTAGCGTGGATCCAGTCCCTTCCGAGCAAGAGCGTAAGACCCTTCCGTCGATGACAAAAACGTCGTGGGCACGCTTTTGTTGCCGATGGTCGTTCGATGTTGAGAAGGCCTTTGGTCTCGATGGGTTGCCGCCGAAGTCCTTGAATACCATGTTGGTTTTGATCGGGTCTTCGGCTCCTTTGCCAAGCTTTAAAGGGTCGTAAGGCATGAGGTTGACTGCCGCTCCCCCATCGACTAGCATTTTGGAAATCGGCTTACCGTTGACGAAACCTTTAACGTACAACGGCTTCAGATGTCGATTTTCGGTTCCTTCCGGATTGTCGAAAATGGCCTGGTCTGGGGAGATCATTAGTTTCGCCGGGTCATCTTCAATGGTATCCGCGTCGGCTGGGGCACCGGCGGCGGGCAACACGAAGACCATGTTGACCGATGCGGCAGCTTTACCCTTCCCTTTGGCTGCCCTTCGGCTCGGTCGGCGGGGCTCTCTCCGCCTTGCTCTTCGGTGGCCGTAGTGTTCTCATGCTTGGGTACCCACCGTCTCTTGATCTTGCCCAGCCGACGGCGTTGTTCGTATATCATTTGTGCCACCTCGTCCTCTCTTCCTTCACGCTTAAGCCGCTGAATTCTCCTTTTCTAAGTCTTTGTAAATAGATCGGACGGGCACCACTGGGGATTGGCCGGTCCCTCCTCGTCGGCTTCGTAGTTGTTATGATCGTCTCCATCTTGATTTTCGTCGACGAAGAAGTCTTGATGGACCGGGCCGAGCCGATCGTGGACCGGTCGCCGTTTCCGGTTTAGTTGGACGGCTCGGGAATGAAACGGGCTGGACTTGCCGTTGACGAGCTCCTGTGTTCGTCATGACGTGATGGTCGTTACATGCCGGCGCCTTCCAGTGTTGGTAGTCTCATGCCGGATTCCCAATACCGAAGAAGCCGCAATGCCAATGTGGGTCGTCATGGCTTGCCATGTTTCGCCCGCTTTGGACTCTTGGATCATGCCGGTGAGGTACTTCGTCGTAGCTTTCTTCACGCCAAAACCGGTATTGATGGTGGTATCTGCTTCGTTCGCGGATTGGCTGTTGGCCGGCCGATGTGATAACTGGGCGCACCATGTTTATTTGTGTAGAGGGGTTTCCTATCTGACCTTCTCCTATTTCGGCCTCGATCGCCGTATCGGCTAAGTCGCGCGTTGTTCGCTCTGCCGATTAACTCGACGAGGCGGCATGGACTGCGTTGACCGGGAACGGATTGCCGTCCACTTTCATGGGCCGACTTGAGTCAGCAAACTTCAACTTCCGGCCTCGATGGCCGATTGAATCTGCTGTCGAAGACTTTGCAATCGTTCGTGGCGTGAGATGTAGAGTTGTGCCACTTGCGGTATTTCTTCTTTTCACTCTTCGGCGACGGGATCACATGATTTTCAGCATGAATTTGTTTCTCTTTGAGTAGTAAGTCGAAGATTTTGTCGGCTTTAGTGATGTCAAAATCATATTTCTCTTCTTTAGCCCTTTTGAGTAGCCACCGGCGACGATGGCCTTCTTGTTTTTAGCCCATTCTTGCCGCCACTTCTTTCGTCGTCGTCGGATCCATAATCCGAGTCGACGACGACTTGTGTTATGGTTTTTACACCTTCCCGGTTTCTTGGAAACGTTGTTCATGGGCCGTTACCCTCTGCGCAGTGGGCTAGACTTTCGAAGTCTGCGCGAGAGAATCTTTCCCGATTGGCGCGATCGGACCATGGAAGGCTAAATCGGCCACCGAGCGTCCGATAGCACCAGTGTAGCATCGGTTTCTCATTTCTCGAAGCGCCGAATGTAGTCCCGGACTGATTCATTATGTTTTTGCACGATCTTTGGTGAGGTCGACAACTTCATTTCATGGTTGCTGAATAAAAATAGCTATGGAACTGTTTTCAAGATCGGCCCAACTCGAATCAAGTTGTAAGGCAACGAGGAGAACCAAGTGAAGGCCGATCTGAAAGAGAAAGGGAAATAGCCGAACTCTCAAAGGGTCGAGCCGATGCTTCACCACATTGTGCTAAGAATCGGTGATATGCTCGTAAGTAGATACGTTGTCTTGCCCTGAGAACTCAGAGAAATCCGGAATTTTGTACCGGTTGGGTAATGGAATTCTTTCGAAATGCTCTGGGTAAGGGTACCGTACATATTCCCGAGTCTTTTGGTTTGAGGCCGAACCGATCTCGCATGACGTCCGCGATTAGCTCGGCCCAGGTCCTATTATCTTGTCAGTATCGGCTCGTATGGGTCGTACGGCATACGTGCTCGCGATACGGTGTGGAGGTGTCGAGGCTCGGTAATGATGATCCCGACGACCCCCTTGGTATTGGTAACGATGATCACGGGTGGCGGCCGGGATTCGGTGGTGGCGTTGGCGGGTGGAAAAATGCCGTCCCCGATATTCTCGTCGTCTACCATGATCAATCGGCTCCGTCGCCGATTATGGTGAAACATGTCGAATTGACCTTGGGGCAACCAGCTGTTGTCGATTTAAAATAGTGACCGCCGGTTTCACACGTCGTCCCCGCTTGGGCTCAAGTGGCTGATTCCTCCTGGCGGGTTGGGTGTGCTATTAACGAAGCGGCCGATTGTCACAGCCCGATTTTCGTTCGGGATTAAAAATCATTTAATAAATCATTTCCTAGAAAATAAATAAAATGAAAAACAAAGTAAATCAAGTGAAACTATTAAGGAAATTAAATTTTCCTTTAAAAATCATGGCTAGAAATATTTTTGAAATATTCTCCATGCCCTAAAGTACTCTCTGAAATTTTTCGTGAAATTTTGGAGCTCCGTAAATAATTTTAATAAAACAAAGAACAATTGAATAATTATTTAAATAAATAAATTAAACTTTAAATGAGCTGAAGATATTTTTATTAAATACTTTGGGTGTTCATATATTTCCAGGATTTTTCTTGGAATTATTTGGGCATTGGAAGTATTTATAAGAATTAAAGGATGTTTGGACCAAAAAGTCTGTTTTCCCTACAGTATCGTCTTCAACCTCCAGTTGCTACAGTGCCGAACAGTTCCCGAAAAGCTGTGGCTTTGTTTCCTCCACCAAATCCGGCCCAATCCTTTGCCCAAATCAAAAATTAGTTGCGGGAACGGATTCCTCTCGATCTCCTCTACATTTCTCCCATGAAATCCCCTCAATCCCGTGCTAAATCGCGCGAATTTCGGCCCGTTCTTATCCCGACGAACTCAGGATAAACCCTAAAAATCTGGCGCCAAATCCTCTCTTCCCGGTGCGGGACTCTCCCTCCCAAGCCTATAAAAAGGACCCCCATGATCTCCTCCTCGGTTTCCTCATTTTTCCCGAGTTTTTCCCGTGCTCTAGCCACCTCCCCTCGAGATCAATGTCTATCCGTCGCCGGCCATCTTTTCAGCCGCCCCTAGCCGCCGTCTCGGCCGTCCCCGGACAGCGCCGTCGCCTCCCTCGGCATCGCAAGGACTCAAGGAAGCCCGGCATCCATCTCCCTTGCGCCAAACACCACCGGAAGGCCCCCGTCACCGTGGACCGTGCGTCGCCGCCTCCGTTCGCACTTCGGCCGTGCCTCGTCGCCGTTCCGTCGCTGTGTCGTTGCCGCCTTCACCGTCGGCATCATAGAAGCAAGCCGAAGCCCGTCCTCCACCTCTCCTCCACCGAAAGCCACCGGAAAGCCGTTGTCGCCGTCAACCCGAGCCCGGCCACCGATTCCATCTCGTCGCCGGCCATCTCCGTTCGCCGTTCGTCGTCGTTTTTGCGTTGGTAAGAATCACCGCAACCTCCTCTCTCTTTTGGTGCCCTCGGTTCTCGTCGCCGCGTCGTCGTTTGCCGTCGCCGGAGCCATCCCGAGCCGCCGGCGGTGTGCCTACGTGGCAGCCCTCGTGGCATCCCCGTCAGCGCCATGTCCGTCTTCCCTGTCCTCTGTGACGCTGATGTGGCGTCTTATGTCAGCACATCCTCTCTCCTGGCTGACGTCATATTATTCCTTTTCCAGCTCAAAATTAATTAAAAATTACGTAATAAATCGTTTTAATTTCCAGAATTCATTTAAATGGTCCAAAACTTCTAAAATTCATATCTAATTCATACGAACTCCAAATTGGGCCATTCAAATTGCAAAATTCATCTAAAATTAAGCTCTACATGTTTGTTTACTTTTTATGTACTGTTATTTGGTTTTTATTAGATTTTTCCTCCTTTTGCATGCTAGCGTGTAGGTTCCGCCGTTTCGGAGTTTGCGCTCGCGAGGAAAGAGTCGAGAAGTTTGTTTGAAGACGCAAGGTAAGTCACACTTCCCTTGAAGCATATTGATCCTATTTTTATAAATGTTTTATGTTTGCAAATAAAATTGCATTGCTTTGCTAATTACATGGAATGATGGAATACCTATCTCGCTTAATTGTGCCTTATTTACTTGTTATCCGTCCTTTGTTAACCTTGGGTGTAATTTGACTAGCTTTAGTCACTGATGTTGATTCTAGCTAGAATTATATGCTTAGCCATGCTTAATTACCACTAGCTCACTAAATGGGATAATTACACTATTTATTCTAATCTCTGATGAGCTACAAGCTCGATACACTGACCATGTCTTATTGGTCATAATTATCTCAACTATACTGTGACTTAATGGTGGGCTATGGGTGCATGGTTTTGATGGTCGCACCCATGACAATTAAGGACCGGTTCATGGGAAACCCTGGAAGACATACCGTGCAAACCACAAGCAAGAATGGGCAACTGCTTGACTCGTAGTATAGCTTTCCTCTGGCCGACGTACCCTAGTGAGGGTGGGCGTGATGGAGTTGGGTCGGCCCCGGTTTTACGGGTTGATCGGCTGCCGGATTCACCGTGGCACGAGAGGGGGCTGCCCGCTGCCCTGCGGGAGTGGGGGCGAAACCTTGGTGTGGTATCGCTTGGTTAGAGGGAGTTATGCGAAAGGTCTTGTCACGATTTCCCCCTTTGCAGTATCATGGTGGTACTTCGGGACATGGTAACATGTGTGTAATCGTGTCTTGTGGGTAAAGTTGTGCACCTCTGATCAGAGTAAAACTATTCGAATAGCCGTGCCCGCGGTTATGGGCGATTGACCAGATTCACTATGATTAGTCCCACTACCGAATAATTTGATTTAATGGAACCGGTTTAGTTCGGGTGGAATGGTTGGGCCTTTCAACGTGGGGATAACGTTGTTCGGTGGAAGATTAATATTGCCTTAATTACTCAACTGTTTTACTCTTTTTTAAATAATTAAATGTTTGTAAACCGCATTTATGCAAAATAGCCCAAGCCACTCTTGTCTCCCCTTGCACGTCCGCATTTCTCGGTGTGGCTTGTTGAGTACGGTGGTTATACTCAGTCTTGCGATTTTCCCCCTTTCAGAAGTGTAGTGCTTCGGATGTGAAGTTGGAGTTAGAAGACCAAGGCTCAGACCCCAGTTGAGTTTGCCTGTGGAGTGGAGCTGAAGCCCCGCTAGTGTCGTCTTTCTTTTCCGCTGCAGTTTTTGGGTGTGAGGACTAAGTGCCTCTTCAGTAAGTATTTTTATTTTATGCTTTGTTTTTACGTTTGGATCTGTGTATTAATTTGTCATTTTATGTACCCTGGTTGATTCCTGGACAGGTAGTTAATACATAAAATAGTCAGGAAATTTGTGCTAAATTTTCGGGCGTGACAAGTTGGTATCAGAGCCATCTTGACTGTAGGTTGAGCCAAATGGTCAAACTCTAAGGACAAGTTTGCGAAAACCTTATTTGAGAAAATATCTCTTCTATCCCTTTGGAGTCTCTGCAAAGTGATTTGTAAAATTTCTCTCCTTTCCCCTCCGCCTCTGTTAGCTGTTAAACCTGGAGGACAAACTCAGTTGTTCGTCAACCCGTGGAAGTCAAGTCAAGCTCCAAGCTTTAAGCAAGTCGATCAAGACAAGCAGCCCGAGTCAGCGCTTCTTGCGGATCAAGCGAAGTTTTCCCGGAGCTCACCTAGAACCCAATCTTTCCCAGAAGAGTTGCATCGATAGTTCCTAGGCCGTGTGTTGTTTGTCGTGTGTAGGTGTATGGCTCACATCGTGGTGGGGATGTAACCATACTAGGTTGTTTGCTTAATCAACTTGAAGAGTAAAAGTCTACCCATATCGATCGGTAGATAAGTGGGTTAAGGTCTTATCTTTAGCAACTTCTCTCTTCCACCCTTTTGTCCGGGCAGCGCTTAGTCGCGGGCGAGAAAGTGTCGTCAACTGTAGTACCCTTAGCAGTGTGTTGAGGTCAGGAACCTTTGGTCAGATCAGTCCGCAATCTACAACCTGTGCCGGAAACCCCTCTCTTGCTCTGTTTCTGGTTCCCCAAGGTCAGATGATGAACATGCAAGCAGTGAATACAACAGATACAAAGCAGATACGGAAGACGTAGCAGTGGTACCGATGGTCACAGATGCAAGCTCAGAATTCGGAATCAAGATCAAATCCGGTACATTCCATTGCAATCACCTATACGGCTACCGTCAGTATGTAGCAGTGTCCCCAGCAGACCAACACATGTCAGCCGTCGACAACCTCAGAACCCAAAAGTGTTACCCAAAGTGATTATGGTGTACAAGGACAACTTATGTCGAAGTGTTCGATCACGCTTGGAAGTTGTATGCTAAGACGCAAACTGATGATGAAGTGTTAATTGTAAAAAAAGAAGAAGAAGCTTTGGATAAACTACTCGAAAATAAAATTCTGGTACACCGCAGCCCAACTCTATGAAGAGAAAAGTTGCACATTTCTTGTGTGAGGGAATAAGTCATGTGCTTAAGAACCGTTAACTGAAGTCTATGCTAGCAAAGCCAACGAAGGGCTAAAGGACACCCTTGCAACCTGCCCGTTAACTCCCGGTCAACAACAACAACATTAACAATGATTTTCGCTCTCCAACCAACTCCAACCACCGTGGAAGCCAACGAAGGTTGGATTGTTTTAATGATCTTGAGCTGAGACACCGCCGCAACAACTGTCCGGTTTGAAGAAAGTCAATCCACCGCTATTTCAATTGTGGGAAAGACAAGTAATTTCTCCAAAGGTGGCCCAATGCAAGGTATCAATGTCGTCAAGTTACCGACACTGTTTGTCAACGTCTCTACTTCCCCAGTTGCCTCACCCCAGCACAGAGTGGTCAAGTCTAGCCCCAGGACATCAGGAAAACAAGAGGCACCAACCATAACTGAAATGTGAAGTTTCTATCTCAACAATTTGTCACTAAGAGCACCAGCAGAAGCTACATTATTCCACCGGCAACCGCTCCGAAGCTACAGTACCAACACCAATAGGGCAAGCAGTGCCAGGAAAAACAGTTGTCTGGTCCAACTGCAAAGAAGATAGTACAAATCCCCAGCTACACCTACCAAGCAAGGTCTCAAGTAACAGTTCACCCGACTAACGTCAACCCCAGCCAGACACCCCATGTCGTTCCAACTCAACAACCTAACAAGTAATCACAGGAAAGTGGCAACAACAATAGAAAGGTTTTGTCTGCTTCAGCTGTTAAGAAGACCGACATTTCTCTAAGGAAAAAAATCAATCGTCAAGTCAGTGTTCTAATTGGAACCCCAGTCAGTAATCATTAAAAAGAATGAGTCAACCATGTAAGGACCACCAAAGGAAAAAAGAAAACCATACCAACCAGAATTTCTACCAGCAAAGGTCAGCAGTGGTCTACAAGTCTTGGGTGTTCAAGAACCGCTCATGGCACCCAGAAGTTTCATGGCAGTTATGTAATAAGAGGGAACATTGAGTAAAGCATGGATCAATCTATACACTACGATGGAAAACCAAAAAATCAACCCGGTCAGGATCAGGAAGGGGCAGATTCCATACCTGTTAACAGTTGTGCTAGCAGTGGTCAATAACCGTCTTTAATTATTTGGTGTTCAAGTACCTCCTTGTGCACAGAAGACTTATTACAGTTATGTACTTGAAAGAGGAAGAAGAATAAGAGTACGAGACAAATAATTTGTTCCTTCTCTCAGGGTTCATATTGTGTAGCCAAAAAAAGTGGATCGACTTGTGTATCTGACAATGTCACCGGGAACTTATAGTTTCTTTGTCGGGTCAGAGCATTTTTGTCAAGACTAAGAATCTAATTGCCAGCAAAGAAAAGTTTTGGTCAAACAGTGAAGTAAGAGTGGTTAGACTACAACGACGCTCGATAGGGCGAGATCTCTTTGAAGGACAATATAAGTGATACCTCATGAGGATGAAAAGGGTAATGAAACAGTCGAAAGCAAAATCATAAAAGGGTTGTCAGAGTAATAAGTGGTAACTGCACCCTAATGGTGAGCATTGATTAATAATGGTTTCTTTATTTCCAGACTCATTACCGTCTCTGAAAAACCACCTCGGTGATTCCTAGGAAGAGGACAACGGAATTGCTTCATCACCCCTGCCTGGAGTAAATGGATGCAGAGGTCAAGTCATACAATACAGTTCGCAGAACATGCGATAAGTGAATCATTCCTTGTGAATCAATTCTACCTAAGGTATGAAAGTGAGCTTGTTTTGGTCAGAGAACATAAACTCTAGGCAACATCAAGGGCAGTTTTCAGTAGACGTACAGATTTTGGTATTGTGCGGAGAAAGCAACTGCAGAACTTATGGTCTATCAACCCAAAGGAGTCAATAAAAGATAAGAAAAGAAGTGGAATGCTATATCATGGGGATAACCTTTTGAGCTTGATTCGTTAAGTGATCAGTGTTTGTTTCAAGAAAGGAATATCAACTACATGTTATGTTCAGGCAGATGGCACCAAAGTCAGGGCAGAAGCGGAACATGCAGGTCAGCAATTACACCCAATGAAAAAGTCAATCAAAAGTCAATATGTTCAAGAGTTGCATGAGAGTCATTCTTATGTATATCCTCCCGTTATCATTTGAGTGTCGAGTTCCAGGAGTCTCTAGAATGGAAGGGCATAGTCTTTGCTTCATTTCGATCGATCGATGGAGTATCCAATGTTCAGAGTAAAGGTTCTTGATAAATCACAGAAATGCTGATCAACCTGAAAGATAGCAGTACAATTGATTCACGGTCAGGCGAAAGCTTAACCACTGGTTTGAAAAGGCGAGATTGAAGATGAGTTTAGTTATATCTTGTAATGGTTTGTTTGGAGGTTCGACCACGCAAAGTAGATTGAGTTGTAACCAAAAGAGTCAGTTGTGAGCCGTTATCAGGGCTATAATGATCACAAGTTTGCAGGTTCGAGTCTAAGGCACACCCAAGCTGGCGTGTCAACAATGCAGTCTAAAGAAGCATCATTTGAAAACAGTCGCAATCCAGATGAAAGGTCGATCGAGTAGCTTCTTCAAATACTTGATGTTGGATCGAGAGCAGTTCAGAGGAAAAAAAGAATTTTAGAGTCTATGTGTTCACGAAAGTCAGTTACATGGTCTCAAAAAAAGTGCTACCAAATAATAGTTAGCAGGAGTGAGTTCTCAGAATACTGAAGGCACCAGTGTTAATGGTACACTTCGAGGAAAGTAAGCACTTGAGCCCTTGAAATCCGGTCAGGGTCAGAACAGGAAGGACCAACCAGTTTAGTTTGGTTTGTGAAGCCGCAGAACACCAGGGTTGAATCCAGTCAGTTTGTTCGTGCAGGTTTCTTCAACCCACCATCGCAGGTTTGGTCACTCAGTCAATCTGGGAGAGTCAAAAAAGAAACCTTAGGGGTTAGCAGGCCAACCCAATCTCACCCTACCTTTCTTTCTAGCCCCGAATCTCAGGACGAGATTCATGTAAGGGGGGTAGATTTGTCACAGCCCGATTTTCGTTCGGGATTAAAAATCATTTAATAAATCATTTCCTAGAAAATAAATAAAATGAAAAACAAAGTAAATCAAGTGAAACTATTAAGGAAATTAAATTTTCCTTTAAAAATCATGGCTGGAAATATTTTTGAAATATTCTCCATGCCCTAAAGTACTCTCTGAAATTTTTCGTGAAATTTTGGAGCTCCGAGAAATAATTTTAATAAAACAAAGAACAATTCAATAATTATTTAAATAAATAAATTAAACTTTAAATGAGCTGGAGATATTTTTATTAAATACTTTGGGTGTTCATATATTTTCAGGATTTTTCTTGGAATTATTTGGGCATTGGAAGTATTTATAAGAATTAAAGGATGTTTGGACCAAAAGTCTGTTTTCCCTACGTATCGTCTTCAACCTTCAGTTGCTACAGTGCCGAACAGTTCCCGAAAAGCTGTGGCTTTGTTTCCTCCACCAAATCCGGCCCAATCCTTTGCCCAAATGAAAAATTAGTTGCGGGAACGAATTCCTCTCGATCTCCTCTACATTTCCCCCATGAAATCCCCCTCAATCCCGTGCTAAATCGCGCGAATTTCGGCCCCGTTCTTATCCCGACGAACTCGGGATAAACCCTAAAAATCCGGCACCAAATCCTCTCTTCCCGGTGCGGGACTCTCCCTCCCAAGCCTATAAAAAGGACCCCCATGATCTCCTCCTCGGTTTCCTCATTTTTCCCGAGTTTTTCCCGTGCTCTAGCCACCTCCCCCTCGAGATCAATGTCTATCCGTCGCCGGCCATCTTTTCAGCCGCCCCTAGCCGCCGTCTCGGCCGTCCCCGGACAGCGCCGTCGCCTCCCTCGGCATCGCAAGGACTCAAGGAAGCCCGGCATCCATCTCCCTTGCGCCAAACACCACCAAAAGGCCCCCGTCACCATGGACCCGTGCGTCGCCGCCTCCGTTCGCACTTCGGCCGTGCCTCGTCGCCGTTCCCGTCGCTGTTAATCGTTGCCGCCTTCACCGTCAGCATCATAGCAGCAAGCCGAAGCCCGTCCTCCACCTCTCCTCCACCGAAAGCCACCGGAAAGCCGTTGTCGCCGTCAACCCGAGCCCGGCCGCCGATTCCATCTCGTCGCCCGCCATCTCCGTTCGCCGTTCGTCGTCGTTTTTGCGTTGGTAAGTATCACCGCAACCTCCTCTCTCTTTTGGTGCCCTCGGTTCTCGTCGCGCTGTCGTTCGCCGTCGCCGGAGCCATCCCGAGCCGTCGACGGCGTGCCTACGTGGCAGCCCTCGTGGCATCCCCGTCAGCGCCATGTCCGTCTTCCCTGTCCTCTGTGGCGCTGATGTGGCGTCTTATGTCAGCACATCCTCTCTCCGGCTGACGTCATATTATTCCTTTTCCAGCTCAAAATTAATTAAAAATTACGTAATAAATCGTTTTAATTTCCGAGAATTCATTTAAATGGTCCAAAACTTCTAAAATTCATATCTAATTCATACGAACTCCAAATTGGGCCATTCAAATTGCAAAATTCATCTAAAATTAAGCTCTACATGTTTGTTTACTTTTTATGTACTGTTATTTGGTTTTTATTAGATTTTTCCTCCTTTTGCATGCTAGCGTGTAGGTTCCGCCGTTTCCGGAGTTTGCGCTCGCGAGGGAAAGAGTCGAGAAGTTTGTTTGAAGACGCAAGGCAAGTCACACTTCCCTTGAAGCATATTGATCCTATTTTTATAAATGTTTTATGTTTGCAAATAAAATTGCATTGCTTTGCTAATTACATGGAATGATGGAATACCTATCGCTTAATTGTGCCTTATTTACTTGTTATCCGTCCTTTGTTAACCTTGGGTGTAATTTGACTAGCTTTAGTCACCGATGTTGATTCTAGCTAGAATTATATGCTTAGCCATGCTTAATTACCACTAGCTCACTAAATGGGATAATTACACTATTTATTCTAATCTCTGATGAGCTACAAGCTCGATACACCTGACCATGTCTTATTGGTCATAATTATCTCAACTATACTGTGACTTAATGGTGGGCTGTGGGTGCATGGTTTTGATGGTCGCACCCATGACAATTAAGGACCGGTTCATGGGAAACCCTGGAAGACATACCGTGCAAACCACAAGCAAGAATGGGCAACCGCTTGACTCGTAGTATAGCTTTCCTCCGCCGACGTACCCTAGTGAGGGTGGGCGTGATGGAGTTGGGTCGGCCCGGTTTTACGGGTTGATCGGCGCCGGATTCACCGTGGCACGAGAGGGGCTGCCCGCCGCCTGCGGGAGTGGGGCGAAACCTTGGTGTGGTATCGCTTGGTTAGAGGGAGTTATGCGAAAGGTCTTGTCACGATTTCCCCTTTGCGAATCATGGTGGTACTTCGGGGCATGGTAATATGTGTGGAATCGTGTCTTGTGGGTAAAGTTGTGCACCTCTGATCAGAGTAAAACTATTTGAATAGCCGTGCCGCGGTTATGGGCGATTGACCGATTCACTATGATTAGTCCCACTCTTGAATAATTTGATTTAATGGAACTGGTTTAGTTCGGGTGGAATGGTTGGGCCTGTTCAACGTGGGGATAACGTTGTTCAGTGGAAGATTAATATTGCCTTAATTACTCAACTGCTTTACTCTTTTTTTAAATAATTAAATGTTTGTAAACCGCATTTATGCTAAATAGCCCAAGCCACTTTTGTCTCCCCTTGCACGTTTGCATTTCTCGGTGTGGCTTGTTGAGTACGGTGGTTGTACTCAGTCTTGCGATTTTTCCCCCTTTCAGAAGTGTAGTGCTTCTGATGTGAAGTTGGAGTTAGAAGACCAAGGCTCAGACCCCAGTTGAGTTTGCCTGTGGAGTGGAGCTGAAGCCCCGCTAGTGTCGTCTTTCTTTTCCGTTGCAGTTTTTGGGTGTGAGGACTAAGTGCCTCTTCAGTAAGTATTTTTATTTTACGCTTTGTTTTTACGTTTGGATCTGTGTATTAATTTGTCATTTTATGTACCCTGGTTGATTCCTGGACAGGGAGTTAATACATAAAATAGTCAGGAAATTTGTGCTAAATTTCCGGGAGTGACACCGATCTTGGGTGACTAGTGTCCTGTAGTCGGGAAACTTGCCATCCGTGAAATATGTAGGACCCCTTTGCAGCTGCTCGGCCACCTTAGCATCAACCACATGAGAAATCATATTGTTGAGGGTGTTGACCAGGATGCTGCTCTGGTTGACCAACGCGTGGTGGACGGCCGAGTCGATCCGATCTTGTAAAGAGTACACGGCCTGATCATCCTGTACTTGAGTTGGTTCTTCCACTTTCTGCTTGCCCTTCGCATCACTCGACGAGGATGCTATGGTATCGTTGAGGCTGAACTTGTACTTTTTGTGGACCGTTCCAGACCTTGTTTGAGTGAAGGATTGAAGGTAATTGTTCTGGAGTTCCTCCACCATCTTCTTATACTCGGCTTGCTGTTCAGCCGATAGTTGATCCATTTTTACAGGTACGACATTGTCCTGTGTGATGCCAGGGATCTTGGAGTCGACCATCTTGCCGGCTGAGTCTATTCGTCCGAGTCGAGCCGACAAAGATAGTCCCACTGGGCGTGCCAAGAAGCGTGTTGACGAGAAATCTCTCTCACGCGCCGGCCTGGGAGATCTGCTTGACTCCAGTGCAGGTCCTTCCTAGCTGCCTTCAATGTGTAGAGCGTGCCAGTTGATTTGATCTGCCAATCAACAAGAGAAAATACAAGAAAGTATCCGTTAAGCGTTAGGTCAAACCCCCGCGGTATCGGCCGAGGAAATCCACAACCGTACACACGCTATTCCCGGCCATATTTGTACCAAGTGACCGAAGCGCATCGGCTACACCAAAACGATCATCCGCCATTCGGCCCAAATATGACGAAGAATAACGAATATACAGATCAATAAACCAGCCGACCCCGGGAAACCGTCATCAAATCAGCCGATGCTCCAATGATTCTCGCACAAACGTAACATTCCCAGATCAAGGGCGTAAGTAAATACAATATAGATACAAACCACAGCCCTACAGCAGATCTGATGACAATCATATTGAAAGAAACACGTAAAAACAGATAAGGCCGGCTGAAACCCCGACGCTATCCCCGGATAATGTAAATCCCAAAGAATACATTGCCAATGACTCTAAAGACGACTCAACAGTTCAATCTTGATGCAACATTGAGTATCAAAAGAAGCATTCAATCTATCACTTTCGATCTACACTCCGTAAGATGGTAGATACCGCATACGAACCAACCAGCCTTTAGATCTAGTATTGCTGACTACGCATCCTCCAGAAGATGAGTCAACTGCAAAATAGATCTAAGCACCGGATTGATTCGTACGCACTATATGATACATAGCATAGCAAAACTACTGAATCCAATGTGTCATTGCGATGGAAGCATTAGAAACGAGTAATCTCACCACTAACGACAAACATTTACCTGAGTCCGGGGATCGAGACGATGCAGCCCGAAGCCAAACAGGGTGTTCGTCCAAAAGGAAAAGGATGGCGATGCGCCGAAGATTAGATTGATTCAAGTCTTTTTCATACATAGGAACTCGGGTCCTATTTATACCCGAAATATGAATATCTGTAACAACTTCAGATTCTATCTAAACATCATATTATCCCTAACAAGATCCATTACAACTAACAATCTAACAAACTCCTAAATTATAGATACAACTGCCATTTCAGGACTTTATCCATAGGTGGCAATATCTTAAAACGCGCCATTAACATCCGAACCCCCACTTATCTTCAAGTTTCTACATTGGATACGGTATTATCTCTTTTAAACTTGGAATCGGGCGTCGGTTGTTCCATTCAACCCATTCCCAGCCAACCAGCACTGCAGCCGATTACTCTTTCAGCCGATACAACCCCTGACCTCAGCCGATTCTGATTCCACCTTGCTTCCTTAGGACTCACGGACCTTATTACCAAATTCCAGTGTTAACACATCCCCATAGTCAACCTTCTTCACGGGAATTGCTTCCACCCACTTGGTAAAATAATCAGTTGCCACCAATATAAACTTTTGTCCTTTGCTTAAGGATGGATTGATCTGGTCGATCACGTCGATTCCCCAACCCCTGAACGGCCAAGACTTGATGATGGGGTTCATAGCCAATGCCGGCACTCTTTGGATGGCTCCGAATTTTTGGCAGTCTTGGCAACCCTTGTAGTACCTGAAGCAATCCTCCAGCATAGTCGGCCAAAAGTACCCTGCTCTCCAAAGTAGCCACTTCATCTTGTGAGCCGATTGATGCGTGCCACAAATTCCTTCATGCACTTCTCCGATAGCAACCTTGGCTTGCTCAACGCTGAGACACTTGAGTAGCTGTTGATGAGAAATTTCTCTCACGCGCTGGCCTGGGAGATCTGCTTAACTCCAGTGCAGGTCGTGCTAGTTAGTTTGATCTGTTAACCAACAAGAAAAACAGAGAAATATGTGTTAAGTGTTAGGTTAGATACCCACTGGATCGGCTGAGGGAATCCACGAGCATATATTTGCTATCCCGAAATATATTTAAGCCAAACGACTAGAATGGATCAGTGATACCGAGACAGCATTAGCCGTTTAACCTAAATACAGTAAAGGATAATACATACATGTGTTCATAACCTAGCTGATACTGGAAAGCTAACAATTGATCGGCTAGTACTCCGATGGTTCTTATGAAAAGATATCATCCTTGAACCAGAGGCTTAGCCCGAAAATCGGCCGTCGGCTGTCGATGGCATACCAATTTCGGCTTATGAGATCCGACAAGGGCAAGATCTTAACATAAGAGGCGATCCTAACATAAATCTAATAATAAATATACCAAAAGAAATATATTAGGGCAGATAAGGCCGGCTGAAACCCCGGCACTGTGTCTTAAACATATAAATCTAACTGAACAGATCATTAGAAGTTCTAAAAACGAGTTAATAGTTCAACTTTGATGCAACATTAAGTATAAAAAGAATAACTTGATCTGTTATGATTGATTTATACTTCTCGAGACGGTGGATACCGCATATAAACCAGCCAACCTTTAGATCTAGCCTAATTGGCTGCGGGTTCTTGAGAGAACTGGCCAATGGCAAGATAGATCTAAACATTACTCTAATTTATATGCGACATATGATAAATAGCACGGTATAAGCCCCTAAATCTAATGTGTCATTACGATGGAAGCACTAGAAACAGCAGAACATAGCACTAATAACAAGCATTTACCTGGATTTGGGGATCGAAACAATGCAGCCCGTAGCCAAGCGAATTGCTCGTCTAAAGAAAAAGGTTGGCGATGCGCCGAAGGTTGATTGATTGTGTTGAATATCTCTTTACAGGGGTCTCGGGTCCTATTTATACCCAAGATACATGATCTGTACAAACCCTGGACTCTATCTAAACTACTATTTAAAACACGATGTTATCCCGGGAAGGACCCACGCCGCATTACAATGAACAATTTAAACAAACTCCTAAATTACAGATACAATCATCGTTACAGGACTCTATCCATAGATGGTAATATCTTTTAACGTGCAAACTAATAACCGGATCTTTTATCTATCTTCAACATCTGCACCAGAAACAGTTTTATCTCTTGTGAACCTGGAATCGGCTATCGGCCGCTCTTGTCCGATTCAACCTTAGCCGACTGGCCTCGCCGTCGATCGCTTCTCAGCCGATGCGGCCTCTGTTTCTTCGCCAAACCAGCCGATCCGATGCTTCATCCTTGCTAGGACTTAGGGATTCAATTACCAAATTTATGTGTCAACACATGCCCCCCAAGTCCGTTATACGAAGTGTTACGGATTTGTTGCCTGTTCAAATTCCCGCTCTTTCCTTGACCTAAACCGCTTCGGCTGCCCTGAGTGCCCTTTAAATAGCCCTTCGCTTCAACCGAAACGATTACGCTTTCAAAACTCACTCAAAACACTTCGCACACAAGCCTTCGCTTCCTCTCTCCTCTCTGGCAGTTCATCGGCGTCCTTCGTCATATCTCAGCGCCTTTCGCAGATTAAGATCCATCTTCATCTCCAACAACTCCGATGGCTTCCCACACCGCCGCCGCGTCAGGTGCCTCCGTCACACCGGCCGCCGCCGCCGCTCCACCTGTCGCCGCCGCATCGGCCGCCGCCGTCACCGCCGAGTTCCCTAAGGTACACCATCGGTCCAGATCTTCTTTTCTTCAGATTTACTCTTCCAGCCATGCTTCCGGCCTTGTTGCATTCATCCTGTTTTTAACCGTTCTTGATTAGCACTTCTTGTTTTTTCAAACTATAGCATTTATCCATTCTTGATTAGCGTTTTTCCTCCTTCAAACTGTAGCATCTGTCGCATCAAGTAATCATCCCCAGTTTGACCCAAGCACAGAGGTACTTTCTCGGCCCCATCGGCAGTACTGACCCAGCCGATGTCATCATAGCCGAAACCAACAGGGCCCCCTACAACACCAATAAGCCATCCCTAGCCCACTGGAACGGGACCTTCAAATCATGGCCGACCACCGACGCACCCTGGGTTGAATGGTACAAGAGGGTGCGATCGGCCAAATACACACAGTGTGAGGAAACCGAGACCAGTGCTTGGCCCTATCTGTCGCCAGCATGGAAAAGGACGAGCCGCTTCTGTCGGCTACGACATATTTCTGGAATGACAGCTTCAACGCCTTCATCTTCCGGCAAGGGTCGATGACAATCACACTGGCCGACATGTACATGACGACCGGGCTGAACATCCTGGCGTCGGCCAACCCCAGCAACCAAAGCCGAAAGGGGCAGCATCAATTCAAGACCAAGGCCATCGGCGGGTGGAGCGGCTTCAACTTCCTTGAGTAGATGTAACCCTTTAAGAACGGCTTCGTATTTGGCTTGGTTGTTTGTAGCGTGGGGGTTGATAGCGAAGGAAAATTTGAAACTTGCCCCCTGGGTGAAATAATGACTAAGCCGATGCCACATCCATTGGTGCAAACCGAGCCGTCAAATATCAAAGTCCAAGGCATGATTTCCACTGAGCCGATCGAATCATTTTTGTGCTCCACAATAAAATCCGCTATAGCTTGTCCTTTGACTGCCCTGGGTGCCTGATACCTCAGGTCAAATTCTGTTAGCGTGAAAATCCACTTCCCAATTCTTCCTTTTAACACTGGAGCCGATAGCATATACTTGACTACATCGGCTTTCCAGATTATTGTGCACTCGTTGGATAGCAGATAGTGCCTTAACTTCGTACATAAAAAATAGAGGCATAGGCATAGCTTCTCCACAGGCGAATATCTTGTTTCTGCGTCTAGTAACCGTCGGCTGAGATAGAAGATGGCTTTTATTTGCCATCAACCACTTGGATTAACACAGAGCAGATGGACCTGTCATCAGCTGATAAGTACAGCTTAAATGGCATCCCTTTTTGTGGAGGCATTAAAACTAGAGGGGAACTCAGATAATCTTTTATGTTGTCTAACGCCTTTTGCTGCTCTGCCCCCCATGTGAATGCTTGATCGGCTTTCGGCCAAAGTAGAGGTGTGAACGGCTCCATCTTTTCTGAGAGATTGGCTATGAACCGTCTGATGAAATTTATCTTGCCGATCAGTGACTGGAGTTGTTTCTTGTCCTTCGGAGGCTGAATTGTCTTGATGGCATTTATGCTTCTTGGTGTAACCTCAATTCCTCTTTCATGAACAAGAAATCCCAAGAACTGCCCGGCCGATACGCCGAACGCGTAGTTAAGTGGATTCATCTTCAGGCCATATTTCCTCGTCCGCTCTAACACTTGTCTCAGATCGGCTATGTGACCCTCTATCTCCCTGGACTTGACAACCACGTCGTCGATGTAGATCTCTACTAGTTAGCCAATCATGTCGTGAAAAATGTAGTTCATGGCCCGTTGATATGTTGCCCCAACATTCTTCAGGCCGAATGTCATTATCACCCATTCGTACAAGCCGATTGCGCCGGGACATCAAAAAGCAGTGTTGTGGATGTCTTCGTCGGCTATAAATATTTGATAATAGCCTGCATTGCCGTCCATGAAACTAATAATCTTGTGGCCTGAAGCAGCATCGACAAGCAAATCAGCTATCGACATTGCGTCCTTGGGGGTGGCCTTGTTTAGATCTCTGAAATCAATGCACACCCTAAGTTTACCATTTTTCTTCAACACTGGGACAATGTTTGAGACCCACCCGGCGTATCGGCAAGGCCGAATGAATCCTGCATCGTATAGCTGAGTGATTTCGGCTTTAATTGCACCGTACATATCGGCCTTAAACCTCCTGGGAGGCCGTTTGAATGGCCGATAGCCTGCCTTAATTGGCAGTTGATGGACCACTATTGATCGGCTGAGGCCGGACATCTCGAAGTACTCCCAAGCAAAACAATCTTCATATTCTTTTAACAAATCAATAAGCTAGGATCTACAATGAGGAGACATATTTTTACTAATGTACGTCGGCCTCGGGTTGTCACCAGAGCCGATGTCAATTTCCTCTAATTCGTCGGCCGATGTGAAGCCTTGCCCGAGCTTGCCATCGTCTTCGTCTGCAGTGTCCATGCCGAAGACGCTTGAGCCCTCCACCATGTCTTGTTCAAAGCAGCAGCTGCGGCTCGTTATCTCCAATTGGCTGTATTGTGGAATTGGACACATTTAGAAAATCGGCTTGCCAGATTTTCCTAGATAAACAATTGATGCCTTCGATTTCCCAAAGCGGCAAATCGGCACTGACGACGCTAACTGACCTGTCGGCTGGTACGATCTCAATCTTGTCACCGTCCCATTGGATCAGGTTCTGATGCATTGTGGAAGGAACACAACAATTAGCGTGTATCCAGTCCCTTCCGAGCAGCAGGCTGTAAGGCCCTTTCCCGTCGATGACAAAGAATGTTGTGGGCACGGTCTTATTGCCGATGGTCATTTCAACGTTCAGGACACCCTTGGTTTCCGATGGGTTGCCGCCGAAGTCCTTGAGCACCATGTTGGTCTTTATCAAGTCTTCGGCTCCTTTGCCCAGTTTTCTGAACGTTGCGTAAGGCATGAGGTTGACTGCAGCCCCCCCATCGACTAGCACCTTGGAGATCGGCTTGCCGTTGACGAATTCTTTAACGTACAACGGCTTTAAATGCCGATTTTCGGTCCCCTCGGGTTTGTCAAAAATAGCTTGGTCCGGTGAGATCGCTAGATTTACCAAGTCGTCTTCAATGGTATCTGCATCGGCTTCAAGGGCGCTGAATTCGGCTGGTAGTATGAACACCATGTTAACCGATGCAGAAACTTTGCCTTTCCCTTTGGCCGTCCTCTTGGCCTGATCGGCTGCACTTTCCTGGACTTGCTCTTCGTCGGCTGCAGTGGTTTTCTTCTTGGGGACCCATCGTCTTTTGATCTTGCCCAGCCGACGACGCTGATCTTGGATCATGTGCCGAACTTCATCCTCTCTCCCTTCGTGCTTGAGTCGTTGAATTCTTCTTTTCTGCGTCCTTGTGAAGAGATCGGACGGGTACCATTGGGGATTGTCCGATTCCTCATCGTCGGCCTCTTCATCGTCGCGGCTGTTGTCGTTGCAGTCTTCATCGACGAAGAAGTCTTGATGGATCGGACCGAGCCGATCATGGACGGATCGCCACCTCTGATTTAGCTGAACGGCTCTAGAGACGAAACGGGCTGGGCTTGCAGCCGATGAGCCCCTGTGCTCGTCGCGGCAATCGTTGCACGCTGGGCAGTCATCCAGCATCGGCAGCCTCATGCCGGATTCCCAGCAGTACCTGAAAAAATCACAATGCCAATGTGGATCGGCACTGTTGTGGCTTGCCTCGTATCGGCGGCTTTGGGTTTTCGGCTCGCGCCGACGAGGAGTTTCATTGTGAGGTTCATGCCGAGACCGGTGACGGTGTCGGCTATCTTCATAGATCAGCCGTCGGTCAGCCGATCTGATAATGGGGCGCGCCATGTTGATTGATGCGGCGTGATGTCCAGTTGGCTTGCCTCCTGTCCTGTCCCCGGTTGATGCGTTGACTAAGCCGTGCGCCATTCTGTTCTGTCGATCAGCTTGCCTGGGGCCGGCTTGAACTATGTTGACTGGGAAAGGGTTGCCGTCTACCTTCATCGGCCGATTTGAATCGGCAAACTTCAATTTCCCGGCCTCGATTGCCGACTGGATTTGCTGTCTGAAGACTTTGCAATCGTTAGTGGCATGGGATGTGGAGTTGTGCCACTTGCAATATTTCTTCTTCTTTAATTCCTTGGCCGACGGGATCACATGATTTTCAGGGAGTTGAATCTGTTTCTCCTTGAGCAGTAAGTCAAAAATCCTGTCGGCCTTGGTGATGTCGAAGTCATATCTCTCTTCTTTGGCCATCTTCAACAGCCATTGGCAGACGATGGCCTTTTTGTTCTTGGCCCATTCGGCTGCTGCCACTTTCGCGTCCTTGTCGTCGGAATCGTTGTCTGATTCAACGACGACCTGAGTTATGTTTTTGACGGCCTTCCTGGTGTCTTGGAATCACTGCTCGTGGGCCGTCACCTTCTGTGCCAAGTGGGCTAGGCTGTCGAAGTCCTGCGTAGAGAATCGCTCTCGGATCGGCGCGATCAAGCCGTGAAAGGCCAAATCGGCCAGTTGGGCGTCCGATAGCACCAAGCTGTTGTTAGTGATATGCCCTAGAGGCAACATGGAGATGTTGGATATCATGGTCAATGTTTATGTATTTATGAATAAAGTGTTATTCAGTTCCATGAAATAGACATCTTGTATTGATCAATAAGTACGTGACTTATTTATGAGACTCTATATGTATGAATCTATTTCTAAATGATCCCTGATCATATATCATATTATTGGAACTAATATGATTCTAAGATCAGCATGTTTATTGATTGATGATCATGTCTCATAGATCATGGGTATGGAGATACCAAATCAATAAACATGGACATATATGTTAGAGAACACATTGTTGGATAGACCCAGCATGAGACACTACAGGAATTAATGTGCCATTAGTTGGTCTCAGGTAGTGTTGGTACAAAGTCCTTAGAACTGAGATCACCATGGATTCCAACATGTGTAGTAGCCTACTTTGGGACTACCAAAAGCTATTCCGTAACTGGGTAGTTATAAAGGTAGTTTTTGGGTTTGCTATGAAACATGGAGTGGGATGTGAGTGATCAAGATGGAATATTCCCTCCTTTGGAGAGATATCTCTGGGCCCCTCGAGGTAATGGATTATGGAAATGCATGGCCATGCTAAGTTGATTGAGGAGTCAATCAACAGACAGATAATCCAATACGGTTCGAGTGAATGGTTAAGCTATTGAAGGGATGACACACATCTTGACTATAGCTTTATTGGTATCGTGAGGCAAAGGGATTTGTGTACACATTACAGGTTCAGAGCCGATATTATATTCTTGTATACTATGGTGTCAATATGTGCTGCTAGGCGCAGCTATTGACAGGTCAGCTGAGTTGGACTCGAGCCGACGATCGGCTAAGTTAGACTATAGCCGAAACCAAGTATACCTGAACCTATAGGGTCGCACGCTTAAGGGGATAAGAACAAGCATTCGAGTTGGACTCGAATACGGCTCAATCGGATAGGGATCCGATTGGATAGAGTCCTATGGTCTTACGACGTATGGGCGGCCAACTCTATGAGACACGGATGAGATACGATTCAAAATAGAGTCCTGATCGGCCACTAGTCCTAGTAGGCCAACTCTATATAAAGGTGCGAGGGGTTGAGAGCTGCGACACATCAGTTGAATTGCATTGCGCCGAGATCAATCTCCACGGAGACCCTCCCTACCTTCGAGCCAAACCCTAGCCTTGCATCGCGTGCTAGACACGGGTGTTCGGCGTTCTGTTCCGGGACGTGTGGATACCGGTAGAGGCGTTGCTACGTTGCGTGCTGTTGATCGGCTACGAATCGGCTGCAATCGGAGCGAGGCGACTGTGGCAGATCGGCAACGAGAACGTGGTCGGCGACTCGGATTGGCTGCGGCATCGACGAATCGGCTGATTGGTGAATCGGTTGTCCCCGGGAATCGGCTGTCGGCTTGCGGGAATCGGGTACACTGTTTCGGATCGGATAGTCCTGATTGGCTATTTCCGCTGCATACTACAATCGGTAACGATCTATCGGCCCTTACTTGCAAGTGTTCCTGGTTTGCGCGGTAGAAAAATTTTTGTTTTCGTCTAGCGTAGCTTCCGCGTAACTCTTCAGCTGTAGCATCGGTTCCTCATCTCCCTAAAGCGTTGGATGTATTCTTGAACCGATTCATTGTGTTTTTGCCTGATGCTGGTGAGGTCCGACAACTTAATCTCATGGTTGCCGGAGTAAAAGTAGCTATGGAATTGTTTTTTGAGATCGGCCCAGCTCTGTATTGAGTTGTAAGGCAGTGAAGAGAACCAGGTAAAAGCCGATCCCGAAAGAGACAGAGGGAACAACCGAATCCTCAAGGCGTCTGTAGTCGATGCTTCACCGCACTGTGCCAAGAATTGGCTGACATGCTTGTAAGTTGAAACGTTGTCTTGCCCTGAGAACTTTGAAAAATCTGGGATCTTGTATCGGTTGGGCAGCGGAATCTGCTCGAAGCGCTCTGGATAGGGGTACCGATACATGTTTCCTGAATCTTTTGGTTTGAGGCCGAATTGATCGCGCATGACATCTGCAATTAGATCGGCCCAGGTCCGGTTGTCCTGCTGTATCGGCTCATATGGGTCATATGGCGCGGGTGCTTGCCGATACAGCGGTGGTGGCATCTGAGGTCTGTAGTGATGGTCTTGACGGCCTTGATACTGGTAGTGATGATCAGCGGGAGGCGGCCGATGCGCCGGTGGTGGCGTTGGTGGTTCCGGGAACAGCTGTCGGCCACCGGCGTTGTACCGCCTGTTCAGGTCAATCTGGGGAATCGGCTCTGGCTGTCGATTATCGTTGAATATGTTAGCAATCTGATCCTAGGGCAGTGGTTGTTGTTGGTTCAGCATAGTAATCACTGGCCTTGTAGCCGATTCAGTTGGATTTGGCTGGCCGAGGACCCCTCCTGGCGGCCCTGGTTGTGTTGGTGGTGGGATCGACAGATTCTGGGTGACCAACGTCCTGTACCCAGAAAACTGACCATCTGCGAAGTATGTTGACCCTCGTTGCAGCTGGTCGGCTATCTTGGCGTCGACCACGGTAGCGATCATGTTGTTGAGAGTGTTGACCAAGATACTACTTAGGTTGACCAGCGTGTGGTGAACGGCCGAATCAATTTGGTCTTGCAAGGTATGTAGAGCCGAATCATCTTGTTCCTGAATCGGCTCCTCCATCTTCTGTTTGCCTTTTGTCTCACCAGAGGAGGATGCCTTGAGATCGCCCATGCTGAATTTATACTTTTGGTGCACGGGCCCGGATCTCGTTTGGGCGAAAGATTGCAAGTAGTTGGCCTGGAGTTCTTCCACCATCTTCTTATAATCGGCCTGCTGCTCAGCCGATAACTGCTCCATCTTCACAGGCACGATGTTGTCCTGAGAAACGCTAGGGCTCTTGGAGTCGACCATCTTGCCGGATGAGTCTATGCGTCCGACTCGAGCCAACAAAGAAAGTCCCACCGGGCGTGCCAAGAAGAGTGTTGATCGAAATTTCTCTCACGCGGCGCACGGGAGATGCGCTTAACTCCGGTGCGAGTCCTTCTCATTGTCTTGTGCGGGCGTGCCGATTGGTTTAATCTGTTAACCAACAAGGAAAAGAGAGAAATATGCGTTAAGTGTTAGGTCAGATCCCACTGGATCGGCTGAGGGAATCCACGAGCATATATTTGCTATCCCGAAATATATTTAAGCCAAACGACTAGAATGGATTGGCGATACCGAGACAGCATTAGCCGTCTAACCTAAATACAGTAAAGGATAATACATACATGTGTTGATAACCTAGCCGATACTGGAAAGCTAACAATTGATTGGCTAGTACTCCGATGGTTCTTACGAAAAGATATCATCCTTGAACAGATCATTAGAAGTTCTAAAAATGACTTAATAGTTCAACTTTGATGCATCATTAAGTATAAAAAGAACTGGCTGCGGGTTGTTGAGAGAGCTGGCCAATGGCAGGATATATCTAAACATTGCTTTAATTTATATGCGACATATGATAAATAGCGCGGTATAAGCCCCTGAATCTAATGTGTCATTACGATGGAAGCACTAGAAACAGCAGAACATACCACTAATGACAAGCATTTACCTGGATTTGGGGATCGAAACGATGCAGCCCGTAGCCACGCAAATTGCTCGTCTAAAGAAAAAGGTTGGCGATGCGCCGAAGGTTGATTGATTGTGTTGAATATCTCTTTACAGGGGGTCTCGGGTCCTATTTATACCCAAGATACATTATCTGTACAAACCCTGGACTCTATCTAAACTACTATTTAAAACATGACGTTATCTCGGGAAGGACCCACGCCGCATTACAATGAACAGTTTAAACAAACTCCTAAATTACAGATACAATCGTTGTTACAGGACTCTATCCATAGGTGGCAATATCTTTTAACACGCAAACTGATAACCGGATCTTTTATCTATCTTCAACATCTGCACCAGAAACGGTTTTATCTCTTCTGAACCTGGGATCGACTATCGGCCGCTCTTGTCCGATTCAACATTAGCCGACTGGCCTCGCAGCCGATCGCTTCTCAGCCGATGCAGCCTCTGTTTCTTCGCCAAACGAGCCGATCCGATTATGCTTCAACCTTGCTAGGACTTAGGGATTCAATTACCAAATTTATGTGTCAACAGTAGCACACCATCGATCGTTCGATAGTGCAGATCTTCATCGAGCAAAACATATCGTAGAGACTTGTAGCGTAATTTCCAAGCCGATTGGGAAGGATTTTATAGATAGCTGTAGACTTCATATCTCCAATCGTCGGCTAACATGGTTGCGATTTCTACTTCTACTTCTTTTGTCATCGGCTTGTAGCCTGATGCCCCCTGAGCTAGATCATTTGCTTCCGTGTTTTGTTGCCTGGGGATATGTTTCAAGGTTGCTAGCCGAAAGCTGTCCATCAATTCTCGACACTTTTGATAGTAGATCATCAACACATCGTTCTTGCATTCATATTATCCTTATAGTTGGCTAATGACCAACAGTGAATCCCCCATTATCTCGATGGCGTCGGCTTCAACTTCCTTGAGCAATTATAGTCCTTTGAGCACGGCTTCGTATTCGGCTTGGTTGTTTGTTGCATGGGGTGTGATTGAAAAAGCAAACTCAAAGCTTGCTCCCCTGGGAGAAATTATCACCAAGTCGATGCCGCACCCGTTTGTGCAAACTGAGCCATCGAAAGTTAGAGTCCAAAGCATAATATCCATTGAGCTGATTGAATTATCTCTGTGTTCTACTATAAAATTGGCTATAGCTTGTCCTTTCACTGCCTTGGGTGCCTGATATCTCAAGTCAAACTCTGTCAAAGCAAATATCCATTCACCTACTAGCCCCTTAAGAACTGGAGCCGATAACATATATTTTACCACGTCGGCCTTGCATACCACAGTGCACCCGTTGGATAATAGATAGTGCCTTAACTTCGTGCATGAAAAATACAGGCACAAACATAACTTCTGCACTGGTGAATACCTTGTCTCTGCATGTAGAAGTCGTCGGCTGAGATAGAAAATTGCCTTCTCCTTCCCTTCGATCTCCTGAATCAAAACCGAGCTGATAGATTTCTTGTCGGCTAACAGGTATAGCTTGAATGATATCCCTTTTTGTGGGGAAATCAGGACTGGAGGTGAGCTCAAATAACTCTTGATATTGTCCAAAGCCCTTTGCTGCTCTGCCTCCCAAGTGAATGCTTGATCGGTCTTCAGCCGAAGCAGAGGTGTGAAAGGCTCCATCTTCTCTGACAGATTCTATGAATTGCCTGATGAAGTTGATTTTGCCGATCATGGACTATAATGCCTTCTTGTCCTTTGGAAGTTGGATCGTCTTAATGGCATTGATGCTTCTCAGTGTGACCTCAATTCCCTTCTCATGAACAAGAAATCCCAGAAACTGGCCAGCCGATACGCCAAACGCACACTTGATAGGGTTCATCTTCAGGCCATACTTCCTTGTCCTCTCCAAAACCTGCCTTAGATCGGCTATATGGTCTTCTATCTCCCTAGATTTGACAACGACGTCATCGATGTAGATCTCTACTAGGGAGCCGATCATATCATGAAATATGTAATTCATGGCCCTCTGGTATGTAGCTCCAACATTCTTCAAGCCGAAAGTCATGACGACCCATTCGTATAGGCCGATTGCTCCTGGGCACCTGAAAGTCGTCTTATGGATGTCTTCCTCGGCCATAAAAATCTGATTGTAACCTACGTTGCCGTCCATGAAACTTATAATTTTGTGACCAGAGGCGGCATCCACTAGCAAATCGGCTATGGGCATTAGGTATTCGTCCTTGGGAGTAGCCTTGTTTAAATCTCTGAAGTCGATACACACCCTAAGCTTGCCGTTCTTCTTCATTACTGGAACTATGTTTTAAACCCATTCTGTGTATCGGCAGGGCCGAATAAATCCAGCATCATATAGCCGAGTGATTTCGGCTTTGATCGTATCATACATATCGGTTTTAAACCTCCTGGGAGGCTGTTTGTACTGCCGATATCCGGGCTTGATAGGAAGCTGATGCACAACAATGGATCGGCTAAGACCAGGCATTTCAATATATTCTCAAGCAAAACAATCTTTATATTCCTTAAACAATTCAATCAACTTGGTCCTAAAATGAGAAGACAATTTTTTACTAATATATGTCGGCCTAGGCCTATCTCCTGGACCTATATCCACTTCTTCTAACTCATCGGCCGACATAAAACCTTGCCCAAGTTTGCCATCGTTGTCGTCCACGGTGACCTTGTTGTAGATGCTCGAGCCCTCCACGACGCCCTCAAAGTAATAGTTGAGGCTCTTCGTCTCCAATTGGCTGCATGTCAGAATCGGACACATTGAGAAAATCGGCCTGCCAAACCTTGCTGGACAGGCAATCAATTCCATCAACCTCCCATAAAGTTAAGTCGGTGTTAGCGACATTGACTGATCTGTTGGCTGGCATGATTTCTATCTTGTCGCCTTGCCACTGGATTAAGCTTTGATGCATTGTGGAAGGGATGCAGCAGTTGGCGTGTATCCAATCCCTTCCGAGTAGTAGGCTGTACGATCCCTTCCCGTCGATGACGAAAAACGTTGTGGGCATGGTTTTGCTGTCGACGGTCAGCTCGACGTTCAAAATTCCCTTGGCCTTTGATGGGTTTCCGTCGAAGTCCTTGAGTACCATATTGGTCTTGATCAAGTCGTCGGTTCCCTTGCCTAGCTTTCTGAAGGTTGCATAGGGCATGAGATTGACGGCGTCCCCTCCATCGACTAGCATCTTGGACATCGGCTTTCCGTTGATAAATCCTTTGACGTATAAGGGCTTCAGGTGCCGATTTTCGGTCCCCTCAGGTTTTTCGAAGATAGCCTGTTCTGGGGACACTACTAGTTTGGTCAATGTATCCTCAATCGTGTCCGCATCGGCCTCGACATCTCGAATTCGGCGGCAATATGAAACCATGTTGACCGATGCACGCCACTCCTTTGCCTTTTGCCGCCCTTTTGGCCTTGTCGGCTGGGCTCTCGTCGGCTGGGGCTGCCTGTTTCTTGATACGCCATTGCTTTGTGCCCTGCCGGCGTTGTTGCTGTTGGATCATCCGCTGGACTTCTTCTTCCTGTCCCTCGCTCTTAAGCCTCTGAATTTTCCTTTTTTACGTTTTGGTGAACAGGTCCGAAGGGCACCATTGGGGATTGGCCGATTGTTCTTCATCAGCCTCCTCTTCGTCCTCTTCTTGGAAGAAGTCCTGGTGGATTGGGCCGAGCCGATCGTGGACGGAAGGTTTTCGCTGGTTAAGTTGAACGGCTCGGGGGACGAATCGGCTAGAACTTTTTATTGGTGGATCCCTGTATTTGTCCTCCCTGTATTCGCTGCATGCTGGGCAATTTTTGAGAGTGGGTAGCCTTATTCCTTGCTCCCAGCAGAACCTGAAGAACTCGCAGCGCCAATGCGGATCACAGCTGTCATGGTGGCGGTAATATGCTACACCCAGCCGATAGGGTGTCCTCTGGTATGGCTTACTGCGCCGGCTCTCTTCTTCTTCTTCTTCTTGAACCCTGCGCTGGAATCGTAATCGGCTATTCGTCTATCTGGGCCAACGATCGGCCGATCGGTCGTTGGTGTAAACCATGTTGGTTGGCGTGGCCCTCACTACAGTCGGCTCTTGTTGATCTTCAACTGAGCTGTACGCCATTCTGTTCTGTCGATCAGCTCGCACAGGACTGGCTTGGACAGTGTTGACAGGGAAGGGATTGCCGTCGACCTTCATCAGCTTAGTCGATTCCTCGAACTTAATCTTCCCTGCCTCGATGGATGACTGTATCTGTTGGCGGAAGACCTTGCAATCGTTGGTGCTATGGGAGGTCTTGTTGTGCCACTTGCAGTATCTCTTCTTTTTGAGCTCCTCGGCCGACGGTATGACGTGGTTGGCCAGAAGCTGTATTTGTTTCTCCCTCAGATTTAGATCAAAGATCCTATCGGCTTTGGTTATGTCAAAATCGTATTTTTCTTCCTTAGCCGATTTCTTCAATCATGGCACGTGATAGCCTTCTTGTTCCTGGTCCACTCGGCTGCTGCCACCTCTGTGTCGTTGTCACTTGAGTCCGAGTCTATTGCGTAGGCGATGTGGGTGGTTTTCTTGAAGGCTTTCTTCGCTTCTTGGAAGCGCTACTCGTGAGCCATCACCTTCTGAGCCAGGTGGGCCAAGCTCTCAAAATCTTGTGCCGAAAACCTTTCACGTATTGGGGCTAAAAGTTCGTGAAAAGCTAAATCGGCTAGCTGTGAGTCCGATAGCACCAAGCTGTAGCAACGGTTCCTCATATCTCTAAAGCACTGAATGTAGTCCTGAACCGATTCTTCGTGCTTTTGCCGGATGTCGGTGAGGTCCTACAACTTCATCTCGTGGGTGCCGGAGTAGAAGTAGTTGTGGAATTGCTTTTCGAGATCGGCCCAGCTCTGTATTGAATTATAAGGCAAAGATGAGAACCGGATGAAGGCCGATCCCGATTGTGATAGCGGGAATAAGCGCACTCTGAGCGCATCTGTAGCCGATGCCTCCCCGCATTGAGCTAGGAATCGGCTGACGTGTTCATAGGTGGACACGTTGTTTTGCCCAGAGAATTTTGTGAAATCCGGCACCTTGTACCGGTTTGGCAGGGGAACCCTTTCGAAGTATTCTGGGTACGGGTACGGTTACATGTTACCGGATTCTTTGGGTTTAAGGCCAAACTGATCGCGCATGACGTCGGCAATCAGGTCGGCCCAAGGTTTGCTATCTTGAGCTTGGACTTGAGGTATCGGCTCATACTGCTCGTACTGAACGGGTCCTTGCCGAGACTGGAGTGGCCGTCTGCGGCTGGTATTTTTGCTCGTAGTGGCCTCCTAGATATTGATATTGGAACTGGTTGATGGCAGGAGGCGGGCGAGGCGCGAATGGTAGTGGCTGCTCAGCAGGAAGCCGATTACCGCTGGCATTGCCATGCGGTTCCGAGGCGAAGCTGCCAATCGGCTCTTTAGACATGATTGGTTGCCGATTGGTGTTGAACACATTCTCCACCTGCTCCTGGGTCACTGTTGGGATGTCGTGGCCCTGATGTTGAGGCTGCTGCCTGACCAGCATCTTAGGACGTGACTCTGAAGCCGATACTTGTACATTTGGCTAGATTGGAGCTCCTCTTTGAGGGTTCGGCTGTCCTAGTGGCGGGATCGGCAGGCCGTGAGTGATAACGTCCTGTAAGGCGGGAACTGGCCGTCGGCGAAGTACGTCGACCCCGTTGGCAGTTGCTCGGCTATCTTTGAATCAACCACGGTGCTTATCATGCTGTTAAGAGTGTTGACCAGTATTCCCGACTGGTTGACAAGCGTGTGGTGGACAGCCAAGCCGATCCGATCTGTAGCGTGTGGAGCTTTGGATCGTCTTGTTCCTGCTTGAGTTCCTCCACCTTCTTCTTCCCTTTCTTATCTTCGTTGGAGGAAGCATCAAAGTCTTCAATGTTAAACTTGAATTTTTGGAGGACCGCCCCAAACCTGGTCTGGACGAAGGATGCAGATAATGTGCTTGCAGCCTCTCAACCATCTGCTGATATTCGGCCCTTTGCTCAGCAGAAAGTTTATCCATGGTCACCGGGATGAAGTTGTCCTGGTCGAGGTCGGCCGATATGGTGTTCACCATTGCGCCGGATCCGGACGATGTGGTCCCACTGGGCGTGCTAAAAGCGTGTCGGTGTGAATTTTTTACACGCATTGGCCTGGGAGATATGTTTAACTCCAGTGCAGGTCCAAAGATGGTTGCCTCTGGTGATCGAGCGGGCGTGCCAGTTGGTTTGATCCTGTAACCAACAAGAAAACAAGAAATATGCGTTTGAGTTAAGATTAGATCCTACTCGATCGGCTAAAGAAATTAATAAACATATAATCACTATCCCAACGCACGTTTAGACTAAGTGATTGGGATAGATCGGCAGTGTACAAAGACAGTATAAACCACTTAGATCCAAAAGTACATAAGGATAAAAATTATATGCATTTATAACCGAACCGATGTCGCAGATCTAATGTAAATCGGCTAGTACTCTGATATGTTTAATAAAAATATTAATCTGAGTTAAATGCGATAAACCTAGATCAATCGGCTGTTGATATGACTCAACGGATTAATACTGGCTTTGGGCATTTAAATAGATTGAGATTTTAATATAAAAGGTGGTTCTAGTACATCTAATAGTAATTAATACTAAAAAGACGACTAAAACATATAAGGCCGGCTGAAACCCCGCACTGTCTCTAATGGAAAACATTATACCGAACATACCTCCATATTTCTAAGAGCGACTTAATAGGTCGATTTTATGCAACATTAAGTACAAAAAGAAATACTAGGTCTGCATAAGCTAATGAGAACCCCTCGAGACGGTGGACGCGCCATATAATCTAAATCAACCCCTAGATCTAGCTCTATCGAGTGCTGTCTCCAGGAAGAACCCAGCCGATTGCGAGATAGATCTAGACATTGCTCTAGATTATATGCCGCGTATGATAACTTAAGCAGTTTATAACATTGAAATTAGAGTATCATGATGATGAAAGCACTGACCCTGACGATACAAGCCACTTGTGACAAGGAATTACCTTGTTCGGAGATTGATGTCGATGCAGCCCGAGCGAAAGCAAGGACTTGTCGAGAAAAGTAAAAACGAAAAGGTTTGGCGATGCGCCGAGATTGTATTGATTGTGTGTTGTTTATTTTACAAGGTCTCGGGTTATATTTATACCCGAATACACAATAAGTCTGTGACAGAAACGATTCCTATTATAGATTAAATCTCTAAACAAACCGACATTATCACAAAAGGAAACTATACAAGATATCCTAACCTAAAAGATACAATTGCCGTTGCAGAATCTTATCCATAGATGGCAATATCTTTAACGCATTTTGGAAACCGAATTCAATACCTTGTCTTCAAGCTTTCCTTTCGGGACCGGTTCCACTTTATCTCCAATCGGAATCGGCTATCGGCTGTCCTCGTCTGATTCGGACTTAGCCGACTGGCTCCGCAGCCGATTCGGACTTAGCCGATACGACCTCTGTTTCTCCACAGATCATGTGTTTCCTTCGATTCCGCTTCAATCTCTGCTTTGAACTCGGGGATTTGGTTACCAAATTTGGTCATTAACAACTCCTTCTCCGTTTGTGCAATTATCTAGATAAAATGCATGATATGCAATTTAACACTGAAAAAATAGGCGAAAATCCAAAATGTTCTAAAATGCATGATTTGTGCATATTGAGTAGGTTCTGATCTAAAATGAATTTAGGTGAAAGAATTACTAATTTATCTTATTCCATTTGGGAGTTATTGATTTTAGAAGTTTACTTGGTATAGGGTAGTATTTAAGTAGCTAGTATTATAAAATGTTTCTATAAATTTATTTTTATAAATTTTGACTTTACAGAGGTGAAGAGATATGCTTTCTAAGACTAACACATTTGGTTTCACAATTTTTGGAGTTACTAATAATTTCTCATGCATTTTACAAATTATAACGTGCTCTAGGCATATAGTCCTTAAGCTTGTATGGCCTTAGATGTTTTATACCCAGGTCATGTTTATTTGCTAGAGATGTATAAAGATGTACAATTTAATTAACCAACCAAATCTTAGTTCAAACATTTTAGAGTTTACACTATTTCACCCCAATTTTATAAGCTAGGGAGTGTTCTTATATTAGTTATTTAACATATCAAACTAGAATTGTTATATGTCCTAAGTGCCCTTAGTCTTAATGAGTGAGGATGGAGCTTAGTATTTCTCTGGTCCAACAAGTTTTTATTTTGATTTACTTAGAACTAGAATGCATATGTGCATATACATATACACATACATATATATGGTGCTGAACCTAGTATTGTGATTTGCACCTAGTTTTCCTATTTAAAGTTTACTAACATATTTAGTATAGGGGTTGTGATATTTTATTTTACATCATTGAAGTCCATCACTTGCTGGCTCTATAGAAACTTAGTTCACTCAAAATGGAATAAAGATGCATTTTCTACAAATTTTACAAGTTGAAGTGCGCATTAAGTTATTTATTCCTTATTTAAATATTTAGGAGAGTTCACTACACAGTAAGCACATATTTTTATTTTATACCTTGAAAGTATGTATTTTGGTGATTCTACAGAACTTGAGTTTACTAAAAGGATTAAAAATGAATTTTAGATAAATCCCTAAAGTTCAGCTTACATAAATCATATTATTTTAGAGTTAATAGTTTTTTAGAGGCATTTGGTACAAGGTAACCATATTTTTTTATTTTTCCTAAATGGAGAGTGTAAGTTGGTGCATCTAATTTAATTTTGTCCAAAAAATATGTTAAATTGAAGTTTCTATGCATTTTATAAGTTTGTGCAAGGGTTATGTGTGATTTTCCTTATTTAAATTTTAGACACAAAATTTGCACTGTGAGTGCCAAGTTTTATACTTCTATATTATAGTTCATCATTTTGTGAGTTCACAAAAATTTGTTCCATTGCAAAATGAGTTATATTGGATTTTATATGGATTTTACAAGTTTGTCAAATTTTTGTGGAAAAATATATTTGATTTAGTTATTATCTTTTATATTTTGCAAAAAGCCCCTAGGGTTTTTGAATTAGAACCCGAGGTCCTTTTGCACGTGTTGAATAAAAGTTTTATTAAGAGTCCTCGAGTTTAGGGTATTTTCATCTAGGTCCTTGGGTCCACATGTCATGCACTATATTTTTACTAATTAGTCCTTGGAACTTTTAAATTTGTTAATAATGGTGGTCCTCGGTGCCTAATTAGGTTGAACCCACATGTTAGTGGCGTGGCGCATGGAGGAGTAGAGCACGACGATCAGCGAGGTTTGAGGCGGCGTCGACAGCGAACGACGATGATTCAGGGGGAGCAACCAAAAGAAGAAAGGTGGCTGAGGTTAATGCGAATCTTTCGCTTGTTGAATCATGGTCGATGGTGACCAAAGCAGCGCTGGCGGCGAGCATAGGCGGCGGCTGGGTTCGGGGTGTTGTGCCATACTGATCTATGGCTCGATTTTTGCCGAGGTAGTGCATGCATGAGTGTCTTCAAGCGTCCTCGGTGCTTACCCAATGGTGCAGGTGGTTTGGCGGGGCTCGGGCGACGATGGCAACGTGAGGACCGATTCGGGCGGTGGCGGAATTGGCAGGACGATGATGACAGCTCCACCCGGTCGTCAAGGTGCCAAGAAAAGGGGTGGAATGGCTTAGTGATGCCCTAAGGGTGCTACACGTGCGAGGAATTGAACCGTAGCTCACCGTAATGGTCGGAGTCGAAGATGAAGGTGGCGGCCGGAGCTGAGGAAGAAGACGGCTGATCCACGCATTCACTTAATCAATGGCTGGGGTTCTTGGGGCATCTCGAATAGGAGGTCGACATGGTGGTGACGGCATAGTGGCTCGGCTTGGGGTGGCCCAAGGCAATCGGGACGCCAAGGTTGCCATGGCGGTGGCGCTCGGTACGCGCTCCCGAGCCCTGGTAGCGAGACCGCGTTCCCGATGATCCATTGCATGAAACAACACAGGTTCAGCGGGGATATAAACGACATTGAAGGGGAATAGGGAGTGTAGCTTTCAAGCAAGAGATGCTCACCGCCAATGAAATGCGACCACCGGTTCTTTTGGTAGCCGTTGACATGAATGAGGGTGGTGGGGGTGAGAATGGCCTCCTTCTTTGGCATTCTTGGTGCACAAGTGGAAAATGGAGCGAGGCGATGCGGCTGGGGAAGTTTGTGGGTGAGAGAAGGCGTTCGGGTGCCGACACGTCACGACCACGTGTCGACGTCGTCCTGAGCGTTGTCGGCTTGAGCTCTCCCATGTTCCCGGGCAAGTGAGGGTGAGAGACAGGGCGAGGGTTAGCCAGGGTGACTGCTAGGTGGGTCCCAGCTGTGGTGGTCAAGGCAAACAAGAGAGGTTTGGGTAGAGAAATGAGTACAATTGATTTTGGGTTGTATTTTTGAATTTTTCTTTCCCCCTAATTTTGCAGCTCAACAATTTAATCTGTGGATATGATAAATTAGTGAAATTTCTATTGGAGGTAGATGATAACTAGCCTACTTTGGACTGTTTTGTCTAATTTATTTTGAGGCACAAACTTAATTATTAAATTGTACCAAAATTATATTGAGTTGAATATAATGTTTGACATATACATGAATTTTTCCATGATTTTACCTAGTATGGATTATTTTAGAAAATTAGTGTAACCATGTATAGTTGTCCCCACTTTGCAAATGCATCTAATTTGGTTATAGGGCTTTATATTAAATTTTTCTTGAACTGAGGAGATGACCTTTGAGTTAAGTTTTATGTTCACATATTATCATCTAAGGTTGGCTGTAGGTTTGATTTTAGTGAAATATATATTTTAGTGAAATATATCTTTTTAGATTAGGCTCATAAGACCTATTATGAAATGCAATCCAAAATCCCACATGCACAAAAGACTCATTGTCAAGACATATTTTATGCATATGCATGTTCACATGTGTGTTTGTATTTATATTCTAAGTTAGGAATGAAAAAGTTTTAATTTGTTTTCAAATTTTAATTCATGCAAATTGGTCGAAGTTCTTTACCTAAGTTAGAAATGAAAATTTTTGGTTCACTAAATCGAGAAATTTTATTTTCATTTGGTTTTGACAAATTTTCTTGATCCTAAAATTTGGGTATGTGACAGTTGTCGAAGTAGGAGTGTGCCTTAGCCGACCTGTTTCATGACCAGGCCAGCTGGCGGGAGCCGGTCGACGGCTTCGTCGACTAGGGGACAGCCTGAAGATGATCGACAAGCGATGGGAAATCTGTTCGGAGGCAGCCCAAACACTCCTCGCCGAGATCGATCCAAACACGTCATCGCTCATCCCGAACGACAGTGTTCTTCAGGCGCGTCTATTGAGTGGCCAAGAACTTCTCGGTGCTACGCTCGGGGTGGCCAAGACGACGGCGACACACGTCCTTGGCGTTGTACGGAAGCTGTACCCACAGGCGGACATCGACGCGATCACCGAGTGTAATAGTCTCAAATTTGTAACCTTAAATATGAATAAAATAGTGAAGAAAATTTTTGCGAATCAATTTTGTATTATATTTAGTTTAAAGTATTCAAAAGTTCCTTTATACTTTTAAATTTTCCTAAAATCAAGTTAGAAAACCAAATATATTAAGTGATTGGTTGTTATTCTTTAAAAATCTTAAATATAATTCTTAAATCAAGGAAATTTATAAAAGTTAAAATTTAAAAAATTAACTTTAAAATCTAAGTAAAATTCATCCAAACTTTTCCTAAATTTTCCCTTTTCCTTTTACTCTCTCTTTTTCCTTTTTCTTTTCCTTTTTCCTTTCCTTCCTTTTCTTCCTTCCCAGTCATCTTCTTCCTTCCCGGTCTCAACAGACCACGGCCGCACCGAACCACGGCTGATAGCCTGTGGGAAAAATCTTGCCTCAAAGCCAACCCCAAAACCAACATAGCAATTACCATATCCACATAGGCATGGCTATCTTGATCGAATCAGTGATTCATCGTTGTAATCTTCGGCAAACCAAAGCAGTGCAACCCAATGTTGCCGCCAAAGTTTCATCGTTCAAGAATATATGCTTCACACACTGGCACACCGAACCAATTCAAAACTAAGACCTCAACCTTGTGAACGTGTTATCAAGCCATTGGCTCGGCCACGACATCATCCCTTTCGTCGCCGAACCGACATGAACTGCACCGCCATAGCCAACGAGCATATCCCCGAAGAAAACCGACCTTGAACTCCTATAAATAGACCCCGATAGCTTGAACTTTGTATATCATTTAATATCGCCATCTTCCCTTCTTAAATACCCCCCAGAAACCCCCAACTATTATAGATCACACACTGCCAAGTTTGCCAAGATTCAGAATTAGGTCCGAAGAACCCTAGAACAAGCCGCATCGAGGAAACCTCAAAAATTAGAGATCTTCAACCAATAATCCTTCCAATCTAAGGTATACCGACGTTCTAAGAGCCCTAGGCCTACTTTTACCCAAAAAATTTTAAGTATTTGATCACTGGAAGGTGCTGACGACGATAGTCGTCGGCCATGCTCTGTTTTTTCGGTCGGAGCCGCACGGCGCTAGCCCTCTCCAGTGCGTTTCCGATTCAACCAGTGTGCTAGTTAGGTTCCCCAAGGTTCATAGATGCTTTTAGACTCTTTTTTCTGGTTAAATCCCCACCGTAGCACGTCGGCGCCAAACTTTCTCGCCGCCGAAAACTGTGCGCCGCCGCCGGCTCACCTCCGAGCTTCGCCGGCCCATTCAAGCTCAAAATGGAACCATGGTAGATCTTAGGTGGAGAAAAACCCATAAATCCTAAGCATTAGCTACTCCATGCCGTGCGCAAGCAATCCTTCAACAGGCGGTTTCGAGAGAGAAAGAGAGAAAAACGGAGGTAGGGGATGATGAATAGTAGCCGAGGAGAAGAACAGAGAAAAGAATAGAAAAGAGAGAAGAAGTAGGTAAGGCACACGTAGTTCAGTGGAAAAGAAAGAGAAGAGAAGGAAGAGGTCCTGGGTTCCTTTTGAAGTAGAAAGGAAGTAAAAGAAAAATAGAAAACCCTAGAGTAAGACCCTAGAAAAATAGTTTAACCTTCTCAAACTCCTTTGAACTTTCTTTTCAAATGTTTTTATTCTTTCCTTCTTTTTAAAACCCTTTTAAAATTCTTAATTCAAAACCTTTTTATAGAATGAAATCTAAAATTCTTAAAAAAATAATATTTTCTAGATTTTAAAAAGATTTACCTACTCTAGAATATTCTTTCTTTTATAATATTTTGATTATTATTTGGATTTATTTATCAATTTCTTTTATTTTATTTTATTTTATTTTATCGATAGATCGTGACATTATATCCTCAGAAGAATTAGAACATGACTCGAAGGTTGATATAAACGCCCTTATCGCGCTCCAACCAAATACAAGTTTTGAGACGGCTGACGCACAAGGCAAGTCAAACTGTCCTTGATCATTTTTAATATTTAAAAGGAATGAATTCCATATTATAAACAGTATAATCAGTTAAATATATTTTGTCGGATGGGTTAGATAGTTAGAAACTATCATTTCATATAGATTTAGGTATTCTTTAAATTATGCATATGGATCTCCTAGTTTATATAAACTAATACTTCATTCACTAGGAATGTCCTATCATTTCATAAGTAGGAAAGGAGAAGTTTAATATTTCATGTTATTAGATATATTTCCTTCTCCTTAAACTATATTAGTAATTTGAAATAATTAAACAAACATCATCACATGTGTTAATATTCCATACAGAAGATCATTCCATGCATTAGAAACACCGTATCATTTTATGTGTAGAAAAGAAGGAGGTTATTGTATCAAATAATTAGATATATTCTCCTTCTTAGAAAACACCTTGATAACTTGAACTAGGTATAAACTATCAATATGATAGGATAAGCATTATCACATGTGCTAGTATTTTATTCATGCTCATAGAAAGTTATTTCATATGATAGAATAGAAAAATGATCTATTATTTCATGTGATAGGAAAATATAAAACCTATCATTTTATGTAATATGAGAATAGTCATATGAAATTATATTTTAGAATGGAAAAATGATCCATTATTTTATGAGATAGGCAAATATAAGTCCTATCATCTCCTATGATATGAAAATAATTTTGGCTATATACCAAAAAATATAATTCATATGACCTAAATGATTTTGGATGTATGCCAGAAAACTATAAAAATTCTTGTGCCAGAATAAAGACATAGTTCCGCCCATCCGATGGACCGGTTATACTAGCATGGCAATTATATATTTCTCTCCGATCTCCCTGGGGACTTAGGGGATTTATTTATGCGCATTACAACATTGGAGGTTCTGGAGAAAATCTCATTGGAGAACAACTATGTAAACAGCAGGTAAAAACACAGATACTAACCAGATCGGTACCGTTTGTTAAGATAGTCCACAGGTCTCTCCAAGCCGAGGCAAGTGTGTGACGAACAACTATTAAATAAGGGATTGATCGCCATTCACTGGTTAGGTTTGGTGCCCCTATTAAGATAGTCCACCGGTCTTATTCACACATCAGAAAAGGTTAGAACTATATAAATGTCATGTTATCCTTAGCTTTGCAACCTAGGGTTAATCCTCGGGTAAAGCTGGGCAGACACTGCAGAGTCGATTGGTATTCGAATACGCTGTACTCCCGGTTAATGGTGTTATGTCTATGGGTAAATCCAGTATCATGGCATGAGCACCTTTTTAATTATTATAAAAAAATATGCATATCTAAGAATCTTTAGGAAGGGGGTAAAATTTATAGAATTAAAATTCATGCTTCATACTCATGGTTAGATGTATCAAACATACTATTAATGGATAGAACATATGCAAATATTAGATTTTCTTTTAACAGAGTGTTTCTCTTGTCGATATAGCATGCATAAGTATAAAAAGATAAAACTGTTAGCGATATGCCCTAGAGGCAACATGGAGATGTTGGATATCATTGTCAATGTTTATGTACAAATGAATAAAGTGTTATTCAGTTTCATGAAATAGACATCTTGTATTGATCAATAAGTATGTGACTTATTTATGAGACTCTTTATGTATATATCTATTTCTAAATGATCCCTGATCATATGTCATATTGTTGGAACAAATATGATTCTAAGATAAGCATGTTTATTGATTAATGATCCTGTCTCATAGATCATGGTATGGAGATACAAAATCAATATACGTGGACATGTGTTAGAGAACACATTGTAGGATAGACCCATCATGAGACACTACAGGAATTAATGTGCCATTAGTTGGTCTAAGGTAGTGTTGGTACAAAGTCCTTAGACCTGAGATCATCATGGATTCCAACATATGTAGTAGCCTACTTTGGGACTACTAAATGCTATTCTGTAACTGGGTTGTTATAAAAGTAGTCTTCGGGTTTGCTATGAAACATGTAGTGGGATGTGAATGATCAAGATGGAATTTGCCCCTCTTTTGGGAGAAATATCTTTGGGCCCCTCGAAGTAATGGATTAAGGAAGTGCATGGCCATGCCGAGTTGATTGAGGAGTCAATCAACAGACAGATAATCCAATACGGTTCGAGTGAATGATTGAGCTATTGAAGGGATTTGTGTACACATTACAGGTTCAGAGCCGATATTATATTCTTGTATACTATGGTGTCAATATGTGCTGCTAGGCGCCGCTATTGACGGTCGGCTGAGTTGGACTCGAGCCGATGGTCGACTGATTGGACTCGAGCCGACGATCGGCTGAGTTGGACCCTAGCCGAAACCGAGTACACCTGAACCTACAGGGTCGCACGCTTAAGAGGATAAGAACAGGCATTCGAGTTGGACTCAGATACGGCTCGATCGGATAGGGATCCGATCGAATAGAGTCCTATGGGCTTACGAAGTCCGGCTGGCCAACTCTATGAGATTCGGATGGGATCCCATTCAAAATAGAGTCCCGGTGGGCCTCTAGGCCCAACCGACAACTCTATATAAAGTGATCAGGGGTGGAGAGCTGATGGATGCAATTGGAACCGAATCAATCTGATCATGCGTGTCTTCAGAAGTCGGCGAGATCAATCTCCACGGAAACCCTCCCCACTTCCGAGCCAAACCCTAGCCTTGCATCTTGTACTAGCACATGGGTGTTAGGCGTTCTGTCCCCGGACATGTGGATACCGATAGAGGCGCTGCTACGTTGCGGTGCTATTCGTCGGCTACGAATCGGCTGTGGTGGAATCGGCTATGGTCGGGCGCATCGGAACGAGGCGCGCGAGCGCGGTCGGACGACTCGATGAACGGCTACTCGGTGAATCGGTTGATTGGTGTATCGGCTATTCCCAGGAATCGGCTATCGACTTGTGGGAATCGGCTGTCGGCAAATCGGCTGTTATCGGCCAGCATTGTTCCGGATCGGATAGCTCCTGATTGGCTAATCCTCTACACTCTACTCCAATCGGTAACGATCTATCGACCCTTATTTGCAAGTGTTCCTGGTTTGCGTGGTAGAAAAGTTTCGTTATTAGGTATCGTAGCTTTCGCGTAACCCTTTAGTGGTACCAGAGCTAGTATTGCTTAGTTCGGGTTTTAGATTGGATCTGGAACAATTTTGCACACGGGTTGATTAGATCAATCGGTTTTACGGGATCTGTAGAGGAGAGTTGATGGTAATTGCGTTCCTTGATAGTGTATCGGAACGGCATAATGTGATTACATCGAAGCAATATCCAAAGAACTTGGTTTGAGTTGGGTTCGAGATAGCGTTCCTTGATAGTGTATTGGAATGGTATAATGTGATTATGCTGAAGTTGTCTCGTAGTCCGACCTTGTTTGCTGCCTCGCGCCTACGCAAACCATCTCCCTTGATAGTGTATCGGGACGGCATAATGTGATTACGCCGATATGGTTTCCGAGCGATTTCATAGATTGGATCTATGAATTTCGTGTGGTGTACCCCCTTTCAGGTCGTCTCGATACAGCATCTCTGCGATAGGTAGGAAACGTTCTACGCCTAACTTGTTTTTGCAGAGAATGCTTTGAGATGGTATGACCCTATTGTATGTATGAGATGCATGTGATGTGTGTAATATTCTTTCATATGTGCAATCCTTATAATATTCTTTCATACGTGCAATGCTTGTAATATTCTTTCACGACCTATGAGTCGATGTAATCTTCAATTATAGCTTCTATAGTAGTAGCTTAGTTTGAAGAAATCAAGCATTCGGCACTCGGAAGAATGGTGATAAAGATGGAGATCCTCTACACCGGCATGGAGATGGAGATCACCATGTGAAGGGGGCCATACTATTTCATTATGTGCTATTCTACTTGCTTTCATATATGTGATATGTTTGTTTGTTAGGATAGCATCCCTCGCAAAATTAAGTAGTAATGATGCCCTCCCAAATGTTGCACCGTCACCGTTATGCTCGTCAATGGTGGGTTTGCCAAAGCAGAGTGTCATTCTCTATCATAACACGAGGGGGTATATGTCGGACATATACAGTAGGAGCATTTGGTTTAGTTAAAAAGGCTATCAAAACAGTTTTGGGCCTTGGGGCATAGGTTGGCGCCGGGGCATGGAGATGCCACACCAACAACAAGAGTCACATAGAGATGTGATTAGCAAGGAGTTGCTTACCGATGTTATTAATCTTCTAGCCGTGATGCCAAAGCTTACAATAAATTAATTAACATGTGGATCTTGACCCAATACGTAACCTAGAGGGAAGGTGTAAAATACGTAATGGGAGTCTTATGTTAAATTGTTTAACAAAAGACATAGCATAAACATTGTGCTAAACTTTGCTTTTTCTTGTAGAATAAATGGCGGCTAATACTACACCCAGTACCTTTAATTTGCGATCTATTCTCGAGAAAGAAAAATTGAATGGAACAAACTTTATGGACTGGTATCGCAACTTGAGAATTGTTCTCAAGCAAGAGCGTAAGGAGTACGTTCTTGAAGTACCCTATCCTGATGATTTGCCTAGTAATGCTACTGCTACCGCACGAAGGGCTTATGAGAAGCACACTAATGATTCTCTAGACATAAGCTGTATCATGCTAGCTACAATGTCCTCTGAGCTTCAGAAGCAATATGAGAGCAGCAATGCTCATACTATTATTCGGGACTGCGTGGCATGTTTGAGAACCAAGCTAGGGCCGAGAGGTTCAACACCTCAAAGTCCTGTTTGCGTGCAGCTTGTTGAGGGGAGTCCCGTCGTCCGCATGTGATAAAAATAATTGGCTACATTGAGAGTCTAGAAAAACTAGGTTTTCCCCTTAGCCAAGAGTTGGCTACTGATGTGATTCTCCAGTCGCTCCCTCCGAGCTTCGAGCCATTCATATTGAATTATCACATGAACAATATGGATAAGACCTTGGCCGAATTGCATGGGATGTTAAAGACGACCGAGGAGAGTATCCAGAAAAACGGTCATCATGTGATGATGATGCAGAAGGCTAAGCACAAACCACCTGTCAAGAAACTTTGCACCAAGAGGAAATTAATTCCCGATGAGATCGTGAGTGCCTCCAATGCAAAGAAGGGCAAGAAGGGGTCGGCGGCATCAGATGCTGTTTGCTTCTATTGCAAGGAGACAGGTCACTGGGAAAGGAACTGCAAGAAGTACATGGAGGATCTCAAAAAGAAGCAAAGTGCGACTTCGCCGGTATTAATGTTATAGACATTAATCTTGCTACTTCACCTACGACTCTTGGGTATTTGATACCGGATCGTAGCTCATATTTGCAAATCGTTGCGGGAATGAGAAGAAGTAGAGGCTTGAGAAGGGGCGAGGTGAACTGCGCATCGGCAATGAAGCAAGTGTTGCTACGATTCTTGTCGGCACGTACCACTTCATTTACCTTCGGGATTAGTTTTAGAATTAAATAATTGTTATTGTGTTCCAACTCTATGTCAAAACGTTATTTTTGCTTCATGTTTGCAAGCGGAAGGATATGATTTTAGTCATGGACAATGGTTGTTCAGTTTATCTCGAGAGATATGTTCTATTTTCATACTTCATTGGTGAATGGATTATACGTTTTGAATCTTGAAGCGTCTCCCATCTATAACATTAATACGAGAGGCAACTCCCAAATGATGCAAACCCCACGTTTATCCGGCTTTGTCGCTTAGGCCATATAAATCGAAACGCATGGAGAAGCTCCATAAGGATGGATTGCTTCACTCTTTTGATTTTGAATCATTTGAGACATGTGAATCTTGTTTACTTGGTAAGATGACAAAAGAACCTTTCACGGGACACGGTGAGAGAGCAAGTGACTTGTTGGCACTCGTACATACCGATGTATGTGGACCAATGAGCTCAACGTCCGAGAGGTGGTTATCGTACTTCATTACCTTTACAGATGAGTTTAGTAGATATGGTTATATCTACTTAATAAGGCATAAGTCCGAATCCTTTGAAAAGTTCAAAGAATTCCGAATGAAGTACGAATCATTTAGAGAAAACAATCAAGTTTCTACGATCGGATCGTGGAGGGAATACTTGAGCCAAGAGTTTGGTAATCATCGAAAGATTGTGGAATTGTTCCACAGTTGACTCAGCCAGGAACTCCACAATGGAATGGGGTGTCCGAACGGAGAAATCGCACCTTGTTGGACATGGTGCGGTCCATGATGAGCCAAAGTGATCTTCCGTTATCCTTCCGGGGATATGCTCTTGAAACAATGCGCGTTCACACTAAATAGAGTTTCATCTAAGTCGGTTGAAAAGACACCATATGAGATATGGACGGGCGACCCCCTAGTTTGTCTTTCCTCAAAATTTGGGGATGTGAGGCTTATGTAAAAGCGTTTACGATCCGACAAGCTCACACAAAAATCGACAAGTGCTCCTTTGTGGGATATCCTAAGGAAACTAAGGGATATTACTTTTATAATCGGGAACAAGGCAAAGTGTTTGTCGCCCGACACGGTGTTTTCTTGGAGAAAGAGTTTCTTTCAAGAAGGGTTAGTGGGAGCAGGGTGCATCTTGAAGAAGTTCAAGAAACACCAGAAAATGTTTCAGCTACCACAGAACCACAACAGGAGGAACAAGATGTTGTGCCATCTCGTTGTAGATATACCACCCCACGGAGGTGCGAAGATCACGTCGTGCGCCGATGTACACGGGTGCGGAACAACGTGATATATTGTTGTTGGACAACGATGAGCCTAAGACCTATGAGGAAGCGATGGTGGGACCCGATTCCAACAAGTGGCTTGGAGCCATGAAATCGAAATAGAATCCATGTATGACAATCAAGTTTGGAACTTGGATGATCCACTTGATGGTCTCAAAACCATTGAGTGTAAATGGGTTTTTAAGAAAAAGGCCGATATGGATGGAAATGTTCACATCTATAAGGCGCGATTGGTGGCGAAAGGTTTTAAACAGAGTCAAGGAGTTGATTATGATGAAACCTTCTCGCCCGTTGCAATGCTTAAGTCTACTCGGATTATTCTAGCGATTGCTGCATATTTTGATTATGAGATATGGAAAATGGATGTCAAAACAGTTCCTAAATGGAAACCTAAGTGAGAATGTATACATGAGACAACCTGAGGGTTTTGTCGATCCACAATCGCTTGGAAAGATATGCAAGCTACAGAAATCCATTTATGGATTGAAGCAAGCATCTCGGAGTTGGAATATTCGTTTTGATGAAGTAATCAAAGGGTTTGGTTTCATCAAAAATGAAGAGGAGGCCTGTGTTTACAAAAAGGTCAGTGAGAGCGCAATTGTATTTCTAATCTTATATTGGATGACATATTACGATTGGAAATGATATCCCTATGCTAGAATCCGTCAAGTCTTCATTGAAAAATAGTTTTCCATGAAAGACTTAGGGAGGCAAGCATACATATTGGACATTTGGATCTAAGATAGATCCAAGAGGCTAATTGGATTAAGCCAAAGTACATATATTGACAAGGTGTTGAAAAGGTTCAACATGCACGATTCCAAGAAAGGTTTCTTGCCCATGTCACATGGCATTAATCTTAGCAAGAATTAGTGTCCTCAGACACATGATGAGTGGAATAAGATGGGTATGGTTCCATATGCTTCGGCAATTGGATCCATCATGTATGCCATGCTTTGTACACGTTCGATGTCTCGTACGCTTTGAGTGCTACGACGCATACCATCGAGATCCGGTGAAGGTCACTGAACGCGTAAGGAATATCCTTAAGTACTTGAGAAGAACTAAGGATATGTTCCTAGTCTATGGAGGTGAAGAAGAGCTCGTTGTAAGTGGTTACACCGATGCTAGCTTCCAAACGGAAAAGGATGATTATAGATCGCAATCTGGGTTCGTGTTTTGCCGAGTTGATTGAGGAGTCAATCAAAAGACAGATAGTCCAATACAGTTCGAGTGAATGGTTGAGCTATTGAAGGGATTTGTGTACACATTACAGGTTCAGAGCCGATATTATATTCTTGTATACTATGGTGTCAATATGTGCTGCTAGGCGCCGCTATTGACGGTCGACTGAGTTGGACTCGAGCCGACGGTCGGCTAGTTGGACTCGAGCCGACGATTGGCTAAGTTGGACTCTAGCCGAAACTGAGTATACCTGAACCTATAGGGTCGCACGCTTAAGGGGATAAGAACAGGCATTCGAGTTGGACTCGGATACGGCTCGATCGGATAGGGATCCGATCGGATAGAATCCTATGGGCTTACGAAGTCCGGCCGGCCAACTCTATGAGATTCGGATGGGATCCGATTCAAAATAGAGTCCCGATGGGCCTCTAGGCCCAACCGACAACTCTATATAAAGGGGTGAGGGGTGGAGAGCTGATGGATGCAATTGGAACCGAATCAATCTGATCACGCGTGTCTTCAGAAGTCGGCGAGATCAATCTCCACGGAAACCCTCCCCACTTCCGAGCCAAACCCTAGCCTTGCATCTTGTGCTAGCACACGGGTGTTAGGTGTTCTGTCCCCGGACGTGTGGATACCGATAGAGGCGCTGCTACGTTGCGGTGCTATTCGTTGGCTACGAATCGGCTGTGGTGGAATCGGCTGCGGTCGGGCGCATCGGAGCGAGGCGCGCGAGTGGGACGACTCGGCGAATCGGCTACTCGGTGAATCGGCTGATTGGTGTATCGGCTGTTCCCAGGAATCGGCTGTCGGCTTGCGGGAATTGGCTGTCAGCAAATCGGCTGTCATCGGCCAGCACTATTTCGAATCGGATAGCTCCTGATTGGCTAATCTGCTGCACTCTACTCCAATCGGTAACGATCTATCGACCCTTACTTGCAAGTGTTCCTGATTTGCGCGGTAGAAAAGTTTCGTTATTAGCTATCGTAGCTTCCGCATAACCCTTCAAAAACTATATCCTATTTGGCTTGCTGAGTACCTTCGGTACTCACCCTTGCATAATTATACTCAGGTAACCAGAAGCCGAGGAAGAACCCCCAAGTACCCTAGAGGATTGGGAGGACGAGTACGATTTCTAGGTCGACTCTACACTCGGGCTATCCTTGTGAAAGTGTCCTGATTTTCTTGTATTGTATGGATTGTATTTGAACTTTATAAGTTTGTATAAATATGCAAAGTTCTTGTATCTATATTTTCTCACACATAACCAGACTCCTGGGAGGTTATGTGATATTGTGGGAGTTGATCCTTTTAGGAGACCCCACACCGAGGGGTGGCCTGCTGGCGTCGAGTCGGGTGATGTCGACGATATCTACGCTTTCGTAGAGTCGGCGGTGGATAAGATTGTGAGCAACATGGTCCTATAGGTTAGGAAAACCTTTGGCCTTGTTGTTCCAATCATTCCAGCATGTGCACACCCTCGGCCCGATCTGTGGAACCAATAGTAAAGGATGTCATCGCGTCGATGCTGCTGCATGTTAGGGGGACCTTGGGCCCTATATATGATCATCACCTCACGAGAAATGAAGAAAACCTTTGTTAGTCTTCCTTGTATGCTGTCTTTGACTCGCAATATGTCCAAAGTTTTTTTTGGACATCCAACACACCGCTATGCAACAGATCGTCCGAGCGACCTCGTCCTTCAACAATCCGAGTTCGGAGGGTAAAATGGTTGAAACTCAGGAAGGGCTATCACCTTAGGATAGCTTGCATCGAGTGACCAAAGCCATCTACAAACTAATGGCCGGAAGGCTTTCGGTCAAACTATAGGACGTCTGCGAGGGGGAGTAGATCCTGTCGAGCGATCTTGGCTGTCAACGGACCAAGTCCGAAGGGCTACCAATCAAACTCAAGTAGATCCTTCTCCTTCATAGCGGGTTGGAGCACGAGGAGAAAACCTTCTATTCATCTCCTGACTGGCCTTCGATGCCGAGTGTTCTTCGGGCTTTATCGGACGGATCCGAAGGCTTCCTCAGTCTACGCGGATCGACTCAGCCGAGTGCAGGACAAATAGGAAGGTGGGGGAGGATCGACCATCACTCAATACGTGTATAACTCTCATGACTAAGCGGTGGAAGCTGGCGGGACGGATCCCGACTTTGCCCGATGGACATTTCAAGCACGCAACATTCGGTCAAGCAAAGTCACTTAGTTGTGTACGCACCGGGTGAACACGAGGTCGTCGACGTCCATTCGATCTCTGTGTGTCTAACCCTATGTTAACGACCAAATTTGGTAACCAAATCCCTAAGTTCAAGGACGAATTTGAAGCGGAATTGGATTGGCGGAATAATCTGCGGAGGAGCAGAGGCTGCATCGGCTATGCTCAAATCGGCTGAGTAACGATCGGCTACAAGGTCAATCGGCTGAGGTTGGATCGGAAAAGGATAGCCGATAGCCGATGCTAAGTCAGAGGAGAAGATAAAACTGTTTCCGATGAGAGTGCTTGAAGATAAATAGAAGATTCGGTTCTCAGTTTGCGCGTTAAAAGATATTGCCATCTATGGATAGAGTCCTGTAACGGCAATTGTATCTGTAAATTAGAAGTTTGTTTAGATTGTTTTATTGTAATGCGGCATGGGTCCTTCCCGGGATATTGTCGTATTTTAAATAGTAGTTTAGACAGAGTTCAGGGTCTGTACAGATAATGTTATTCTTGGGTATAAATAGGACCCGAGATTATGTAATTAAAAAATTCTCACAAACAATATGCTTGTTATCTGTTTCAGCCGGCCTTATTTGTTTTAATATCTTTTGATATGCTTGTTATCAGATTTATTAAAACCGCCTCTTATATTAAGATCTTGCTCTAGTTAAATGCCCTAAGCCAGAATCAGTTTGTCAGCTACAGCCGACAGCCGACTGATCTAGGTTTAGCGCATTTACCTTAGATCAATATCTTTTCATAAGATAAATCAGAGTATTAGCCGATTCACAGTTGGACTAACGACATCGGCTAGATTGTTAAAACATATATTTATTACCCCATTGTATATTTGGACTAAGTGGTTAATACTGTCTTGACGCAGCCGATCTATTATAGCCACTTGATCTAAATACACTTGGGATAGCATATATATGTGAATTGACTCTTGCAGCCGATCCAGTAGGATCTAACCTAACACTTAACGCATATATCTCTATTTTCTTGTTGGTTAACATATCAAACCAACTGGCATGCCTTGTACAGCATAGGTAGCCGAGAAGGACCTGCACTGGAGTTAAGCAGATCTCCCAGGCCAACGCGTGAGAGTAATTTCTCATCAACACGCTTCTTGGCATGCCCAGTGGGACTATCTCTGTCAACTCGGCTAGGACACATCGACGCAGCTGACAAAATGGTTGACATCAAGAGCCCCAGCGTTTCATAGGACAACATCATGTCTGTGAAGATGGAACAACTGTCGGCTGAACAACAGGCTGACTACAAGAAGATGGTAGAAGAGCTCCATGCCAACTATCTACAGTCGTTCACCCAGACAAGGTCTGGAGCCGTGCACCAAAAATACAAATCCAGCATGGACGAACTCAAAGCATCCTCCTCCAGTGGATCAAAGGACAAACAGAAGGCGGAGGAGCCGATTCAAGAACAAGACGATTCGGGCCTGCATACTTTGCAAGACCGAATCGATTTGGTTACAGGACGTTGGCCACCTAGAATCGGCCGATTCCACCACCAGCACAGCCAAGGCCACCAGGAGGGGTCCTCAACCAGCCGAATCCGTCCGGATCGGCTACGAGACCAGTGATCACCATGCTGAATCAACAACAACCTCTGCCCCAGGATCAGATCGCCAACATTTTCGACGACAATCGACCGTTAGAGCTGGTTGCCCAGATCGGCCTGGACAGACAGTACAATGCCGATGGCCGACAGCTGTTCCCGGGTCCACCAACGCCACCACCAGCAAATCTGTCGCCTCCCGCTGATCACCCATTCCAGTACCAGTATCAAGGAGGGCGTCAAGATCATTACTACAGTCCTCAGACGCCACCACCACTGTATCGGCAAGCACCCGTGCCATATGATCAATATGAGCCGATACAGCAGGACAACCGGACTTGGGCCGATTTGATTGCGGACGTCATGCGCGATCAATTTGGCCTCAAACCAAAGGACTCAGGTAACATGTATCGGTATCCTTATCCGGAGCATTTTGAGCGAATTCCAATTCCCAACCGGTACAAAGTCCCGGACTTCTCAACGTTCTCAGGGCAGGACAATGTGTCAACCTACGAGCATGTTAGCCGATTCTTGGCGCAGTGCGGCGAAACATCGGCTACAGAAGCCTTGAGAGTCCGGTTGTTCCCTTTATCTCTTTCGGGATTGGCTTTCACCTGGTTCTCTTCATTGCCTTACAACTCAATTCAGAGCTGGGCCGATCTCGAAAAACAATTTCACAGCTACTTTTACACCGGCGACCATGAAATGAAGTTGTCGGACCTCACCAGTATCAGGCAGAAGCACAACGAGTTGGTTCAAGAATACATTCAATGCTTCAAAGAGATGAGGAACCGATGCTATAGCCTGGTGTTGTCGGACGCCCAGCTAGCCGATTTGGCCTTCCACGGCCTGATCGCACCGATCCGTGAACGCTTCTCCGCTCAGAACTTCGACAGCCTGGCGCATCTGGCACAGAAAGTGATGGCCCATGAACAAAGATTTCAGGACACCAGGAAGGCCATAAAAAACATAACTCAAGTCATTGTTGAGACATACTCCGATTCCAACGACGATGACGCAGAGGTGGCGGTAGAAGAATGGGCCAAGAACAAAAAGACCATCGTCTGCCGTGGCTGCTGAAGACGGCCAGAGAGGAAAAATATGATTTCGACAACACAAAGGCCGATAGGATCTTCGATCTATTACTCAAGGAGAAGCAGATTCAGCTTCCGAGAACCACGTGATACCATCGGCGAAGAACTAAAGAAGAAGAAATACCGCAAGTGACACAACTCTACATCCCATGCCACTAACGACTGTAAAGTCTTCAGACAGCAGATCCAGTCGGCAATAGAGGCCGGGAAACTCAAGTTTGCCGATTCCACTCGGCCCCATGAAGGTAGATGGCAAACCCTTCCCAATCAATATGGTTCAAGCCGGCCCTAGGCAAGCTGATCGGCAGCGCAGAATGACGTACAGCTTAGCCAAAATGTTGGAAGGGGTTAGTGCAGAAGATGAGCCGACTGGAAGCCAAGCCGCGCCAATCAACATGGTGTGCCCTGTTGCCCGATCGGCTGACCGACGGCCGATCAACACGAACAGCCAACGCCGCCCCCAACGTAATCTTGGCGGGAAGAGGCTCGGTTTGAAAGGTTTTATCGGCAAGAGCTAGAAATGCGAGGCCGTCGGTACAACGGGAATCATAGCGGTGCCGATCCCCATTGGCATTGTAAATTTTTCAGGCACTGCTAGGACACCGGGATGAGGCTGCCAACGCTAGAAAATTGCCCGGCCTGCAGCGAGTACCGCGAGGATGAACACAGAAGCCAGCCGATCATCGATCCAACTCAGTTCGTCCCAAGACCCGTACAGCTCAACCGGCACCGGCGGTCCGTTCATGACCGGCTAGGGCTGATCCATCAAGACTACTACGATAAAGAAGAGGTCGATGATGAAGAATCGGCCAACCCCCAATGGTGCCCCTCTGACCTCTTCACCAAAACGCAAAAGCGCAGAAATCAAAGGCTCAAGCATGAAAGAAGGGAAGAAGAAGTCCGGCAGACGATCGAAGAACAACGCCGTTGGCTGGGTAAAATCAAAAGGCGATGGATCCCCAAAAAGAAAACCGCTACAGCCGACGAGGAGCAAGCCAGGGAGAGTTCAGCCAATCAAGCCATGACGGTAGCCAATGGGAAAGGCAAAGTTTCTGCATCGGTCAATATGGTATTCATATTGCCAGCCGAATTCGGTGCTCCTGAAGCTGATGCAGACAATATTGAAGACGCCTTGGTCAAGCTAGCACTGTCCCCGGATCAAGCGATTTTCAACAACCCAGAGGGGACCAAAAATCGGCACCTAAAACCGCTATATGTAAAATGTTTCGTCAACGGCAAGCCGATGTCAAAAATGCTAGTGGATAGGGGAGCCGCAGTAAACCTGATGCCCTATGCAACATTCAGGAAGTTGGGAAAAGGGAGCCGAAGACCTGATCAAGACTAATATGGTATTAAAGGACTTCGGCGGCTACCCATCAGAGACCAAGGGCGTGTTGAATATCAAGCTGACTGTCGGCAACAAGACCGTGCCCACAATCTTTTTTGTCATCGACCGGAAGAGGTCTTACAGCCTGCTGCTCGGGAGGGACTGGATACATGCTAACTGTTGTGTCTCTTCCACTATGCACCAGTGTCTACTTCAATGGGACGGCGACAAGGCGGAGATTGTGCGAGCCGATAGGTCAGTAAGCATCGCCAATGCCGATTTGCCACTTTTGGAAATCGATGTCATTGATTGTTTGTCTGGGAAAATCTGGCAAGCTAATTTTCTAAAAGTGTATGATTCTACAATACAGGCGATTCGAGACGACGGGCCACAGCTGCTGCTCTGAGCAAGATGTCGTGGAGGGCTCGAACGTCTACGGCACGGACACCACGGACGAAGACGATGGCAAGCTAGGGCAGGGTTTCACATCGGCCAACGAGTTAGAAGAAACAGACATAGGCTCTGGAGACAGGCCTATGCCGACGTATATCAGCAAAAATTTGTCTTCTCGTTGTAGATCCCAGCTTATCAGTTTGTTAAAAGAATATAAAGGTTGTTTTGCTTGGGAGTACTTCGAGATGCCTGGTCTTAGTCGATCTATAGTTGTTCATCATCTGCCAATCAAGGTAGGCTATCGGCCGTTCAAACAACCTCCTAGGAGGTTCAAAGCCGATATGTATGATGCGATCAAAACCGAAATAACTCGGCTATACGATGCTGGATTCATTCGGCCTTGCCGATACACCGAGTGGGTCCCAAACATTGTCCCAGTACTGAAAAAGAATGGCAAGCTTAGGGTGTGCATCGATTTCAGAGACTTAAATAAGGCTACACCCAAAGATGAATACCCAATGCCCATAGCCGATTTGCTCGTAGACGCCACATCAGGCCACAAAATCATCAGCTTTATGGATGGCAATGCAGGCTACAATCAAATCTTCATGGCCAAAGAGGACGTTCATAAAATTGCCTTTCGATGTCCTGGGGCAATCGGCTTGTATGAATGGGTCGTTATGACGTTTGGGCTAAAAAATGCTGGGGCAACATATCAACGGGCCATGAATTATATTTTCCATGATATGATCAGCTCTCTGGTGGAGATCTACATCGATTATGTCGTCGTCAAGTCCAGGGAGATAGAAGACCATATAGCCGATTAGAGGCAGTTTCTGGAGCGGACAAAAAAATATGGCCTGAAGATGAATCCATTGAAGTGTGCGTTCAGCGTGTCGGCCGGACAATTTCTAGGGTTTCTTGTTCATGAAAGAGGAATTGAGGTTACACCAAGAAGCATCAATGCTATCAAGACGACACAACCTCCGAAGGACAAGAAGCAGCTTCGATCATTGATCGGCAAAATCAACTTCATCAGGAGATTCATAGCCAATCTTTCAGAGAAGATGGAGAGACAAGGAAAAAGAATACCGTTCAAGCTTTACTTGTAAGCCGATGATAAGTCAATCGGCTCAGTCCTAATCCAAGAAGTTGAGGGCAAAGAAAAAGCTATCTTCTATCTCAGTCGACGGCTGTTGGATACAGAGACAAGGTATTTACGAGTGGAGAAGCTATGCCTGTGCCTATATTTTTTATGTACAAAGTTAAGGCATTATCTGCTATCCAACGAGTGCACAATAAAATGTAAAGCCGATGTCATTAAATACATGTTAACAGCTCCAGTTTTAAAAGGGCGGATTGGAAAGTGGATTTTTGCCCTGACAGAATTTGATCTGAGGTATCAAGCACCCAGGGCAGTTAAAGGACAAGCTATAGCCGATTTTATTGTGGAGCACAGAGATGGCTCAATCGGTTCAATCGAAATTATGCCTTGGACATTGACATTTGATGGCTCGGTGTGCACCAATGGCTGTGGTATCGGCTTGGTCATTATTTTGCCTAGGGGGCAAGCTTTGAATATGCTTTTTCTATCGACCCCCATGCTACAAACAATCAAGTCGAATACGAAGCAGTACTCAAGGGATTGCATCTTCTCAAAGAAGTTGAAGCCGACGCCATAGAGATAATGGGGGATTCACTATTGGTCATCAGCCAGTTGTCAGGGGAGTATGAATGCAGAAATGATGCGCTGATGATCTACTATCAACAATGCTGAGAATTGATGGATAGCTTTCGGCTAGTTACACTGAAACATATCCCCAGAGAGTAGAATACAGAAGCAAATGATTTAGCTCAAGGGGCATCAGGCTACAGGCCGATGATAAAAGAAGTTGGGATAGAAGTCGCTGCAATGACAGCCGATGATTGGAGGTTTGAGGTCTACAGCTATTTACAGAACCCCTCTAAATCGGCTTCAAGGAAATTGCGATACAAAGCCTTAAGATATGTTTTGCTCGATGAAGATCTCTATTATCGGACGATTGATGGTGTGCTGCTCAAGTGTCTTAGTGCCGATCAAGCCAAAATGGCTATCGGAGAAGTGCATGAAGGGATATGTGGCACGCATCAATCGGCTCACAAGATGAAATGGTTGCTTCGGAGAGCAGGATATTTTTGGCCGACGATGCTGGAGGACTGTTTCAAGTATTATAAAGGTTGCCAAGATTGTCAGAAATTCGGTGCCGTGCAGAGAGCACCAGCATCGGCTATGAACCCAATCATAAATCCTTGGTCGTTCAGAGGATGGGGCATCGACATGATCGGCCAGATCAATCCACCCTCAAGCAAAGGGCATAAATTCATTCTGGTGCAACAGATTATTTTACAAAATGGGTGGAGGCAATTCCTTTGAAAAAGGTCGACTCTAGGGACACAATCGAGTTTGTTAAAGAGCACATTATCTACCGATTTGGCGTCCCACAAACAATAACACCAGACCAGGGATCTATCTTCGTATCGGACGAGTTTGTTAAGTTTGCCGACGGCATGGGGATCAAATTACTTAATTCTTCACCATACTATGCACAGGCTAACGGGCAAGCAGAGGCTTCAAACAAAAGTTTGATCAAACTGATAAAGAGGAAGATTTCTGAATACCCTAAGCAATGGCATAGCCGATTAGCCGAATCACTTTGGGCATATCGGATGGCATGCCACGGATCTATCCAAGTTCCCCATACAAGTTGGTCTATGGGCACGAGGCAGTGCTTCCATGGGAAAATATCATCGGTTCGAGATGAGTTCAGCTACAAGATCAGCTCATAGCCGATGATTACTATCACCTGATGGTAGACGAATCAGAAGACCTAGGTTTATCAAGGATGAGGGCCTTGGAAAAAATAACAAGGGATAAAGAACGAGTAGCCCGTCATTACAATAAGAAAGTTGTACCAAAGTCTTTTGAAGAGGGTGAACTCGTTTGGAAACTGATATTGCCGATTGGAACAAGAGACAATAAATTCGGCAAGTGGTCGCCAAATTGGGAAGGGCCTTTCAAGATCCACAAATGCGTCTCTAAAGGATCCTACATGTTAGAAGGGTTGGATGGAGAAGTGTTTGGAAGGGCTCTAAATGAAAGTATTTGAAAAAATATTACCCAAGTGTATGGATCAATTCATGATTCGGCTCTGTTTGTTCAGCCAATTCGTGTTAGCTGATGCGTTGTGATGCACACATCGCCTTTAGGTGATTTTCAAGCCATGTTTTTCCCCTAGTTACCTGTGATCGGCTGGCGGTGGCCGACAGTTATGACAACAGGACGCAAGTGTATTAAGTTCATAATTTCGTCGATATCAAAGACATCAACGAAATTAGGGGGGCATATGCATATACAAAATAATATGATATCGAGGAGACGGAGCGAATTTTTTAAAATTTTTCATGACTTCAAAAGTTTAATGTGATCGGGATGTGATCGGCAAACATGCATTAAGTAAGAATCAAGTAAAGCAAGAGAAAGCAAGAAATAATGTTAGCCGATTACAAAAGGTGGACAATGTAAGCCGATTACAAGTGAGAGTCAGATTACAAGGTTTACAAATTCTGCCCTAACTATTACAACCAGCTCAACGCTTGAGGAAGTCCTTGATGGCCGATATTTCCCTACGGCGGATCATGTCTATTTCTTCTATGGCCCTTGTGTCGGCTGCATCGTTCCTCGGGATCTGCTTCATTGCCTTGGCCATGTCCGACAGGTTTGACACGGCTGCCTTGATCTTTGCTCGCTGGTCCCTATCTCTTTCGGCAGGCCGGCCACACGTTGTTATTTGGTCGCGATGTCAGCATCGACGTTGGCAAGCTCGGCTATCGGCTCTTCCCGGCGTTTGCGAAGTCGATCGAGTTCCACAATTGGCTCGGTCTTCAGGGCATCAAATTTGGCTTTTTCAGCAGTGATGTCTTGCCGGCTGGCTTTGATAGTGGCTTCTAAGGCCTTGTTCTCACGGCGATCGGCTATCCTTTGTTTGGCTCGTTCAAGCTTGTGCCGATGCACCTCCAAAAAGGTAGCCGACGCGATGGTGTCAGCCAGCTGGTCCGATAGCCGATCTTGGATGTCCTCGAACCGACTACGGATGGAACCGTAATCGGTGAGCAAGAAGTCCAGAGAGCACTCCAGCCGTTTGGCTATGTCCACCAAGGTGGCTTGTAGTTCATCGTCTGATATGACCACGGCCTTGTCGACGCTCTCGTCGGGATCAAGAAATTCTGATAAGTTGAAGTCCAGGAGATCGGCTACAGACTGCAAGATTGGAAATTGGTTAGAGAGCCGAGATAACTACCAAGCCGACTTGTAAAGTTGAGCAAGACTTACTCGGACAGCCGGAACTGAGGTAGCCACATCCTCAGCATCATCGACACGTGCGGCCATCGGCGTTGGCTCCCTCGAAGCACGGGGGGCAGATGTTGGAGCATTGGGAGGCTGTAAAAAGAAAATGCGGGTTAAAAATTCGGCTGAGCTAGTAAGAAAAACATGAGGATTGATCTTACTGAGGGAGGGGGAGCCGTTTTCTTCCTTGTGGCTAATTTCTTGACCTATGGACGCCAAAAGCCGATAAGTTACAATGTGAAAAGGTGAAAGATGGCGGGATTGAGCAGTAAAAATGCTTACCGGCTGAGGACGTGGGATGCGTCTCGCAGGGCTTGGAGTTCGCTCAGTGGTTTGCTCGGCCGATGGAGTTTGGGCGTGCTTATCAGAAGAACTTGATTCGGCTGCAGAGCGTTGATGGCCTCCTCCATTTCCTCGTCCTTGACTTCTTCTTCGAGGGCCGCATCCACGTCCGGATCAACTGGGGGCAAGTCATCGGCTGGAGTTGTCCTCGGCTTCTTTGAAGCGTGCTTCTTTTTCTCTGCAGCTGGAGTAGCTGCAGCCGATGGTGCCGCGCTTTTTGGACGATGCAGCGGCGCGTGGGTCTGGCCATGGAGTAGAGTGCCCACCTTCGGTGCATGGTAGCCGATGATGGATGGGGCCAGCCTACCGCCAGATAACAGCCCAGGGGCGTATTGGATGGCCACCCTTGTATTGCTTGTGTGCGGGGGAGAGGAGTCGGTTGTCTGCAAAAGAAATGAAGCGTGATCAGTCGATAATATAGAGAGGGGTTGAAAGAAAAACAGGGATTGAGATAAGGAAAAAGATGCTTACCAATGGGGTCATTTCTGGATCGATGATGGTCAGATATATAGAAGCCGACTGGTGGAACAAGTGTTGCTTCCATTCATTCCACCATCGGCTGAAGATCGACATCCTCCGTATTGCCATATCAATGTTGTCAATGCTGCCTAGAGGGGGGCCAGGTATATTGAGTAGCCGATTCATCATGATGTCACCCTTAATCTTGCCTCTGGTCTGGATCTTGTCTGCATAATACAAGGCGATCTGCAGTTGACCCATACTCAGTTGCCTTGCGGCCACCATCGGGTGATAAAATTCATAGGACTTTTGAACGTTGCGTCCTTGGTGGATGCCGACTGGAAGTATGCAGGGTGTGATAGCCGATGTATAGATTTCCCTCGGCTTGTCGTAGCTCTCAGAATTGAGTTCATCTAGCCGAAGATCATCTGGGAGTTCAAATCTTTCAAAGTCCGTGTAGGCAAACCTGAAGGGTTACGCGGAGGCTATGCTAGCCGAAAACAAAAACTTTTCTACCGCGCAAAACAGGAACACTTGCAAGTAAGGGCCGATAGATTGTTACCAATTGGAGTATGCAGCGGAAACCATCTTCCAATGTGCATGATGCTTGATTTCTTCAAACTAAGCTACTACTATAGAAGCTCTAATTGAAGATTACATCGACTCGCAGGTCGTGAAAGAATATTACAAGCATTGCACGTATGAAAGAATATTACAGGGATTGCACATATGAAAGAATATTACATGCATCACATGTATCTCATACATCTCATACATACAATAGGGCCATACCATCTCAAAGCATTCTCTGCAAAAACAAGTTAGGCGTAGAACGTTTTCTACCTATCGCAGAGAAACGGCATCGAGACGACCTATAAGGGGGACGCACACGGCGGTCCCGCTTAGGCGCGAGGCAGCAAACAAGATCGGACTACGAGATAGCTTCGATATAATCACATTATACCGTTCCGATACACTATCAAGGAACACTATTTCGAACCCGACTCAAACCGAGTTCTCTGGATATTGCTTTGACGTAATCACATTACGCCGTTCCGATACACTATCAAGGAATGCAATTACCATGAACTCTCCTCAACAAATCCCATAAAACCAATTGATCTAATCAACCCGTGCGCAAAACTTGTTCCAGATCCAATCTAAAACCCGATCTAAGCAAGATTAGCTCTGATACCACTGAAGGGTTACGTGAAGGCTACGCTAGCCAAAAACAAAAACTTTTCTACCGCACAAACCAGGAACACTTGCAAGTAAGGGCCGATAGATCGTTACCAATTGGAGTATGCAGCGGAAACAGCCAATCAGGGCTATCCGATCTGGAACTGTGTTGGCCGATGACAGCCGATTCCCGCAAGCCGACAGCCGATTCCTGGGGACAGCCGATTCACCAATCAGCCGATTTGCCGATGTCGCAGCCAATCCGAGTCGTCCAACCACGCTCTTGTCGCCGATCTGCCGCAGTCACCTCACTCCGATTGCAGCCGATCCGAAGCCGATCAACAGCGCCACAATGTAGCAGCGCCTCTATCGGTATCCACACGTCCGGGGACAGAACACCTAACACCCGTGTGCTAGCACGCGATGCAAGGCTAGGGTTTGGCTCGAAAGTGGGGAGGGTTTCCATGGAGATTGATCTCGGCGACTTGTTGCGCCAAATAATATTGATTTCGGCGCAATTCGATTCAACTGATGTCCCGCATCTCTTCACCCCTCGCCCCTTTATATAGAGTTGGCCTACTGGGACTAGTGGTCGATCAGGACTCTATTTTGGATCGGATCTCATCCGTGTCTCATAGAGTTGGTCGCCCATACGTCGTAAGCCCATAGGACTCTATCCGATCGAATCCCTATCCGATCGAGCCGTATCCGAGTCCAACTCGAATGCCTGTTCTTATCCCCTTAAGCGTGCGACCCTGTAGGTTCAGGTATACTCGGTTTCGGCTATAGTCTAACTTAGCCGATCGTCGGCTCGATTCCAACTCAGTCGACCTGTAAACAGCGGCGCCTAGCAGCACATATTGACACCATAGTATACAAGAATATAATATCGGCTCTGAACCTGTAATGTGTACACAAATCTCTTTGCCTCACGATACCAATTAAGCTATAGGCAAGATGTGTGCCATCCCTTCAATAGCTTAACAATTCACTCGAACCGTATTGGATTATCCGTCTGTGTATTGACTCCTCAATCAACTTAGCATGACCATGCATTTCCATCATCCATTACCTCGAGGGGCCCAGAGATATCTCTCCCAAAGGAGGGGCAAATTCCATCTTGATCACTCACATCCCGCTCCATGTTTCATAGCAAACCCGAAAACTACCTTTATAACTAACAAGTTACGGAATAGCGTTTGGTAGCCCCAAAGTAGGCTACTACACATGTTGGAATCCATGGTGATCTCAGGTCTAAGGACTTTGTACCAACACTACCTAAGACCAACTAATGGCACATTAATTCCTGTAGTGTCTCATGGTGGGTCTATCCAACAATGTGTTCTCTAACACATATGTCCATGTTTATTGATTTGGTATCTCCATACCCATGATCTATGAGACATGATCATCAATCAATAAACATGCCGATCTTAGAATCATATTAGTTCATATGATATATGATCAGGGATCATATAGAAATAGATTCATACATATAGAGTCTCATAAAGATGTCATAGGGATTCTAGCATAGGGATATCATTTCCAATCAACAATATGTCATCCACATATAAGATTAGAAATACAATTGCGCTCCCACTGACCTTTTTGTAAACACAGGCCTCCTCTTCGTTTTTGATGAAACCAAACCCTTTGATTACTTCATCAAAATGAATATTCCAACTCCGAGATGCTTGCTTCAATCCATAAATGGATTTCTGTAGCTTGCATATCTTTCCAGGCGATTGTGGATCGATAAAACCCTAAGGTTGTATCATGTATACATCCTCGCTTAGGTTTCTATTTAGGAAAGCCGTTTTGACACCCATCTGCCATATCACATAATCGAAATATGCATGAATCGCTAGAATAATCCGAATAGACTTAAGCATTGCGACGGGCGAGAAGGTTTCATCATAATCAACTCCTTGAATCTGTTTAAAACCTTTCGCCACCAATTGCGCCTTATAGATGTGAACATTTCCATCCATATCGGCCTTTTTCTTAAAAACCCATTTACACTCAATGGTTTTGACACCATCAGGTGGATCAACCAAGTTCCCAACTTGATTGTCGTACATGGATTCTATTTCGGATTTCATGGCTCCAAGCCACTTGTTGGAATCGGGTCCCACCATCGCTTCCTCATAGGTCTTAGGCTCATCGTTGTCCAACAACAATATATCACGTTGTTCCGCACTGTAATCGGGTGCACGACGTGATCTTTCGACTCGTGGGCCGGTGTATCTACAACCGGTGGCGCAACACTTTGCTCCTTCGTTGTGGTTCGTGGTCGCCGAAACATTTTTTGGTGTTTCTTGAACTTCTTCAAGATGCACCCTGCTCCCACTAACCCTTCTTGAAAGAAACTCTTTCTCCAAGAAAACACCGTGTCGGGCGACAAACACTTTGCCTTGTTCCCGATTATAAAAGTAATATCCCTTGGTTTCCTTAGGATATCCCACAAAGAAGCACTTGTCGATTTGGGTGTGAGCTTGTCGACCGTAAACGTTTTACATAAGCCTCACATCCCCAAATTTTGAGTAAAGACAAACTAGGGGGTTGCCCTGTCCATATCTCATATGGTGCCTTTTCAACTGACTTGGATGGAACTCTATTTAGTGTGAGCGCAGCTGTTTCAAGAGCATATCCCGAAGGATAACGGAAGATCACTTTGGCTCATCATCGACCGCACCATGTCCAACAAGGTGCGATTTCTCCGTTCGGACACTCCGTTCCATTGTGGAGTTCTGGCGAGTCAACGTGGAACAATTCCACAATCTTTCGGATGATTACCAAACTCTTGGCTCAAGTATTCCCCTCCACGATCTGATCGTAGAAACTTGATTGTTTTCACTAAATGATTCTATACTTCATTCTGGAATTCTTTGAACTTTTCGAAGGATTCGGACTTATGCCTCATTAAGTAGATATAACCATATCTACTAAAGTCATCGGTAAAGGTAATGAAGTATTGATAACCACCTCTGGCCGTTGAGCTCATTGGTCCACATACATCAGTATGTACGAGTGCCAACAAGTCACTTGCTCTCTCACTGTGTCCCGTGAAAGGTGCCTTTGTCATCTTACCAAGTAAACAAGACTCACATGTCTCAAATAATTCAAAATCAAAAGAGTGAAGCAATCCATCCTTATGGAGCTTCTCCATGCGTTTCTTATTTATATGGCCTAAGCGACAATGCCAGATAAACGTGGGATTTGTATCATTAGAGAGTTTCCTTTCTGTATTAATGTTATAGATGGGAGACGCTTCAAGATTCAAAACGTATAATCTATTCACCAATGGAGCATGAAAATAGAACATATCTCTGAGATATATTTAACAACCATTGTCCATTGATCTAAAATCATATCCTTTCGCTTGCAAACATGAAGCGGAAATAACGTTTTGACATAGTGTTGGAAGATAATAACAATTATTTAATTTCAAAACTAATCCTGAAGGTAGATGAAGTGGTACTGTGCCACGTGACCTGCCGGAGCTTGGCGGTGAAGGCCACAAAGCCATCATGGCGGGGTGCGGGATCGGGCACGCCGCCAGGAGGTCCGTGCAACAGGTCGTACTCGTCCCGTCGTCGTAACTCCTGGTGCCTCCAATCGGCGGCACGCTGCTCGATGGTGTTGTGGGCATCCATCCTCTGCACGATCACCTCGCACAGATCACCGGTGTGGGACCTCCCTTGATGCTCGGTCGTGCGAGCACTCCAGGAGTGTCGTGCCATGCTCGCAGACGGAACCACGGTCCTCGTGGCTACGCCCACTGCAGGACATGTGGAGGCCGAATGATCGGAACTCTGCTGTCATCGCAACCTCGAGCATCGAGCACTCCCAGCGGGCGCTCAGACAAAGCTAGGACATTAAGCTGTGCAGCAGCAGCCTGGGAAATGGCCATGGCCTTCTGGATCTCCGGGGAGTCGGGGAGACCGTTGAGGGCATGCTCAATGGCGACCAAGTTGGCCGTCGGCGTCCGAAAAACCTAGTGTCCCTCAAACTCCATCGTGAAGTCAAACTCTAGGCGCCGGGGCTGAACGTGAGGCCGACGGGTCTGCTCGCGCCACGCAACCCTCCCCGTGTTATGGGAACGGCACGCGTTGCGGTGAGCATCAGACTCCTGAGAGCCCGTGACCTCGTCGTCGGACACCGTCTCCGCCATCATGACGAAATTGGCAGGCCAGCGGTTACTAGGTATGAACACTGGTCCACAGAGCCATCCACTCAACGCCATGCGTAGGCGAGAGGCGTAGCGAATGATCTTGCTAGGGTCCTCTGCACCAAGAGGGGCAGGAACACCCCCAGCAACACACAAAGGCGAGGAAGATGACCCTCGGTATGGTGAAGCAGAACGCGTGGCGTGGAGTCGAGCCGGACGCTCGATCCGGGTCCAAGCATCATCTGTCCCCAGGACTACCGAGCGAGCAGACGGGGGTTTGGGCTGCCAAACCCTAATGGTCGCGCGGAGCTTGGGGGCTGAGGCCTCAGGGCGCGAGACCATGCGCCTTGGCCTCGCCACCGCGCACGGAGGCGCGACCGCACGCTCCAGATCACCGGAGGCCGCCTGGGAGAGAGTGAGGCGACGAAAATCGTCCGCGCGGAACACTAGGGTACTGAAGATGAAGGTCGTCCCGGCGCAAGCCACGAAGTCGGTGGTGAAGGAAACAGCCATCGAACCACCTCAGACAAAGAACAGTGCCCCTACCTAGCGCGCCAACTGTCGACAGGTGGGTCGACAGTCCTCCAAGGGGGGTCCCCAAGGAGGTAGAAGAGAGTTTGGTGGAGAAGCTGCCCTCTCATGGATCCGATGGTTGACTCGAATCCTAAGATGAGCCAAGAAATGAGACGCGAGGAATTATACTGGTTCAGCCCTCCCAAAGGATAATAGGCCTACGTCCAGTGTGTGGTGTTCTTCCTTAGGGGTAGATGGTGAACAAGAGTTACAAGCGTGAGAGAGAATGGGGAAGTTGGATCCCTCCCTCGGCCCCCTGCCCTCCCTTTTATACCTCAAGGGGGCAGGAACATATGAACTTGGGGCCAAGAAAACTAATACTAAGAGAGACAAACTGTGGGATACAAAGAATATCTGATAAATTAGATGTTGGTCTTTTAGGTCCTGTACACCGTGGGTATCTTGTACTCCTACCTGCCCTGGGGCCCTGCTCCTGTGCCGCCAGGTGGTGTCAGACACTGCCGGGCTGTCTCCTTCCTTTTCCTCCATGCCTGCCAAGTTTCTTCCCAGGGATGCTCAAGGTCGGGCGACGAGTCGGAGTCGAGAGAAGGGGCCGAGGTCGAACTTGGGGGAAGGCCGGAATGCCCGACCCCCGAGGGGGGTGGGCTCTCGATCACATCTTGAGGACACTCTGTTTGATTTCTGTTGGGGTTCAATCCCGGTTTTTGAGGCACCCCGGGGTGACACCTCCCACAATCGGGCACCCTGTTGCCATCAACAACAATACAAGATCTCAAAGTACTCCGAGCTTATCTCGGTCCTGTCGGTTGTAGAAAGGCAGAATGAGGTTCTTCTGAAAAACCATTCTGCTCGACCCACTGGGTCTATGGCAGTGCCTGAAGCACACACCAATATTGCTGGAGACTCGCGTGGCCGCAGGAGGGGCCATGGTGAGAAGAGATGGAAGTGTAAGGGAAGTATCATGTTCAAGGGCAAGAGCAAGGGTAAGCCCAAAGGTAAAGGCAAACTCAAGAAGGTTACATGTGAAACATTTGGGGAAAAGCAAGATTGATGCTACAAATGTGGAAACAAAGGGCATTGGTCCCGTAACTACTGCGTCCCCAAGCACCTGGTTGAGCTCTAGTAACAAAGCAAGAATGAGAAAAGGAGCCAACATGAGTCCCACTTCACCATTGAACCTGAAGCTCACATTGAAAAGCATGACAACATGCTTATTGATGCTAAGGATGATGGAGACGTCCATATGGACAATGATGAGGACAATCTTCTTGAATAAGAGGATTACATATTTGGGGACCTAAAGTAATCTCCTATGTCTCTTATATACGTCCTACATGTGTTGCACATATAGAACTTTGGTCATGAATAATGCTATTGAAGAGCATGCTTAGTATTTAGTAGGCCTAAAACTTGGTGGGAATCCCATGGCAAAAGAGGAGATTTGTCTAGTAGACTGTGGCACTGTCACGACCGGAAATAACCCAACAGGTTTTCCATTCGTGTGTGCATTATTCCTCGTCCCAGGAGGCGAGGTACACCAATAAGTTGATAATTGTCTAAGTACATAAGTGGAAGCGTAAACAATACTTATTACATGGGCAACAAAAGACCTAGCACACAAAGAGAAATGATGAAACAAGAAAGACTAGGGAGAAGACCACATGTGCTTGACGACAGACACGAGCTAGACACCAAAGCCATGCTCTTCAAAGAGCTCCTCTTCTTGGTTATGAGAAATTGAGCAAGATTGAGTACAACCATAGTATTCAACAAGTCACGCCAGCAAATGCATAATAAATGCAGGAGGTATAAAGGAGTAATATAGCAGTGTTAAGTTTTGTAGTCAAACAACATTTCTAAACCATTTAGTTGCCAAGGCGGTTTTGTGAATCTGAATATAAGTCTAATCAAGATTATTAATCAAGACCGTGCACCCGCACAATCCTGCCTTATCCCAAGGCTAGAGATGAGATAGACCGAGCTGGCAGCCTTATAGCCGGGCCCTAGCTCGTCCCAAGCCAACCTAGGCAAACCATTCCAGGTTTTAGTTTATTAACTAGATTATCCATATGTTAATAGAAAACAGTTAACTTGGATACATTGTTAGGCTTGCCCATAACCGAGGATGGATATTTGAATAGATTATACTCTGATTAGAGGTGTACAACTTTACCCATAGGACATGCCTTCCTCACGCGTTTCCATATGCCAGATACCACCACGGTATATGGGCGGAGGGCGTGACATAGTTCTTCACCCATCGTAACCTTGAACAAGAGCACCAACCCAACCCCACCTACGTCCAGTATTTTTGGGACAGGTAGGTTATGGTTGTGCCCCACGACATCAGAACATCCTTCGGGAGTGCCCCACGACATCTTGGTTATCGGGCCATACCCTCTCGCGTAACCTTCATTTGCCTTCGAGACATCCATCACCTGACTTCATCCGCCTCTATCCGTGTCCTTTTGTTCATGACTAGGTTGAGGTACAAACTACGCCTTACCCATTGGACATGTGGAAGCACCGTAGTGCATTGCAACAGAGGCCCAAAGACCGGTCCTTATGTCGGCCGAGGTGCGACTAGAAAAACCATGCACCTTGAGCCTAGCCTAAAACCATTTTGGGAGCTTTGAAAGGGGAAGGGTTTTATCCAACGCCTATCATTAACCAACAATCAAAAATGCCCAAATGATATTGATACAACTCCCAAGGTCTAACATGATAAAACAACTAAGTTGTGTAATGAGCTAGCTAAGCATCTTCCTTAAGTTTACTAGTGGAACTACATATAGAGTACTCACTAGTTGTGGATTTTCTTTTGCCTAGGGTGAACAAGGAAATATGATAACAATAAGCAATTATAAGGACAAAACAAAAGGCGGTAGGAATGGCTAAGTAAAACAGTGATAACGCGGGAATTTAAATAAAGTAGTAATGCAATAATTTAAATCAAAATAATACTTTAAAAACACGCGACAACAATATGTTCAATGGAGATGTCAGTTGCCTTACTCGCTTTCTCAAACGTCGGCTTCAATCTTCAAGTACAGTGGATCATTCGAAGCTATAGTGCCTACATGACCAACGAAAGGAAAAAGGCTTTTACTCTAATAAAATCCACATAAGATATAGAAACAAAGCACAAAAAATGGGTTCTTTACTTCTTAAGAAAAAATTAAAGACTTGAACAGACCAATTTCGAGTTCAAACGACCAAGATATGACCTTTTGAAGTATATGTGTTGTTTAAGTGAATATTTCCGAATTCTTAAATTATTCTTTTATTATAAATGATTTATTGCGTCAGCACCAGGGGAGGGAAACATGGACCGAGTCCATAGGGTGGGGCCCATGCGTCAATGTTAACACCAAAATTTGGATGATTCTTTAGTGGATTCGGTTTAAAAAAAATCGATCGGTAGATGAAAGTTTATCCAGATCAAGCTAAATTCAAAGAGATATCATGAAGACCACAACAAGGCAGTTTCATATTTTTAGTATATATGTTAAACATGCAGGTTTAACCCGCTACACTACATTGGCTTATTGGCCGATCGGCTTCTTCATCATCGATCTATTTCTATCTTGTTAGTTGTAGATCAAACTAACTGGCATGGCCTGAAATCGATTGATAGGACCTACACTGAAGCTAAGCAGATCTCCTAAACCTTCATATGCAGCGACCAATTTTACGTCAACAGTCGGCCTCACGGACCATGGTGGACCGAGTGCACGCACTGGCCACCGGGTTGGTGCCATGGGCCCCATGCGTCAGCCACCCAAGGTGTGACGGTGGCTGAGGGGCAGACCCCTTGTGGCGGCCACACGGCACGCCCACGAGTGCCACAACGGCTTGGCAGGTGGGAGGAGGCACCCGCGCCCCTATGGTTGCCGTCGGCTACCATAGGCATGGCAGCACTACGGCTGGAGAGTAGCGGAGGGGGAAAGGAACGATGTGGTCCTTCGTTGACCCAATGCGGCGGCGACAACGAAAATGGTGGCCGGAGAGGAAGAAGAGGACGCCGCGGCTTGGGTTGATGGGGATGGCGGGGTTTCAGCCGTCTCCGAGCTCGGCAAGGGGGTGGACGAGGTCGACGGTCACGCGTCGAGACCAAAGACGGTGGCACCGAATTGAGCAGGGGTCCCAACCGACGACGAAGCACGACCGGGGCTCGGCGTCGACGATGGAGGGAGAGAGTGGCGACGGGAGCTCGAGTGAGGAGGCGAGGAGCTACGAAGGCGGTCAAAAATTGACGAGGGAGGTGCAAGCATCCTTTTTAAAGGGGTTGAAGGGAAGGAAGGAGGCCGGGAAGAGAGGGAAACCAGCGGCAGGGATCATGGCCGCCATCAATGGCGTCGGTGGGTTTAACGGGCGTCAATGCGGTGATTCAAAGCGCACGTGAGAGAGAGAGGAAAAAATGGGGGAAATGGGCGAGGGGATCACGGAGAGTAACTTCCCCCGAGCAGCGTGGGCGTAAATGGCCAAGGGCGGCGGGATTAGCAACGGTGGTGGCGCTAGGGTTGGGTAGGACGGCGATGCAGCTGGAGGTGGGCCCCACCTATCTGCCACTACGGGCGCGCACGTGGCTTGCTGCCCAGCCGAGTGGCGTGAGCCAAGGGGAGGATAGAGGGGGGTGTTTGGCTGACTGTCGGCCCAGAAAGAGAAGGGTATTTATTTTTAAATTATGATTTTTGGAAAGTTGTTAATTGTTTTTGTTGCTTAATAATTAGTATTTGTGCTCTGAAAATTCCAATAAAGTTTGGTTAAGTAATTTAGGCCATGAGGAATTTAACAAAAATCCCCCAAGCCTCATTTGATTTTTAGATTGCACATTTTAATTGTTGAGGGTTTTTAATCGATTTTTATATTTTCTAGGATTAACTTAAAGAATGCATTCTAGGGTGATTTCGGGATGTGACAGGCACCACTAATACAATCGGAAACTAGTGCTACCTTCATTTCAAAATGTAACCTTCATTTCAAAATGTATGATGTTGTTGACTTTTTTATAAAGTTTGATCATTCGTCTTATTAAAAAAAAATATAAATATTATTGTGACATCCAAAATTCACATTTTCAAAAATACCTAAATTAATGTAGAAAATTTTTGTGAAAAGTTTATTGTATATTCTATGTTAAAATGTTTAAAACCTCCAAAAATTTACTTGTATTCTTTATTTATTCTCCTGGTTTTAATTTAAAAATCCCAAACTTATTAATTTTTGCCCTTATTTTTGAAAATGTCTCAATTTAATTCTTAATTCAGGAAAATTCTCAAGAATTGAATTTAAATTAATTTTAAACTCTAAATCAAATTCCTTCTAAAATTTTCTTTAATCCTAATTTAAAAATAAAACATTAATTAAATTCTTATTTTATATTTTTGAAAAACCCTAATTTGATTTTTAAATTAAGAAAAACTCTCAAAAATTGAGTTTAAATTAATTTTAAACCACAGATCAAATTTTCTCAAAATTTTCCTAAACTTTCTGTTTTTCTTCTCCCTCTTCTTTTTCATTCTTCCTTTTCTTTTTCTTTTTCCTTTTATTCTTTTTCTCTATCCCTCCTTTCCTTCTTTCCCTCTTTTTTTCTTCCTCTGTTTGGCCGAACCACGGCGCACGCTCCTACTCTGTCGCACAATGGCCCCTCGCAATAAAGGAACCAACTTTGTGTTACCCTCTTCCTCTCTTCTTTCCTTCCTCCTGGGCTCAATCCAACCACGGCTTCTAAACCAACCATTGGCATCGGCCTTAGGGTTGGGAATGGTTAGGTTTAATCCATTTATCCATTAAACTATCCTCCAATGGATCATTAGGATCGCTCCAAAAATATAAATGGATCAACGAATCAAACCATTAGAACCTAGGTTTAAAGGGTTCAACCCAAAATGACTTCACATGTATAAATATCTTCAAAATTTGTACAAATTTGTTTCTCTATATAATAAATTATTTCTATAAAATTTAACAACTTTTCATAGTATGAACATGAGTTTAAAAATTTGGGTACAAGGTTTACACATATTTATCTATAATTTTGGGTCTTAGTAACGCATCATGGGCCCCACATGTATAAATGGCTTAAAATTTGTACAAAATTGTTTCTCTGTACAATAAATGATTCCTACAAAACTTAACTAAATCTGATAAGTTTTTATAATGCGAACGCAAGTTTAAAAATTTTGGGTCCGAGTTTTACACATATGTAATATGAGTTTTTTGGCTAGCTGATCCATTTGGATATCCATGGATAACCTATTAATATAATAAACTCGTGATGAATTTATCCTATTGAACCATGGATTAACAAATTCACTGAAAATGGTTTAGGTTCGACCCGTATCCTAACCATTCCCATCCTGAATCGGCCTTATCCATTAGAGCCACGAACCGACTTCAAGACACCTCTATCCCCTTGAACAAGTAGCTATTTGCGATTGGAGGAAGGATATCATCAAATTCCTCTACCATGAATCGACTTTCAAGCCACCGCCTTTGCCTTCCTCATCTCGACAAGAAACAATCGACCTTCATCTCTATAAATAGAACTCCTCGGCCTAAGCTTTCTATAAACATTTCCTCCTTATCCCTTCCTCTATCTTCCTCCAAAGTATCCCCAAATTATATGCTGTGAACTATCCGAATTTTGAAGAGCAACAACGAACCCTAGTTCTAGCCGCTGTTGGAACCGGCCAAGTGACAAACACACATGAACGTGAGAGCAAGTGGCGGAGCTTCAAATGCTTGACAATAGCAACAAACCCCCTCGCAACGAATGCCGGACTTTTTTGTATTTCACTCGACGATCAACAACAGGACGAACAGGTGCTTTGATAGTTTCACGGCGACGCACAACGGAGCACGATGTCCATCCCCGAACTTTGCTCGCACTAACCGCACGACCCGGCTCACGTCGTGCTGAGCGCATACTCGAACGTGCACGATGCGGCCAGCGCCTCCGCGCAGAACGCCATGCCCTCCAATTGAACCCGACACACCCGCTCGCAGCTAGCCTGCGCTAAACTCGGACGAACCTTCATGCGACGAACGTGTTAACCACGAACACACACACGACGCACGCGAACTGACCTAAACGCACACATGATCAGGTTTATTTCCTAACAATCACCCCCTAAACCTGGCGTGCCACATTCCAACCTACAGAAGCGTTGGCTGGTCGACGGCGTCGGCGAGGAGCGCCTCCTCCTTCCTTGGCTTGCGGCAATCCCGGGAGAGATGGCCACGCACACCACAGTTGTAGCACTTCCCTCCTGGACGGCGTGGACGCTGGTTTGCCTCCGAGCTCACACTGCTCCCACCATCGTCGTCGTCGGTGTTTCGGCCATCGTCCTTCGTGCCACCCTCGCGCGCACGCTCTTTGTCACGGCGCTGGCGCCGACGTGCCTCCCACTGCTCCTCGGTGAATAGCAGGCGTCCAATGCCATCCGCAACTTCCTTCACGCCATGCCGGTCCTCTCTCGCACGGAGCCTGCCGACGAGCTCCTCGAGCGACATGGTGCTAAGATCCAGCAGTGTCTCGATGGCGACCATGATCTGGTCGTACCTCGGCGGCACGATGCGGAGCATTTTCTTGACGACGCGAACCTCCTCCATGTTCTCGCCCAACTCACGCAAGTTGCCGACGAGCGAGTTCAGGCGCATGGCGAAGTCATCCACGTTCTCACGTTCCTTGAAGGCGATGTTCTCGAACTCCTTGAGAAGCTTCTGCGCATTTGCCTCTTGGACGCGGGCGACACCCATGCGCATCGTCTTCACTGAACTCCATGCCTCCTTTGCGCTCTTCTTGACGGCGAGAGTCGAGTGCATATCTATCGACACTCCACGCGAATGGCAGCTAGTGCCAGCCGATCCGTGCTGCGCTCGACATTGCTCGATTCCACGGCATCCCAGAACCCAAGAGCCTCCATGTTCACCTACATTGCAAGTGCCCACTCATGATAGTTGGTGTGGGTCAGCATCGGGAGCGTCAGCGGCGTGCTCGACTCCTTGACGACGCGCTCCACCACGACTTGACGTGGTGTGTTGCCGTCACCCGAGCCGCTGAAGCTCGTGTCCTCGATGTGAGGCGGCTGCGGTGGCGTCATCATCTCCCCTCTCTCACCTTGCTCTGATATCAAATGTTAGAACCGGCCAAGTGACAAACACACATGAACGCGAGAGCAAGTGGCGGAGCTTCAAATGCTTGACAATGGCAACAAACCCCGTGGCAACGAATACCGGATTTTTTTGTATTTCACTCGACGATCAACAACAGGACGAACAGGTGATTTTATAGTTTCACGGCGACGCACAATGGAGCACGAACTCCATCCCCGAACTTTGCTCGCACTAACCGCACGACCCGGCTCACATCGTGCTGAGCGCATACTCGAACGTGCACGCTGCGGCCAGCGCCTCCGCGCAGAACGCCACGCCCTCCAACTGAACCCGACACACACGCTCGCAGCTAGCCTGCGCTAAACTCGGACGAACCTTCAAGCGACAAACGTGTTAACCACGAACACACACACGACACACGCGAACTGACCTAAACACACACATGGTCAGGTTTATTTCCTAACAGCCGCACCGGGCAAACCTCCAAAAATTCGTCATCCACGGTTGATTTATCTCCAAATTGAAGGTACCATTGCATTCTCCATGTCTAGAGTTCTATTTTCCCTAACCTTCCTAAGCCATAACATCATCGGAAGTCCGCCGCCGGCGAGCCGCCAAGATTCCCCTGTTTCGGCCGCCATCGCTCGCACGTCGCCAGCCCTCCTCAGCGCCGCTCTGGCCAAACCACAACCCTAGCTAGCTCTGCCGCACACCAAGGATGCTCCCAAGCCCACCATGTTGGCCGTGCCGTCGCCGGATCGCCGTTGCGACGAGCGCCGCCGCCATTGCCTGTATGCCGTCGCCAGCCTGCCTCGCCGCGCCTCTGGCCCGGCCGAGCCCAAAAATGGGACCGCCGTGTCGTGTTGATGGGGGTAGATCTCCTCGCCTCCAAGTTTCGGCCGCCCCTCACCGCGCGAGCACCTCCACCCACCGGCGGCACTGCCTGAGAGAGGACAGTGGGAAAGGAGAGAATAGAGAACAGAGAAAAGAAAATAGAAAGAAAGAGGAACAAAGAAAAGAGTAATATGTAGTGGAAAATGAGTTAGAGTAGAGAGAAGGAGGTCTTGGGTTCAATTCCAGCCCTCGGCTATTTTTGGTTCTTTTCTTATTTTATTTTTTAAAGGGATAGAGATAGATTAAGGCATAGGAAAACCCTGAAAAATAGGTTAATCCATTTAATCTCCTTCAAATCTCACTCTATAATTTTTATATTTTTAAACTTATTCACTTACTATTTTAAATCTTTCAAAAATATATGTTTACATTTATTCAAATTTAAATTTTTAAACCTAAAAATATAATCTTTTAAACTCCAAGGATAATTTTTTAAAAACCTATTTGAATTCCTTTATTTTTATGATGATTTTTTATATTTATTTAAACTTATTCAATAATTTCTAGAAAATTAGTTTATTCCCTTAAGTGACCAATAGATCCTTTTACTTCTTTCAAAACTTCATATATTCCTCCTATTTCTTTCAAATTTATCTATATTTCCTTTTAAAAATATTCTTAACTTTTTTAGTTCTATATAAATAATTTTAAGACAAGCCAAAATTTTAAACTTTATAATTTAACAAATAATCTTCCTATTTATTTTCATTTTCAAAATATTTTAAAATATTCCTTTTAACTCTTTTTATTTTATTAAACCCAAGTTTTAAAAGTTTAGAATTTGACAAATATCCTAAAGAAGTAGTTTAATCCCTTTGACTCCTTTCAAATTTTATTCATCCACTTTTTAAAATATTTGAAATATGTGCTTCAACTCTTTTTTATTCCAATTTAAGCTCAAATTGCAAATCCAAAAATCTAGCAAATAATTTTCTTATTTAAAATTCCAAAATCTATCCCTTTTTCTTCTCTAACAATATTTTAAATACTCTTTTTATTTTTCTTTATTCTGTTGAAGCCTAAATTTTAAGTTTTAGGACCTAACAAATAACTTTCCCTTTAAAACTCCAAAAATCACCTTTTAAACTCTTTTTGAATTTGTATTTGGTGTTTGTTTGGAATTGTTTGTTTGATTTCTTTTATCGATTATCGATAGATTGCGACGTTGAATTCACGGATGGGACGGAACTCCACCCTAACATTGTTGTAAATGCCTTAGTTGCTATTCAAGGAAATGAAAGGTTTGAGACCACTAATACTAAAGGCAAGTCAAACTGTCCTTGAGCATTCATAAAATTTAAAATAGTAAGTTATCATGTTTTAAAATTAAGTTAAGAATATTTCGTGGGATGGGTCAGGTAGTCATCATCTGTCATTTCACACATTCTTCAGATTATACATGTTAATATTTCATATAGACATAAGGAACATTTTAGTTCATATAGAATGATATTTTATGCCATAGGAACACCTTATTATTTCATGTATAAGAATCTTTTAGTTCATATAGATTATTATTTTATGCATTAGAAACACCTTGTTATTTCATGTATAGAAAAAGGAGAAGTTTAATATTTCATATGATTAGATATATTCTCCTTCTCCTTCAAAAAATACCTTGATAACTTAGAATAGGTATAAAACTATCACCATGATAGGATAAGCATTATCACATGTGCTAGTATCTCATTCATGCCCATAAAAAGTTATTTTATATGGTAGAATAAAAAATGGTCTATTATTTCACTGATAGGTAAATATAAATCCTATCATTTCATGTAATATGAGAATGGTCATATGAAATTATATTTCATACAATACAATGGAAAAATGATCCATTATTTCATGTGATAGGTGAATTCAAGGTACTCAAGATCATGGGTGTGGTTTTCGAAGAACCAAGATCCATCCATGGTGGGATATGTGGATGCTGGATGTATGTTTGATCTTCATAATGCCAGATCTTAGACTGGGTTTGTATTTCTCTATGGTAATACTGACATTTCCTGGCAATCTATAAAGCAGACCCTGGTTGCAACGTCAACCAACCGCTCATAAATAATTGCGCTATATAATGCCACATGAGAATGTGTGTGGCTCAGGTGGATGATTGGTCACATCCAAAAGTCATGTGGCCTAAACTTGATAACCCCACCATTATCTATGAGGATAATGTTGCTTGTGTGGCACAAATGCATATGGGCTATGTGAAGAGCAATCTCACAAACCATATTGCTCCCAAATTTATCCCCATGAGCTCCAAAAGAGTGGGGAAATAAATGTCCTGCAAACTAAGTCATGCAAAAATCTCACGGATTTATTTGCAAAGTTTCTTCCAGCATCACGTTTTCATAAATGTGTTCATATGTTGGCATGAGACGACTTAGAGAATTGCAATGATCAGGGGGAGCAAAGTTTTCACAAATGTGTTCTTGACATTGACATGAGACAACTTAGAGAATTGCAATGATTAGGGGGAGCAAACCATTAAGAGAGTAGCCCTTACTTTGATCCCAAAAATTCACAAGCAAGTCCTGAAGACTTGATCAACCGTTGTACTCTTTTTCCCTTCGTGAGTTTTTTCCTATTGGGTTTTCTCACACAAGGTTTTTAACGAGGCAACAGGTGCAACACAATATTCAAGGTGCCATGCACTCTTTTCCCCTACTCTTTTTTCCCACTAGGTTTTTGGGAGTTTTTAATGAGGCATGTGCATAATTCAAATTCATCCAAGGAGGAGTATTACGAAATTTGTTTTTATGTGGACGAATTAAGACAAGAGTGGAAAGCCTACTATAGAAGGAAGCTTATATGAAAAGATAACTTATTGCGAAAGAAAGCTTGTGACGTAAGCAAGCTTGTAGGAGAAGCAAGCTTGCCATGGAAGCCAGCTTGTAGGAGAAGCAAACAATAGTAGAAGGCATACCATGCAAGTGAACAATCTCTTTGAAAAATAGATCAACAATATGAACAACATCATCGGTTTTATGATATGGAATAAAATATGCCATCTTAGAAAAATGATCCACAACAATGAAAATACTATTCCTCCCTCTCTTTGTCCTAGGCAAGCCCAAAACAAAATCTATAAAAATATCTTCCCAAGGGACAGAAGGAACAAGAAGAGGCATGTATAAACTGTGTGTATTCAATCAAGACTTAGCTTTTTGACTAGTAGTGGATCAAGCCACAAACCGCTGTACGTGGCGTCTCAACTTTGGCCAAAAGAAGTGTGTGGTAAAAACATCCTCCGTCTTCTTGTCACCAAAATGATCCATCAATCCTGTTCTATATGCCTCGTGCAACATCAAGAGCATTATAAATATCGATTTGGTGGAAAATTGACACACATGATCCAGCTTTCGATCAACATAATCCGAACCCTGCAACGACAAAAGATGAACGGATCCAAATGGAATGCATAGACGGTTAGCTCTAAACAAAAACCCATCACGAAGCACATTTTTTCATGGGTGTCCCTCTTTATAGCGCAACAACACATCTTTAAAATCAATATCAGAAGCATATTGTTCCTTAATAGATTCAAGTCCAAAGATACGACAATCAAGTTGAGACAACATAGTATCATCTAAACAAAGCATCGGCAATCACATTATCCTTCCCTTTCTTGTGTTTAACGACATAAGGAAAAGATTTAATAAATTCAACCAACTTAGCATGTCTACGATTCAATTTACTTTGACTGTGAATATGCTTAAGCAATTCATGATAAGAATGAATAACAACTTCTTTGGGTTATAAATAATATTGCCATGTCTCTAAAGATCGAACAAGAGCATACAATTCCTTATCATACGTGGAATAGTTCAGAACAGGACCATTCAATTTTTTGCTAAAATAAGCTATAGGTTTACCTTCTTGCAACAAAACACTATCAATACTAACTCCACTAGTATCGCATTCAAGCTCAAAAGTCTCAACAAAATCAGGAAGTTATAGCAATGGCACTTGTGTAAGATTGTCCTTCAAAAGATTAAAAGACTCCTCTTGCGGTTGCCCCGAATGGGACACAACACCCTTTTTTGTCAACTCATTTAATGGGGCAGCAATGGTGCTGAAATTTCTCATAAAGAGACGATAAAATCCAGCAAGTCCATGAAAACTCCACACTTGTGAAACTATTGTGGGTGTTGGCCAACTCTGAATTGCTTACAACTTGGCTTCATCAACCTGAATTCCCTATGGAGTCATAACAAAGAAACGATACTTGTTCGGTGCAAAAAGTGCACTTCTCAAGGTTACCAAATAAACGTGCAGCACACAAAGCCTCAAAAACAGCACGTAGATGATCAAGATTGCTATAAATTAAGATATCATCAAAATAAAACACCATAAATTTGCCAATGAAATGAAGTAAAACTTCGTTCATTAAACATGCTAGGTACATTAGCCAAACCAAAAGGTATTACTAACCAACTCATACAAACCAAACTTGGTTTTTAAAGTAGCATTCCATTCTCCTAGTTTCATTCTTATTTGATGGTATCCACTACGCAAGTCAAGCTTAAAAAACATATAGAACCACTTAACTCATCAAGTATGTCGTCTAACCTAGGAAAAGGATGATGGTACCTTATACTTATGTTGTTAATGGCTCTACAATCTTCTCATATACGTCGATTGCCATCTTTTATGGAACAAAAAAACAGGAACAACACAAGGACTTTGGCTCTCATGTACGTACCCGCATTCCAAAAGGACTTCGACTTGACGCTCAATCTAGTTAGTCTCCTAGGGGTTGGTTCTATAGGCGGCTCGGTTTGGCAAACTCGCTCCAGGTATCAAATCAATTTGATGCTTGATCCCTCGAATGGATAGAAGACCTCAAGGTATCTCAGACAGAAAAACATCTTGAAACTCCTGCAAAAGGTTAGTGACAGCATCAAGCAAAGAGCTAACAGAGCAAGCAAAGAACTAACAATATCATCAATAGGAAATAAAGCATCTTTGTAAATAAAAGCATAACACATGTCTTTATCATCACAAATTTTAGCCAAATCATATTTTGTTGCACGCATAACATATTCTTTCAATTCAAGACTTGCTGATTTTTAGTTTTAGCATCTAATTCTTTCTTCTCAATAGCAGTTCTTTCCCTATTAGCTTGTACAATTTCAGCAGGGGTCAAAGGTAGTAAAGTAATTTTCTTTCCCTTATGCATAAAAGTGTATTTGTTACTTCTACCATAGTGAATAGCATCGTTATCATGCTCTCATGGATGACCCAATAAAAAAGAGCAAGCTTGTATAGGCACCACATCACAAGTAACATAACTAACATAAGTGCCAATGGAAAAAGGAACTTTACAAGTTTGTGTTACCTTAGCCTTACCAGAGTCATTTAACCACTGAATATGGTATGAGGATGTGGTCATGTGATCAAGCCAACCTTCTTGACCAAATCAGAACTCACCAAGTTGTTGCAGCTTCGTCCATCGATGATGACATGTGCTCGTCGATTCTTGATGACTTAGAAAATCTGAAACAAGTTATGGCGTTGCTGCTTCTCTTCTTGTTCCACTTGTGCGCTTAGGACTCGCTGAATAATGACAGCCCTATAGGTGGATGTATTATCACCACCAAAAACATAACCTTCATTGTCGTGGTTATCTTCAGCACTATCATCAAGGTCGTCCTCTTCCACATTAGAGGTGCTAATGTAGCCTCTATCTTCTAAATCAATGTATGCCCATTGACTGGGGAAATTCCTCTGCACGTGCCCAATCCCATGGCAGTGGTGGCACTGCAGATGTGCGGCCCGTGGAATCAGCGGATAAGGAACTCTTGACGGGAAACTACAATTGAGTTTTACCTAAATCTGAAGTTTATATGGCAGATGGCAGTTGCGGTACTGCAGTGGGGGATGAAGATCACGCGGAGGTTGAAGGCTGTGTGCTTGGTGAAGGTGGTGTGGAAGGACGAAAGCTCGTTGATGGCTTCATTGTTTCGGACGTGTTCGTTGTTCTTGGTGTGAGGGAGTTGATAAAGTTGTTCTTATTCTTTCGTTGACGCCCCTGCAATTCCTTCTCTGCAAGCATAGCAATCTCAAACAGATGGTTGACAGTATTATAATCTTTATAATCAATGATATCCGGAATTTTACACCTCAACCCACCATAAAAACGAAAAAATTATCCTATGTGTCCTCGACTACCCCGCAACGTATCATACCCTTCTGAAGCTCTGCGTTGTATTTCTGAACAGACATGTTACCTTGATCTAAACATTGTAATTTCTTACGCAAATCATGCTATTAGGAAATAGGAACAAATATATTATGCATGGCTTGTTTTAACCTATCCCATGTTTCTGGTTGCAATTGGGTATTTCCTAGCTCATGCCACAAGACTATCACAAAGTCCTTAAACTCACTAGTAGCTTGCATGATTTTGTGGATCTAAGGAACTAGATGTGCATTAAATTTTTGTGCTACTATCATCTCCCAATCAAGATATGCCTCAGCATCATAAGCACCAAAAAATGATGGAATATTAAACTTGACTTCAATAGGATGAGCATGGTGTTGATTGTTGAAATTGTTACCTCCCATACCTTAATGATTGTGGCGAAGACCTTGACATAGTCATGCCTCTCGTGTTGCCTGCTAGTCAATCTCTCCATTTTCATTATACACAACGTCTTCATCGTGGTCGTGGTTACTGTCTCGAATGGGTGGTAGACAACCCTCAATATCATATAGTCTGTCGGTTACAGTGGACAACAATTTTTCCATGCACTCAATGGAGTTTGTTGTGTTCACCTTCACAAATAAGTCTTCCACCCTTTTCATAGCTTGGTCTATTGCACCCTGTATCTAAGCACGACTGACGCACACATTGCTATCACTTGTCATCGTGAGGAAAACACAAAAGAGGAAACAAAAACACAAAGGGTTATCCCTATCAACTACATAAGAGCAAGGGTAGTGAAGACTTGCAAATGGAAGCGTCTTGCCAAACTCTTACATGGTTCTTGCTTATCAAGCTAGGGACAGCACAACCGGTGCCTGGTTCATGATATCTTGAAGGACGTGATTTGACGATTGCAAGGATTGAAGCTATGCTAACTATAAGTATGTATGTGGAGCTTGTGAGGCCAAAATTTTGTTAGTAGCACACAATTCAGTAACAGATAGTAATGATGAATAATTGTCTCAAAGTACTTGTAGCAGTTGTTGGTCAAGACACGCTACTAGGACTAGCCTAACCAGCGACAGCAAGGAATAAAGAACTTAGGACACTTTTTCCTTCTCTTCCTTTTCTTCCTTTTTTCTCTGACTTATTTTTTATTTATTTTATTTTTTCTCAACAAGAGACAAAAAATAGCAAAATAGTAGGAAGAACCGGCTCAAGATGATGTAAGATACGACCTGTAAAATTTGGAAGCATGCTTCAAAATTCATGCTAGAACTTCGGAGCTCAATAACTCAGTCTTCCAAGATAAATTTCTCAAAAATTGTTCAAACGAACCCAACAAAGTGGGGGAGAACCTTTTGTAACTTTGTTTTTAGATGTTCAGATACTATTTATTTGTCCAATTCCATGTTCGTATTCGAAAGTTATGGCTGTTTTAAGATAGGTGTGCAAATTAGGGTTTTGCGGCACATCTTGTTTTAGCTCCGGCTAAGGTAAAAATTGCAGAATAGGTTATGTGGGTTAACAAGCAGGCTAGCGATGGATTGACACAAGGCAGCTTGCGACCTATCTAATAAGGGTTGCAAAAGCGGGTTATTAACACAAGGTGGCTAGCAATCTAAAACCGAGTATAACTCAATCTCTCAAGGCAAGTTACCCTGCAAAGCAACAGGTAGATCTAGAACTACGAACACGGCCCTAAACCAGCGACCACGAACTCAAATTAGGACATAAACTCAACACTAGGGACATTGAAATAGAATTATGCAAAAGGTTAAACTTGTTCTATTACAAGGAAAACCTATGACTACTATTTTTTGTAGCTTTTCACGGGCTATTGGATGAAAACAAAATATTAACACTAGGTTAGAGACGAACATGATGGTATACCTAAATCTCTGATACCACTTGATGGCAACGTGGTGCCCCATCTTCCGTCAGGTGAAGATAACTATCGATTTGGCAGAAAATTGGCACACACGATCTAGCTTCCGATCAACAACCCTACAATCGTAACACCACAAACTCCTCTGGTTATCCACCGTGCCGAAACCTGATTGACCTTATCAAGAAGGTTAATCCCTGCATTCCATACATATGTAGAACGTCTAAAACGGAATCCGAATGTAATCTAGGCGACGTTTTTAGTGTGAACTGCTCCTGAAATATGAGGTAGACTCAAACTTGATATGAGTTGAGCCTCCATCTTGACTTCAATGCAAATGACAACCTTGTCCATCTCTTGGCCTCTCTTCAATTGCTCTCTGATTCTTTCCATAGTTCCTAATCATAATCAAATCATTAGATAGCAATCTATACTCAAAATCACACAAAGAAGTACTTAGGAACGAACTAACATGTAAATTCAATTGTCGAACACGAGCTCTAGTGATTGAACCTTGCATAACAACTTAACAAGTATTGTGTTTATCTAAAGAAGTGATGTTCTCATCACACCGGCCATCACACTCACACCCACTCGCCCTCCCCGTCCATCAGGATCGAGCCAAGCTGAATAGCTGAGAAGTTCAAGTTCATGTTTAGTTAGAACAAAAGGCAAAATCATCTTTTCACATCTCAAATTATGGCTAAACAATCAAGAAATGTGACGGGAGTGTTACAAATAGAAGAAGAAATGTGACAGGAGCGTTACAAATAGAAGAAAAACTATTGACATGTACTTCTAGTCAAAAGGAAAGAATTTTTGTGCTATTTTTTTGATACAGGCTTTCGTAGGGCATGTATAAAGATAGAGTCAGATATGATCTCTACGATATCTAAAAACTAACGTCTTACAACAGATGAGATAATAGGGTCTCTAATCATTAACCATTAATGTTACCAAAATATTTTTTATTACTCTTCTTTCCTTTATTTGGGGTACTTTATTTGACCCCATGCAACAAACAAACTTTTCTCTAATAGATGCTGAGAGTCAACTCTAAGCCGTTGTCATGTGTAACAACCATGTTTTTCTTTTCTCCTCTCTTTTCTTACACGTCACCAAATTGCATGATAATAGAGAGAGTCCACTAATAAAACCACTGTACATGCCCTTATATGCTACCGAATTAATTTTCTCAATTAAGAAAGGACATGTGAGGGCCTACTTATCCATCAACTCTAATTTTTTTATAAAAAGACACTAGGCTAGAGAATCCACATGTTAGTAATAAATATAAGTACAAACTAAAAGATAAAAAATATATAAAATAATAATAATAATAATAATAATAATATGTTAATGATAATCTTTATTAATTAAAATCTCATTATAAGTTATAACACACGGGGCAATATGCTCCTTTCCTTTAAACCAATGAACAAAATTTGGTGTTTTACGTGAAGAATAGTCGAATACTTGATTCATATGCAATTTACTAATCCTGAAATAAATATGTAACTTAATCTATAAATAAATAGGGATTGTGTGCTTTACTTGCATATATATATATATGTGTATATATATATATATATATGTATATATATGTATACTAGCAGCTGTGCTCGTGCGTTGCAATGGGTGAAGTCGTGTCACGGTGCTGATGGGGACGGAAAAGAGGTGCGTAGACGCGGTGCGGGGCACGGCGCGGTGCGGGACGGGCGGGAGGGGCATAGGAGGTCTTTTTTAATCCAAGCCGTCCCTTTCTTTTCAACATTGGCACTGCGGTTAATTTTATAAACACTCATGGGGTTTTCTATAAAATAGTCAGGCGGACGAAAATTTTGGATAGAAACACTACTTGCTTTATAGATAGTTATAGATATAGTGTACAGTGTACTAGTAGTAGTCCTACCGTATGCTACAAGTTGTCTAGCCGAAGACATGCCTGAGACTAGCTGGTGAGTTGTTTGGTTGCTACCTGAGCCTCCATTGGACACTCCCGATGAAGTATTTATGATGGTTTCTATTCCTATTAATTAGCTTAACGGATCATCTTTTTCTGATATGGCACAACAATGAATGAAGAGAGAGGAGAGAAAAGCGATTTCTCCGGGAGGAAACCAGGAGTCTTCGCTATAATCGATGTACCGAGAAACTGGGGAGACAACGTTGGGGAGAAATGACTCGTTTCCATCACGATCTATTGCTCTGCCGCCCGCATCCTGCATCGTGCAAGCGGCCGTCCTTCGGCTCTCGCATCCCGCCATCGAGATTTCCACGCGCTCCATCTTCCATGCGTGGGTGGGGGTGGTAGGGGACATATTTATACCGGCTGATGAGGCGGGGGCTGAGAAGATGCGAGCTCTCGTGGCGGCAGCGGCGGTGCCTTCTGTTGATGAGAAATCTTTCCCACGCGCTGGCATGGGAGATTTTCTTAACTCCAGTGCAGGTCCGTCCTTGGCTACCTTTGATGAATTAGGTGTGCCAGCTGGTTTGATCTGTTAACCAACAAGAAATAATAAACAGATACATGCGTTAAGGTTAAAGTTAGATCCTACCAGATCGGCTCGGGGAATCAATTTACATATATTGGCTATCCCGAAGCAATTTAAACTAAGTGACTGGGATAGATCGGCTATGCGGAGACAGTATAAATCACTTAATCTAAATATACATCAGGGTAATAAATATATGCATTCATAACCTAGCCGATGCTGCAGATCTAACGTGGATCGGCTATTACTCCGATGCATCTTATGAAAAGATACCAATCTAACCTTAATGCATTAAACCTAGATCAATCGGCCATCGACTAACGCCAACAGATTGATACCGGTTTAAGGCATTTAACTAGATTGAGATCTTGATATAAGAGGCAACTTTAATATATCTAATAGTAAATAATGTTAAAAGACAATTAAAACAGGTAAGGCCGGCTGAAACCTCGGCATTGTCTCTAATGATAAATATCCAGCCGAATAGATCTTAATAATTCTAAGAGCAACTTAATAGATCATGATGATGCAACATTAAGTACAAAAAGAAGTACTAGATCTCTATGGACCGATGTAAACCCCTCGAGACGGTGGATACAACATATAAACTAATTTAACATCTAGATCTAGCTCTATCGGCTACTGTCTCCTGAGAGAAATCAGCTGATGACAAGATAGATCTAGATATTACCCTAGATTATATGTCGTATATGATAGATTGCGCAGTTTATAACATTAAATCTAGAGTGTCATGACGATGTAAGCACTAGATTCGATGATACAAACTACTAATGACAAGCATTTACCTTATTCGGGGGTCAAGATCGATGCAGCCCGAAGCGGGATCAAGAACTCGTCTAAAAGAAAAGGTTTGGCGATGCACCGAGATTGTATTGATGCGTGTTGTTTTTTTACAATGGATCTGGGTCCTATTTATGCCCAAGTACAACAAAGTCCACGTGGAACACGGTTTCTATCTATCTACTATACATGATATGACAATATTCCGGGAAGTAATTCCATGCCGCGACACAAAAGGAAAAACTATACAAATCCCTACTTTACAGATACAATTGCCGTTACAAGACTCTATCCATAGATGGCAATATCTTAACGGACATTTGGGAACCGAATCTTCCTTTTATCTTCAAGCTTCTTTATCAGAAACAGTTCCATCTTCTTTCCTGAATCAAAATCGGCTATCGGCTATAGGCTGTCCATCCGATTCGGCCTCAGCGACTGGTTTCCCAGCCGATTTGATCGTAGCCGATGCGGTCTTTGTTTTCCCGCAGATCACTTTCCCGATCCGATTCCGCTTCAAATTTGACCTTGAACTTAGGGATTTTGGTTACCAAATTTGGTCGTTAACACATGCCCCCCAAATCCGTGATAAGATAATATCACAGATTTTCTGCTTTTTTGAATTCCCACGCGACTCCCGTCCTATTCCGTTTCGGCTGATAAGAAAAACTCTTTAAATACCGCTCACCAGGCACCGAAACAAGCCACACCATACTTTTATTCCTCAAGACCTAGCCAGAAAAACTCTCCTTCTTCCTTCGGTGATTCCGGCGAACCGAAGCAGAACCTCTCTAGCGATCTCCCTGTAGCAGCAATCCCTCCACCAATGGCATCCTCAAGCACCCGCGCCGACGCAATCCCCACGGAGTACCCCGAGGTCAGTTTCTCGTCGGCTCACATCCTTCGCTTTGCGCAAATCTGGTTTTTCTTCCTCTTGTTGATTCCATTATTCCTTCTTGCTATTTGTAGCACCTATCCCACCAAATTGCGATCCCTAGCCTTCTTCACCCCGACCAGCTGCTATTAGGGCCGACTGGTAACCTAGACCCTACCGAGTTCATCAATGCTGAAACCAATCGGATCCCCTTTAGGTTTTCTTCCCCAGACTTATCTTACTGGACAGGGACATTTAAATCCTAGCCCTCAACAGACAAGTCTTGGCCATCCTGGTATGCTAGAATGTCGGCTAGCAAGCAAGCCACCTGGGACGAGATAGGGATCGGCCAATGCTTAGCTCTGACTTTAGCCGACATGTCGAAGGATGAACCACTGCTATCGGCTGCTAGCTAATTTTGGTCAGACACGCTGAACGCGTTCCTCTTTACGCAAGGACGGACGACACCAACTCTTATGGACATAGTCATGTTAACCGGTCTGGACATAACATCGGCTGTTGCCCCCTCTGACTTGAATATCAAGTGCCACCACAATTTCAAGACCAAGAGCATCGGCGGCTGGAGCGGATTCATATCAATGAACATGAAGGACGGCCCAGTCTTTGACAGGGAACATGAAGCTTTCTTGATGATGTGGTTGGAGAAATTTGTTTTCTGCGGATCGAGTTGTGGGCCGACCACCAACTGGCAACACGTAGCCGAAGCATTAGTGGAGAAAAGTAAAATCCCCCTGGGGAAATATCTGCTCGGCTACTTGTATCAAATGCTGAGTGGTGTGCCAATGAAGCTAGCTTTAAAACAATCTATCAACACCGGAGGGCCCTGGTGGTTACTTTAGCTGTGGCTCAACCTGCACACTTATGAAGTTGCAAATCGGCCAAGCCTGTTTGAGGCCGATTTCCCCCTAGCCGAGCCGAAACACCGTGATGACAAAGAGATAACCACTTGGCGCTGTATGTCATATGGAGAAGCTACCTCCTCTTACTCGGGCTCGAAGCTGTCAGCCGAATATTTCAAAAACTGGTTCAGCAACTTCTACAACGGGTTCTCAGCCAATTCTACCATTTGGTTTGCGTATGATAGATTCAGCAAATTTGAGCTGCCAGACGATCTTCAGCTAGACGAGATCAATTCTCCATAGTTTGACAAGCCGAGAGAGATCTTTACCACTGCCATCTCTCCTTGCATTCTACCGATCGGCATCCACCAAGGACGAAACTGTTTACACCCAAAATTGGCACCTAGGAAACAAAATAAGGAAGATTGCCAATATTTGGAAATCTACCGGTTTCCTTTGGAGAGGCTGGTCTGACCGCCGTGTATAGGCCGGTCAGACCGGGCAGTGGGCCGGTCAGACCGGAGGCATGTGGCCGGTCTGACCGGCAGAGTCCGAAACCTAGACGACTTCATCGGTACTTGGGTTTCCTTCCTCCATACGATATGTCTCGGGTTTCGAAACGTGTCTACCCCAAATTGGATGTGGAGAAGGGCCTGTGGAGGGCAAGACCAACCCCTATTTAAGGGACAAGGCCGGTTCAATTGGCACAACAACAACCAACACAAACAAATCTAATCTAGTTTCTAGTTTCTAGCCAATTGTATCATTCTTTTATTTTCTTTCAATATATTTCTTTTAGTTCGTCCATCTTTGTCAATTTGCGCTGAAAATTGTCTTCCGTCGCTGACATCTCTTTGTAGGTTTGTCCCGAAAACCTTTCGTTTGCCCACAAGACGGGTATTTATCAATCTATCTATCTAAATCGGTTTCACTAGCCGGTTTGATCTACAAAACCCACTTTGTTCTAGTTGTTGCTAGATTGAAGTGGTTGGCGACTCTATACCAAGAACCACCGTAAATCTTTAGGTGAATTGATCGTGTTCGTGCCTTTTGCCAAAAAAAGGTGCCAACACGATTTTTGACGACTCCGCTGGGGACGACATGACGCCAACTCGGATTCGACGCCGCCATGTCCAAGCAAGCGGCACAAGACGTGCAGCCATCCAACATTGTCCACATATCGTTGGACGACTTGGATGGGGAGGCTCACCAAATCATGGAGGAGCGCATTCGGGCGATCACGCAAGAAGTGCTAGATCAATCTTGCACTAAAACGCGACAAGGCGTCATCATCAAGCCCAGGAGCCCGCTCAAGGTAACTCGCGGCGAGGTAAGCGTTGATCACATCTCTGTTCCTATTCAAAAACTTGTTGCTAGTACGGTGGATGAGTCCGTTACTGCCGCCGTAAACAATAAGATGGAATCCGCTATAGAGGCTTGTTTTAATAGATTGTTTAGGGCGCATGTGAGCGGCAAATCTGGTCTTCCCGCGACCGATTCATCGCCTACCTCGATTGCAAGTGGGAGCCAGCCCCCTGTGAACCACATATTTAGCAAAACCGACGGGGCGATTGCCCAAGGCCTCGACGAAAACAGTTCTGCCGCCTCTGTCGGTCTGACCGGCCCTACGACCGGTCTGACCGGCTCTCACCACGTCGGTCTGACCGGCCCTACGGCCGGTCTGACCGACCCACCATATCTCGGTCTAACCAGCCCTACGGCCGGTCTGACCAGAGCACAGTATGGCGGTCTGACCGGCCCCATGGCCGGTCTGGTCGGGTCGCCTTACGTCAGTCTGACCGACCAAACAGTCGGTCTGTCCGGCTCGTCATACATCGGTCAGACCGGCCGTCATGCCGGCCCAAACCCATACTACACTGGTCTGACCGGCGGCTATATGGCCAGTCAGACCGCGCCTTATATAGCTGGTCAGACCGGGCACTTGGCCGGTCAGACCGGCACTTTGGTGCCGGTGCAAGAGTTTGACCCAATCACGGGCAACTCGGTCCTGTACCACGTTCCTGCACGCGATCCTCCCGCAACTACTGGCCATGCACCAATTCCCCCGCACATTCGTAATCAATACAACGATCCTAATAGGGGATACCCCTGCGACACGGGGCATGGCCAATATGATAATATTGCGCTGTAAAAGCCACCTTTCAGGCCGCCGGTCTTGCCCAACCCGCCTAGGCCTGAAAATATGGAGGAGCAAATTAGGAACATTATTAGAGAGTCATTCGAAATTGAGCCTAGGAATCGTGCTAAGGTTTACCAAAAGCTGTATCCTGACTATTTCGATAACATCTCATATCCTCGTGGTTATAGAGTCCCTGAGTTCACCAAATTCAGTAGAGAGGATAATAGGACCACATGGGAGCATATCGACCAATTTTTAGCGCAATGTGGGGAGGCTAGCACTTCAGATGCTTTTAAATTGCGCTTATTTTCTTTATCTCTATCCGATACTGCTTTTACTTGGTTTATATCTTTACCGGCTAACTCTATTCATACTTGGGCTCAGCTAGAACAACAAAAATTTCATGATTATTTTTACACTGGTGAGACTGAGCTTAGACTTTGTGATTTGACATCGGTTAGGCAAAAATATAATGAGTCTGTTGCTGATTATATTAAGAGGTTTAGAGATGCTAGAAACCGATGTTTTAGCTTGAGCATAACCGAGAGAGATTTGGCCGATCTTGCTTTCAATGGGTTGCTTGCTCCCACTAAAGAGAGGTTTGATGGCCAACAAGTTCTTAACGTTAGTCCGGTGATGCAAAAGGCTCTGGCTAAGGAAAGCCGAGTCAGAGACGCTAAAAAGTTTGTTAGGCCCAGTGACAAGAAGCCTCATGTTAGCATGATCGATTGTCCCAACAGTGATTCTGATTCCGATGAGGGCGATCATGACATGTATGTCGCTGAGTGGTCTTGGACAAACAAGAACAAACCCTTTGTTTGTTCTATCTTGACGCCGACTCCTCGCAAGGATCGGCAAAGTAAGATTAAGTATAGTTTTGATGTAGCCAAGTGTGATAGGATTTTTGACTATCTTTTGTAGGAGAAACAAATCAAATTACCTAAAGGCCACATCATACCCTCATTAGAAGAATTAAAGTGCCGTTCTTATTGTAAATGGCATGATTCTTATTCTCATTCTATTAATGAGTGTAATGTTTTTTGTCGACAGGTTCAATTGGCCATAGAGGAAGGACGATTGAAATTCACCGAGGGCCCGAAGATGAAGCTTGACAGCGATCCTTTCCCTGTGAATGCCATCCGACCTTGATGACAAGAAGGTGTTGATTCGACCGGAGCAAGCCGAATCGGCTAAGGGGAAGGAAGTCATCATTGGGGAACCTAGGCCCAAGATGTTTGTGCCGAAGAGCCCAGAGGTTGGGACATGGAAGGAGAACAAGGCCAAGACATCCACATCGAGGAAGCCCCATAAGCCCAAGGTAACCTTCGACATGCTCCTTGACAAGTACGAGAAGAAGAGTGCCGAGAAGGAGCGTGCCAAGGGAAAGAGACCAAGATCGCCCCCTAGGAAGCGATTTGGTCCTTCGTCAAGGGTTTTGGAGCCACCGTTCCCCCATTGCCCTCAAGTCATGCCATGGAGACCATGCCCGATGCTGCCTCCAGGTTATCCGTTCCCTTACTTTATGCCTTGGGGGGCACCCCTGCCTATGTACAACATACCTCCGATGCAGGGTCACCAAGGATGGAGAAAGGAGAGGAGATCACCGCGAAGGCATGCATCTACTTCTAGTGGAAGCTGGTTCCCCATAAAGGACCGGATTGATGGCGAGAAAAGAGCGTACAAGCGCGCCAAGCCCGAGGAGATGGCTTCGGAGGCGATCACTATCAAGATAGGATCGTATATTGTGCCGGTACCATCTGGCAAGGCGGCTAAGTTGATATTTGGACCCCGAACCGAGGCTGCGAAGGATGCCACGTAGGAGAACAGTCGGACCGGACGTTCGACCGGTCGACACTGCAGTGTCGATGGTCGGACCGTGCCTTTGGCCGGTCGACCGCAGTTCGCGAGTGGTCGACCGCGCCGTCTGGACGGTCTGATGCTCGCTGCGGTCTGACCGGGCCTGGCCGCTGGTCTGACCGCAGACACCGTACCGGTCTGACCGGCCACCAGGGCCGGTCTGACCGCCGTTCTAGTAAGGAGAGTACCAGGGCAGTTCCCTCTTTGGGCAAAGGTAACGGGGGACATTATTTGCCTCCTGGAGCAGAGCCGAATCCTAGGTGGATGCCTAAGGATTTAATGGCTACCCAGAGGAGGAGGTTGCAGCGTCTTCGTGCTTCTGAATTAAAAGAGAAGGAAGCCTAAGAGAGGAGAGACAGGGAGTTCGATGAGTTGCGACCACCGCCTGCGAGGGAGTGGATGCATAAGTCATCAAGTGATGAGAAGCCGGTAGTTGTTCAAAAGGATGAACAACCGGCTGTGGAGGCATCGTCCAGAGAAAACATGGATATCAGCATGGTTTGCATGTTGCCCATGGAGTTTTGCACCATGGACTAGGCCGAAGTCGCTCAAATGTCGCTAGGTCCAAGGGACGCGGTCTTCGAGAAGCCCGACGAGTCCAACAGTCACATGAGGCCTCTCTATTTGAAGGGCCAAATTGATGGGAAGCCGGTCTCGAGGATGCTAGTGGATGGAGGTGCGGCGGTGAACCTAATGCCTTAATCTCTCTTCAAGATGTTGGGTCGCGAAGAAGCGGAACTGAAGAAGACCAACATGCTTCTCAACGGCTTCAACGGCGAGTCAACGGAGGCGAAGGGGATCCTGTCCGTGGAGCTTATGGTGGGGAACAAGACGTTGCCTACCGCCTTCTTCATCGTCGATGTACAAGGTAACTATAATGTCACTTTGGGGCATTGTTGGATTCATGCCAACTGCTGCGTTTCCTCTACTTTACATCAATGCCTAGTACAGTGGGATGGCGATGAGGTTGAAGTAGTTCAGGCGGATACATCGGCTGAGGTTGCCATGGCCGATGTTTCTATAGGATGGAAACATGGAGACATGCAGTGCTTGTCAGGGTTAGATCTTTCTAGCTTTGATTTTATTAGTGTTTCCAAAGATGGCTTTGTACCCATTTCTGTAAAGCCGACTAGTTTAGCACGGCTGGGTGACATTACTTTGTATGATGAATAAAACAACCAATTTGGAATGGTTACAAAAAAGAGTTCAAGAATATCGGTCAACAAAGAACGATATTGGAGAGACTATAGAAGATTTTGGCGAGGTAGAGAAACTCGGTCAAGGGTTCACATCAGCCGACCCATTAGAAGAAATAGACATAGGAGATGGGAGCGTACCAAGATCGACCTTCATAAATCAAAACATGAGAACCGATCATAAAATTAAGATGATCGAGTTGCTTAGAGAATATAGTGATTGCTTTGCATGGAAATACCATGAAATTCCTGGACTTAGTCGTGATATTGTTGAACATCGGCTTCCGATAAAGTCAGGATTAAACAACCTCCTCGTCGGTTTAACCCACTTATATATGATCGTGTAAAAGAAGAGATAGACCGATTGTTGAAAGCGGGGTTTATTAGGCCGTGCCGGTATGCGGAGTGGGTGTCTAACATAGTACCGGTAGAAAAGAAGGGGAGCGGCAAAATTAGAGTTTGCATAGATTTTAGAGATTTGAATAAAACCACTCCTAAAGATGAGTATCCTATGCCTATAGCCGACATGCTAATAAATGATGCTTCAGGTCATAGATTGATTAGCTTTTTAGATGGCAATGCCGGCTATAACCAAATCTTCATGGCAGAGGAGGATATGTATAAGACAGCCTTTAGATGTCCAGGATTTGTCGGGTTGTTTTAGTGGGTAGTTATGACGTTTGGGTTAAAGAATGCCGACGCAATGTATCAAAGAGCGATGAACCTAATTTTTCATGATTTGTTAGGTTTTATCCTAGAGATTTACATTGATGATATTGTAGTCAAATCGGATGATATGAGTGGACATATAGCCGATTTGAAGTTATCTTTTGAGAGGATGCGTCGGTATGGTTTGAAGATGAACCCACTCAAATGTGCTTTCGGTGTGTCAACGGGAAAAGTCTTAGGATTCATGGTGCAGGAGAGAGGGATTGAGATCGATCCTAAGAAGGTTGAGAAGATTCAAGACTTCAAAGCGCTGACATGCAAGAGAGAAGTTAAGAGGTTGCTAGGTAAAGTAAACTATTTGAGAAGATTCATATCTAACCTAGCAGGTAAAATCGATGCTTTTGTGCCTATTCTACGCTTGAAGAAAGAAGCCGATTTTACTTGGGGAGCAGCACAACAGGAGGCGTTTGAAGGTTTAAAGAGATATTTGTCTACTCCACCTGTGGTGCGAGCACCTAAGACCGGAATTCCATTTCGGTTGTACATCGCTGTCGAGGACAAAGTTATTGGAGCCGTTTTGACGCAAGAGGAAGACGACAAGGAGTACATAATTACTTATTTAAGTCGCCATCTTCTGGATGCCGAAACGAGGTATGTATTTGTAGAAAGGCTTTGTCTTTGCTTGTATTATGCTTGTACCAAATTGCGTCATTATTTATTGTCTAGTACATGCATAATTGCTTGTCAAACCAATGTTATTAAGCATATGTTGCAAAGGCCAATTATAAGTGGTAGAATTGGCAAATGGGCATATACATTAATTGAATATGATTTGGCCTATGAATCGTTGAAGTCTATGAAGGGCCAGATTGTAGCGGACTTTATAGTAGATCATCATATAGACGTTGCTTGTGGAGATGAAGTCCGTTTAGTTAGTGTTACACCTTGGAATGTTTATTTTGATGGCTCTTCATGTAAGGAGGGTCAAGGCATAGGTGTGGTTTTAGTTTCGCCCAGTGGTCAATGCTTTGAAGCATCGGTTCGTTTAGAGTATTATTGTACAAATAATCAGGCCGAATACAATGCTTTGTTATTCGGTTTACAAGTGATGGAGATCGTTGGAGCTACACATGTAGAAGCGTTTGGTTACTTAGAGTTGGTGGTGCAACAAGTTGTAGGGGTCTACAAATGCTTTGACGGATCACTGAACAGGATCAATGCCTAGATATTATTGCCAGTTTCGATGATTTTACTATTAAGCATATTGCTAGGGATGAAAATTCTAGGGAAAATGACTTAGCTCAACAAGCATCTGGTTATAGCATCAAAAGAGGTTTATTTTTCATATTGGATCAACCGGTGCTTGATTATAATTTTTTGGGCGAAATTGGCAAAGAGGCAGACCGTAGGCGGTCTGACCTGCGCATTGTCGCCGGTCTGACCGTAGATGGCAGCCAGTCTGACCGGTGTTATATGACCGGTCTGACTGCGGATGGTTACCGGTCTGACCGGTGTTGCTTGGCCGGTCAGACCGACTTCACAGAAGGTACTGGGGGCACGATCTTCTCAATGCGGATGCCGAATTAATTGAAAATTCAGACATATATGCCCTAGAAATAGTAGGTGATTGGCGAATTCCTTTGATTAGCTATTTGAAGGATCCTAGTCTTAGGGTTGATCGGAAAATTCGGCGGCAAGCGTATAAGTATACTTTGCTTGATGAAAAGCTATATCGCCGAAATATAGATGGTGTACTGTTAAAATGTTTGGATACCGATCAATCTAAAGTCGATATGGGTGATGTTCATGAAGGAATTTGCGGAGCTCATCAATCGGCCCACAAAATGAACTGGCTGCTTAGAAGAGCGGGGTTCTATTGGCCGAGAATGATTGATGATTGCTTCAGATACTATAAAGGTTGTGAAGCTTGTCAACCGTTCGACAATGTTCAATTGGCGTTGAATCCTATTATTAAACCATGGCCGTTCCGGGGGTGGGCTTCAGATTTTGTTGGTCAGATTTATCCTCCGTCTTCAAAGGGGCATCGGTTCTTGCTAGTTGCGACGGATTACTTCACCAAGTGAGCCGAAGCCGTGCCGCTCAGGAATATGACGCATAAGGAGGTAATTGATTTTATTCTGAAGCATGTTATCCATAGATTCGGTATTCCTCAAACATTAACTACGGATCAAGTGAAGGGTTAGCGGAAGCTACGCTAGCCGAAAATAAAAACTTTTCTACCGCGCAAACCAGGAACACTTGCAAATAAGGGCCGATAGATCGTTACCGATTGGAGTATGCAGCGAAAATAGCCAATCAGGACTATCCGATCCGGAACAATGTAGCCGATTCCCGCAAGCCGACAGCCGATTCCCGGGGACAGCCGATTCACCAATCAGCCGATTCGCCGATGCCGCAGCCGATTCGAGTCGCCGACCACGTTCTCGTTGCCGATCTGCCGCAGTCGCCTCGCTCCGATTGCAGCCGATTCATAGCCGATCAACAGCGCGCAACGTAGCAGCGTCTCTACCGGTATCCACACGTCCGGGAACAGAACGCATAACACCCGTGTGCTAGCACGCGATGCAAGCCTAGGGTTTGGCTCGAAGGTGACGAGGGTTTCCGTGGAGATTGATCTCGGCGCAATGCATTTCAACTGATGTGTCGCAGCTCTCCACCCCTTTCCCCTTTATATAGAGTTGGCCTACTAGGACTAGTGGCCGATCAGGACTCTATTTTGAATCGAATCTCATCCGAATCTCATAGAGTTGGCCGCCCATACGTCGTAAGACCATAGGACTCTACCCAATCGGATCCCTATCCGATCGAGCCGTATTCGAGTCCAACTCGAATGCTTGTTCTTATCCCCTTAAGCGTGTGACCCTGTAGGTTCAGGTATACTTGGTTTCGGCTATAGTCTAACTTAGCCGATCGTCGGCTCGAGTCCAACTCAGCCGACCTGTCAATAGCGGCACCTAGGAACACATATTGACACCATAGTATACAAGAATATAATATCGGCTCCGAACTCGTAATAGCGTTTGGTAGTCCCAAAGTAGGCTACTACACATGTTGGAATCCATGGTGATCTCGGTCTAAGGACTTTGTACCAACACTACCGAGACCAACTAATGGCACATTAATTCTTGTAGTGTCTCATGGTGGGTCTATCCAACAATGTGTTCTCTAACACATATGTCCATGTTTATTGATTTGGTATCTCCATACCCATGATCTATGAGACATGATCATCAATCAATAGACATGCCGATCTTAGAATCATATTAGTTTCAATAATATGATATATGATCGAGGATCATTTAGAAATAGATTCATACATATAGAGTCTCATAAATAAGTCACGTACTTATTGATCAATACAAGATGTCTATTTCATGGAACCGAATAACACTTTATTCATAAATACATAAACATTGACGTGATATCCAACATCTCCATGTTGCCTCTAGGGCATATCACTAACAATCTCTCACTTGCACTAGAGTCAATCATGTAAGTATCTAATACCCATTGCTCTTGTGTGCGCCTCATGCTTCGGATGAGGGAGAGGTTTTGTCGGCGGATCGGCTATGTTGAGATCCGTGTGCACTTTGCATATGTTGACATTGCCTCGTCCACTATCTCGCGGATGAGATGATATCGCCGAAGTATGTGTTTGGACTTCGATGTGATCTCGGCTCCTTGGCTTGCGCAATGGCTCCACTATTATCACAATAGAGAGACATTGGACCAGTCGTACTAGTCATCACACCAAGCTCGAAACGAATTTCTTGATCCAAACAACCTCCTTTGCAGCTTCGAAGCAGCAATGTACTCGGCCTCCGTTGTAGAGTCGGCAACGGTATCCCGCTTGGAACTCTTCCATTGATGCGCCTCCGTTCGGCGAGAACACGAACCCGTTGTGATCTATAATCATCCTTGTCTGTTTGGAAGCTAGCATCGGTGTAACCACTTATAACGAGCTCTTCTTCACCTCCATAGACTAGGAACATATCCTTAGTTCTTCTCAAGTACTTAAGGATATTCTTTACGACAGTCCAGTGACCTTCACCTGGATCGGCGGTATCTCGCTCGTAGCACTCAAAGCGTACGAGACATCCGGACGTGTATAAAGCATGGCATACATGATGGATCCAATGGCCGAAGCATATGGAACCATACCCATCTTATTCCGCTCATCATGTGTCGAGGACACCGATTCTTGCTAAGATTAATGTCATGTGACATGGGCAAGAAACCTTTCTTGGAATCATGCATGTTGAACCTTTTCAACACCTTATCAATGTATGTACTTTGGCTTAATCCAATTAGCCTCTCGGATCTATCTCTATAGATCCGAATGCTAATATGTATGCTGCCTCCCTAAGTCTTTCATGGAAAAACTATTTTTCAATGAAGACTGACGGATTCTAGCATAGGGATATCATATCCAATCGCAATATGTCATCCACGTATAAGATTAGAAATACAATTGCGCTCCCACTGACCTTTTTGTAAACACAGGCCTCCTCTTCATTTTTGATGAAACCAAACCCTTTGATTACTTCATCGAAACGAATATTCCAACTTCGAGATGCTTGCTTCAATCCATAAATGGATTTCGTAGCTTGCATATCTTTCCGAGCGATCTGGATCGACAAAACCCGAGGTTGTATCATGTATACATCCTCGCTTAGGTTTCCATTTAGGAAAGCCGTTTTGACATCCATCTGCCATATCTCATAATCAAAATATGCAGCAATCGCTAGGATAATCCGAATAGATTTAAGCATTGCGACGGGCGAGAAGGTTTCATCATAATCAACTCCTTAAATCTGTTTAAAACCTTTCGCCACCAATCACACCTTATAGATGTGAACATTTCCATCCATATCGGCCTTTTCTTAAAAACCCATTTACACTCAATGGTTTTGACACCATCAGTGGATCAACCAAGTTCCAAACTTGATTGTCGTACATGGATTCTATTTCGGATTTCATGGCTCCAAGCCACTTGTTGGAATCGGGTCCCACCATCGCTTCCTCATAGGTCTTAGGCTCATCGTTGTCCAACAACAATATATCACGTTGTTCCGCACTTTGTGTACACTCGGGCGCACGACGTGATCTTTCAGACCTCCGTGGGGCTGGTGTATCTACAACTGGTGGCGCAACACTTTGCTCCTCCTGTTGTGGTTCGTGGTCGCTGAAACATTTTCGGTGTTTCTTGAACTTCTTCAAGATACACCCTACTCCCACTAACCCTTCTTGAAAGAAACTCTTTCTCCAAGAAGACACCGTGTCGGGCGACAAACACTTTGCCTTGTTCCCGATTATAAAAGTAATATCCCTTAGTTTCCTTAGGATATCCCACAAAGAAGCACTTGTCGATTTGGGTATGATCTTGTCGGATGTAAACATTTTACATAAGCTTCGCATCCCCAAATTTTGAGAAAAGACAAACTAGGGGTTGGCTGTCCATATCTCATATGGTGTCTTTTCAATGACTTAGATGAAACTCTATTTAGTGTGAGCGCAACTGTTTCAAGAGCATATCCCCGGAAGGATAAGGGAAGATCACTTTGGCTCATCATCGACCGCACCATGTCCAACAAGGTGCGATTCTCCGTTCGGACACTCCGTTCCATTGTGGAGTTCTGGCGGAGTCAACGTGGAACAATTCCACAATATTTTAGATGATTACCAAACTCTTCGCTCGTATTCCCCTCCACGATCGATCGTAGAAACTTTATTGTTTTCCCTAAATGATTCTGTACTTCATTCGGAATTCTTTGAACTTTTCAAAGGATTCGGACTTATGCCTCATTAAGTAGATATAACCATATCTACTAAAGTCATTGGTAAAGGTAATGAAGTACGATAACCACCTCTGGCCATTGAGCTCATTGGTCCACATACATCGGTATGTACGAGTGCCAACAAGTCACATGCTCTTTCACCGTGTCCCGTGAAAGGTGCCTTTGTCATCTTACCAAGTAAACAAGACTCACATGTCTCAAATGATTCAAAATCAAAAGAGTGAAGCGAGTCCATCCTTATTGAGCTTCTCCATGCGTTTCTTATTTATATGGCCTAAGCGACAATGCCGGATAAACGTGGGGTTTGTATCATTAGAGAGTTGCTTTTCTGTATTAATGTTATAGATGGGAGACGCTTCAAGATTCAAAACGTATAATCCATTCACCAATGGAGCATGAAAATAGAACATATCTTTGAGATATATTGAACAACCATTGTCCATTGATCTAAAATCATATCCTTCCGTTTGCAAACATGAAGCGGAAATAACATTTTGACATAGTGTTGGAACACAATAACAATTATTTAATTCCAAAACTAATCCGAAGGTAGATGAAGTGGTATCGTGCCGACAAGCGTAGCAACGCTTGCTCCATTGGCGACGCATAGGTTCACCTCGCCCCTTCTTAAGCCTCTACTTCTTCTCATTCCCGCAACGATTTGCAAATATGAGCTACCGATCCGGTATCAAATACCAAGAGTCGATGGGTGAAGTAGCAAGATTAATGTCTATAACATTAATACCTGAAGCGAAGTCATACTTTGCTTCTTTTTGAGATCCTCCATGTACTTCTTACGTTCCTTTTCCAGTGGCTGTCTCCTTGCAATAGAAGCAAACGGCATCGATGTCGCCGACCCCTTTTGCCCTTCTTTGCATTAGAGGCACTCGCGATCTCATCGGGAGTTAACTTCCTCTTGGTGCAAAGTTTCTTGACAGGTGGTTTGCGCTTAGCCTTCGCATCATCATCACATGATGACTTTTTTCTGGATACTCTCCTCGGTGACTTTAGCATCCCATGCAATTCAGCCAAGGTTCTATCAATATTGTTCATGTGATAATTTAATATGAATGGCTCGAAGCTCGGAGGGAGCGACGGAGAATCACGTCGTAGTCAACTCTTGGCTAAGGGGAAAACCTAGTTTTTCGGACTCTCAATGTAGCCAATCATTTTTATCACATGCGGACCGACGGGATTCCCTCAACAAGCTCGCACGCAAACAAGGACTTTGAGGTTTTGAACCTCTCGGCCCGAGCTTGGTTCTCAAACATACCACGCAGTCCCCGAATAATAGTGTGAGCATCGCTGCTCTCATATTGCTTCTGAAGCTCAGGGGACATTGTAGCAAGCATGAGACAACTTATATCTAGGGCATCATTAGTGTGCTTCTCGTAAGCTCTCCGTGCAGTTGCAGTGGCATTATTAGGCAAATCCTCAGGATAGGGTACTTCAAGAACATACTCCTTACGGTCTTGCTTGAGAACAATTCTCAAGTTGCGATACCAATCCATAAAGTTTGTTCCATTTAATTTTTCCTTTTCGAGAATAGATCGCAAATTAGAAGCACTAGGTGTAGTATTAGCCGCCATTTATTCTACAATAGAAAAAGTAAAGTTTAGCACAATGTTTATGCTATGTCTATTGTTAAACAATTTAACATTAGACTCCCATACGTATTTTACACCTTCCCTCTAGGTTACGTATTGGGTCAAGATCCACATGTTAGTTAATTTCTAGTGAGCTTTGGCATCACCGCTAGAAGATTAATAACATCGGTAAGCAACTCCTTGCTAATCACATCTCTATGTGACTCTTGTTGTTGGTGTGGCATCTCCATGCCCCGGCCCCAACCTATGCCCCAAGGCCAAAAAATGTTTTGATAGCCTTGTTAAGTAAACCAAATGCTCCTGCATGTATATGTCGGACATATACCCCTCATGTTATGATAGAGAATGACACTCGCTTTGGCGAGACCCACCATTGACGAGCATAACGGTGACGGGTGCAACATTTGGAAGGGCATCATTACTACTTAATATTGTGAGGGATGCTATCCTATCAAACAAACATATCACATATATGAAAGCAGTAGAATAACATGAAATAGTATGGCCCCCTTCACATGGTGATCTCCATCTCCATGCCGGTGTAGAGGATCTCCATCTTCATCACTGTTCTTCCGAGTGCCAAATGCTTGATTTCTTCAAACTAAGCTACTACTATAGAAGCTCTAATTGAAGATTACATCGACTCGTAGGTCGTGAAAGAATATTACAAGCATTGCACGTACGAAAGAATATTACGGGATTGCACATATGAAAGAATATTACATGCGTCACATGCATCTCATACATACAATAGGGCCATACCATCTCAAAGCATTCTCTGCAAAAATAAGTTAGGCGTAGAAACGTTTTCTACCTATCGCAGAGATTCGGCATCGAGACGACCTATAAGGGGTACGCACACGGCGGTCCAATCTATGAAATCGCTTACGGAAACCATGTCGACATAATCATATTATGTCGTCCCGATACACTATCAAGGGAGATGGTTTGCGTAGGTGCGAGGCAACTAACAAGATCGGACTACGAGATAGCTTCGGCATAATCACATTATACCATTCCGATACACTATCAAGGAACGCTATCTCGAAGCCGACTCAAACCGAGTTCTATGGATATTGCTTCGACGTAATCACATTACGCCGTTCCGATACACTATCAAGGAACGCAATTACCATGAACTCTCCTCAACAAATCCCGTAAAACCGATTGATCTAATCAACCCGTGCGCAAAACTTGTTCCAGATCCAATCTAAAACCCGAACTAAGCAAGATTAGCTCTGAGACCACAGAAGGGTTACGCGGAAGCTACGCTAGCCGAAAACAAAAACTTTTCTACCACGCAAACCAGGAGCGCTTGCAAGTAAGGGCCGATAGATCGTTACCGATTGGAGTATGCAACGGAAATAGCCAATCAGGACTATCCGATCCGGAACATTGTAGCCGATTCCCGCAAGTCGACAGCCGATTCCCGGGGACAACCGATTCACCAATCAGCTGATTCGCCGATGCCGCAGCCGATCCGAGTCGCCGACCGCGTTCTCGTTGCCGTCTGTCCTGCAGCCACCTCGCTCCGATTGCAGCCAATTCGTAGCCGATCAACGGCGCGCAACGTAGCGGCGCCTCTACCGGTATCCACACGTCCGGGAACAGAACGCCGAACACCCGTGTGCTAGCACGCGATGCAAGGCTAGGGTTTGGCTCGAAGGTGGGGAGGGTTTTCGTGGAGATTGATCTCGGCGCAATGCAATTCAAGCGATATGTCGCAGCTCTCCACCCTCGCCCCTTTATATAGAGTTGGCCTACTGGACTAGTGGCCGATCAGGACTCTATTTTGAATCGGATCTCATCCGAATCTCATAGAGTTGGCCGCCCATACGTCGTAAGACCATAGGACTCTATCCAATCGGATCCCTATCCGATCGAGCCGTATTCGAGTCCAACTCGAATGCTTGTTCTTATCCCCTTAAGCGTGCGACCCGTAGGTTCAGGTATACTTGGTTTCGGCTATAGTCTAACTTAGCCGATCGTCGGCTCGAGTCCAACTCAGGCGACCTGTCAATAGCGGCGCCTAGCAGCACATATTGACACCATAGTATACAAGAATATAATATCGGCTCGAACCTGTAATGTGTACACAAATCCCTTTGCCTCACGATACCAATTAAGCTATAGGCAAGATGTGTGCCATCCCTTCAATAGCTTAACCATTCACTCGAACCGTATTGGATTATCTCTTGATTGACTCCTCAATCAACTTAGCATGGCCATGCATTTCCATAATCCATTACCTCGGGGCCGAGATATCTCTCCAAAGGAGGGGCAAATTCCATCTTGATCACTCACATCGCACTCCATGTTTCATAGCAAACCCGAAAACTACCTTTATAACTACCCGCACGGAATAGCGTTTGGTAGTCCCAAAGTAGGCTACTACATATGTTGGAATCCATGGTGATCTCAGGTCTAAGGACTTTGTACCAACACTACCGAGACCAACTAATGGCACATTAATTCCGTAGTGTCTCATGGTGGGTCTATCCAACAATGTGTTCTCTAACACATATGTCCATGTTTATTGATTTGGTATCTCCATACCCATGATCTATGAGACATGATCATCAATCAATAGACATGCCGATCTTAGAATCATATTAGTTCCAATAATATGATATATTATCGAGGATCATTTAGAAATAGATTCATACATATAGAGTCTCATAAATAAGTCACGCACTTATTGATCAATACAAGATGTCTATTTCATGGAACTGAATAACACTTTATTCATAAATACATAAACATTGACGTGATATCCAACATCTCCATGTTGCCTCTAGGGCATATCACTAACATCAAGGAGCTTCTTTTATGGTCTAAAGAAGTGAAAAATGTTGCCAAATCTTATGGAATTAAGCTGTTGAGTTCGTCTCCTTACTAAGCTCAGGCTAATGGACAAGCCAAGTCTAGTAATAAGACATTGTTGAAGCTGATCAAGAAAAAGATCAAGGAACATCCGAGAAGGTGGCATGAGATGCCTTCTGAAGCTTTATGGGCGCACAGGATATCCAAGCATGGTGCCACCAAGGTGACCCCTTTTGAGCTAGTTTATGGACAAGAAGCCGTTTTACCAGTTGAGGTAAATCTTGGCTCTCTTAGATATATAAAGCAAGACGATTTGTCAGCTGAAGACTACAAGTTCTTGATGGGTGATAACCTTGATGAAGTGGCCGACAAACGTTTGAAGGCTTTGGAAGAAATAGAAAAAGAAAAGAAGAGAGTGGCTAAAGCATACAACAAAAGGGTGAAGGCAAAGACGTTCCAAGTGGGAGATCTCATATAGAAGACTATTTTGCCTTTAGGTTACCGATCTAAAGAATTCGGTAAGTGGTCGTCGAGTTGGGAGGGACCTTATCAGATATGCGAAATTGTTCGGGGCAATGGGTATTTCTTGGAGACGCTTCAAGGAGAATGGTTTCAGCGGGCTATCAATGGTAAATATTTGAAGAAATACTTCCCGAGTGTTTGGCAAGATGCTTAGGGAGTTTTGTGACCGATAATTGAGTTATCGTCCTAAGTATGAACATGTCTTGTGCTTTTAGATTCACGATGTTCATCATAAAAGGCAGGGGGCATGTGTTTACACCCAAAATTGGCACCTTGGAATCAAAATAAGGAAGATTGCCAATATTTGGAAATCTGGCGGTTTCCTTCGGAGAGGCCGGTCTGACCGCCGTGTATTGGCTGGTCAGACCGGGCAGTGGGGCCGGTCAAACCGGAGGCATGTGGCTGGTCTGACCGGCAGAGTCCGAAACCTAGACGACTTCATCGGTACTCGGGTTTCCTTCCTCCATACGGTATGTCTTCGGTTTTCAAACGTGTCTACCCCGAATTGCACGTGGAGAAGGGCCTGTGGAGGGTCAGACCAACCCCTATTTAAGGGACAAGGCCGGTTCAATTGGCACAACAACAACCAACACAAACAAATCCAATCTAGTTTCTAGTTTCTAGCCAATTGTATCATTCTTTTATTTTCTTTCAATATATTTCTTTTAGTTCATCCATCTTTGTCAATTTGCGCTGAAAATTGTCCGCCGTCACTGCGAGAATGCGACATCTCTTTGTAGGTTTGTCCCGAAAACCTTCCGTTTGCCCACGAGACGGGTATTTATCAATCTATCTATCTAAATCAGTTCCACTAGCCGGTTTGATCTACAAAACCCACCTTGTTCTAGTTTTTGCTATATTGAAGTGGTTGGCGACTCCATACCAAGAACCACTGCAAATGTTTAGGTGAATCGATCGTGTTCATGCCTTTTGCCAAAAAAGGTGCCAACAGAAACATTCAGAAGAGCTATGAGTTCTATCATCTGATGGTAGCTGCAAGGCAACTTGGGCTAGGTCAACTGCCGATTAGGCTGTACTACTCAGACAAAATCCAAACCAGAGGCATTATTAACAGCAAAATCATGATGCTTTGGCTATTAAACCTTCCAAGCCCTCCTCTTGGCAGTTTCGAGGTCATCGAGCTGGCAGTCTCAAGGACAAGTGCCTTCAGCCGATGGTGGGCAGAATGGAAATCACACATATTCCACCAATCGGCTTCCATGTATCTTACCACCGTCGACCCGGACATGATTCCATCGGTAAGCCATTCTTTTCTAGTCCTTTCTCCTTTATCGGCTATAATATGCATGTCTTATTACTCATGCTTTTGTCCCTACAGACGAACGATGTTTCTCCTCCTCGGGCCAACCAATCAGGAGTGGCCATCAGTTATGGGCCCGACGTGCTGCCAAGCGGCTGTGGGTTGGTGCCATCCATAATCGGCTTCAACGCGCAGAAGGTGTCAAACCCTCCTCCACGGTCAAACCCGTGAACCTCTCCGTCGGCAAAAACAGGACAAGCCGTCGGCCACCGCTGCTCCGGTTGTGGCGAAGAAGAAGCCTGCCAAGAAGCAAAAACCAAGCCCGGCCGAGGATCTACCCCCCATCGACCCGGACATCGACACCGTGCTCGATGAAGAGGTTCAGGACGAGGAGATGAAAAAATCCCTTGATGACGCAGCGGCCAAATCAAGCTCCTCCGACAAGTACGATCAAACTTCGTCGGCCGACGAGGCCTCTGTGCAGAAAACGCCAAGTCCACCAAAATGCTCCGTCCATCCGACGCCGGTAAGCGACTTTCAATGCTTTTGCCCCCTTGACTTCTTTATTCATACTCGTCTTACTATACCTTTTATATCGGCAGAGGAAGAAGCTAGCCATCAGGAAGAAAACGGCTCCTCTCCATTCTGTAAGTTATCTTGACTCTGCATACTCTATCTTATTAGCCGATCTTTAACCTTGTACCTTTTTTAGTCTCCTCGTGCCCCGACACCTGCCCCCCAGGTATCCAGTGAACACACTCTGTCGGCTGCAGGCGATAAGAATGCCGATGACGAAGCTACGTCGGTCCCAGTAGTCCAAGTGAGTATTACAACTATCTTACCTGCCATCGGCTTCATGACCTCTATCCATGCTATAAGTATTCTTTGCCTGGCAGAGTGTAGCCGATCTCTTGGGCTTCGACCTGTTGGAGTTCATCGACCCAGATCGGCTTCGCGCACGTCGGGACCAACTGGTAGCTGAGCTCGTCCAGATTGAGACCGAGATTGCGGTCCAAGAAGAATACGTGGCCGGCCTACCGAAGGAAATAGAAGATGCACGGTCAAGCATCAAGGCGGCCGTGTCCTATTTGATGGATTTGACGAAGGCGATGAAGCCAGTGGCCAGGACCGACGCAGCCGACGTTAAGGCGATCGAAGACATCGACGAGATCCGTCGTAAAGCGATCTCAGCTATTGCTGAATTCCTTGGGCACTGAGTCGGCTGTAATAGTGGGATGGGGCAAAAACTCGCACATCTTGTAATCTAACTGTTTCTTGTAATCGGCTTTCATTATCTCTTGTAACTGATTTGAATTCTCTTCTGTAATCGGCTTGCCTTACTTGATCTCCACTTAATGCATGCTTGCCGATCACATTAAACTTGCTTGAAGACGTCAAAATTTTTGAAAAATTCGCTTTGTCTCCTCGATATCATATTGTATTGTATATGCCCCCTAATTTTGTTGATGGTGTTTCCACCATTAAAAAAATTATCAAATCAAACATCTTGTCATTGTCGGTAAGCTGAGCCGATGTAGAAAAAGTAGGGAAAAACTTGGTGTAAAAATGTCCGAAAGGCGATGCATGTGTTACAATACATCAGCTAACACGAATCGGCACAACCATAGCCGAATCATGAGTTAATCCATACACTTGGGTAATATTTCTTTAAATATTTGCTGTTCAGAGCCCTCCCAAACACTTCTCCATCCAAACCTTCTAGCATATAAGCTCCTTTAGAGACACATTTGTGGATCTTGAACGGCCTCTCCCAATTTTGTGACCATTTGCCAAACTTATTGTCTCTTGATCCGATCGGCAATATCAATTTCCAAACGAGTTTGCCCTCTTCGAAAGACTTAGGCACAACCTTTTTGTTATAATGGCGGGCTACTCGTTCCTTATCTCTTGTTACCTTTTCCAAGGCCCTCATCCGTGACAACACCAGATCTTCTGATTCATCTACCATGAGGTTGTAGTAATCATCGGCTGTAAGCTGATCTTGTAACTGAATTCTTCTCGAGCCGATGATGTTCTCCCACGGCAGGACTGCTTCATGTCCATAAACCAATTTATATGGAGGGACTTGGATTGATTCGTGGCAAGCCATCTGATAGGCCCAAAGTGATTCGGCTAATCGGCTGTGCCATTGCTTAGGATATTCAGCGATCTTCCTCTTTATCAGCTTGATTAGACTCTTGTTTGAGGCCTCTGCCTGTCCGTTAGCCTGAGCATAATACGGCGAAGAATTGAGCAACTTGATGCCCATGCTGTCGGCAAACTGAACAAACTCGTCCGATATGAAGATAGATCCTTGATCTGTTGTTATTGTTTGAGGGACGCCGAATCGGTATATGATGTGCACCTTAACAAACTCGATTGCGTCCTTTGAATCAACCTTCTTTAAAGGAATTGCTTTCACCCTCTTTGTGAAATAATCTATTGCCACCAGTATGAATTTATGTCCCTTGCTCAAGGGTGGATTGATCTGGCCGATCATGTCGATTCCCCAACCTCTGAATGACCAAGGCTTGATTATTGGGTTCATAGCCGATGCTGGTGCCCTTTGTGTAGCTCCAAACTTCTGGCAATCCTGGCAGCCCTTGTAGTACTTGAAACAATCCTCCAGCATCATCGGCCAAAAATACCCTGCTCTTCGAAGTAGCCATTTCATCTTGTGATCCGATTGATGCGTGCCACAGATCCCTTCGTGCACCTCTCTGATAGCTACCTTGGCTTGATCGGCACTGAGGCACTTGAGCAGCACTCCATCAATCGTCCAATAGTATAAATCTTCATCAAGCAAGACATATCTCAAAGCTTTGTAGCGCAACTTCCTTGAAGCCGACTGGGAGCGGTTTTGCAGATAGTTGTAGACCTCAAACCTCCATTCGTCGGCTGTCATAGTGGCAATCTCTATCTCAACATCTTTTGTCATCGGCCTGTAGCCCGATGTCCCTTGAGCTAAATCATTGGCTTCTACATTCTGCTCTCTAGGGATGTGTTTTAATGTTACTAGCCGAAAGTTGTGCATCAACTCCTAGCATCGTTGATAATAGGCCATCAGCGCATCATTTTTGCATTCATATTCTCCTGAAAACTGGCTGATGACTAACAGTGAATCTCCCATTATTTCGATGGCGTCGGCTTCAACTTCCTTGAGAAGATGCAATCCCTTGATCACTGCCTCGTACTCAGCTTGGTTGTTTGTGGCATGGGGGTTGATTGAGAAGGCAAATTTGAAGCTTACCCCCCTTGGTGATATGATGACCAAGCCGATACTGCATCCATTCATGCAAACCAAGCCATCGAACATCAAAGTCCAAGGCATGATCTCCACTGAGCCGATTGAATCATCTCTGTGTTCTACAATGAAATCGGCTATGGTTTGCCCTTTAACTGCCCTCGGTACTTGATATCTTAAGTCAAATTCAGTTAAAGCAAAAATCCACTTCCCAACTCGTCCCTTGAGTACTGGAGCCGATGGCATATATTTGACTACGTCGGCTTTGCATTCCACTGTGCTCTCATTGGATAATACATAATGCCTCAGCTTTGTACATGAAAAATATAGGCAAAGGCATAGTTTCTCCACTGGTGAATATCTAGTCTCTGCGTCCAGTAGTCGTCGACTGAGATAAAAGATGGCGGTTTCTTTTGTTTCGACCTCTTGAATCAGGACTGAGTCGATGGACCTATCGTCGGCTGATAGGTATAGTTTGAATGGTACCCCTTTTTACGGAGAAATCAAAACTGGAGGCGAGCTCAAGTAATCCTTGATGTTGTCTAATGCCTTTTGCTGCTCTGCCCCCCAAGTGAATGTTTGATCGGTCTTCAGCCGAGGCAATGGTGTGAACGGTTCCATTTTTTCCGAAAGATTGGCTATGAATCGCCTAATGAAGTTGATTTTGCCGATCAAAGATTGTAGCTGCTTCTTATCCTTCGGAGGCTGTATCGTTTTGATGGCATTAATGCTTCTGGGTGTAACCTCAATCCCTCTCTCATGAACAAGAAACCCTAAAAATTGCCCGACCGACACGCCGAACGCACACTTCAGCGGATTCATCTTCAGGCCATATTTCCTTGTCCGCTCCAAAACCTGTCTAAGATCGGCTATATGGTTTTCCATTTCCTGGATTTGACAACAACATCATCAATGTAAATTTCAACCGAGAGCCAATCATATCATGGAATATAATTCATGGCCCTTTGATAAGTTGCTCCAGTGTTCTTTAAGCCAAACGTCATGACGACCCATTCATACAAGCCGATTGCTCCTGGGCATCTGAAAGCAGTCTTGATATCTTATTCGGCCATAAACATCTGATTATAACATGCATTACCATCCATAAAACTTATGATCTTGTGGCTAGAAGCAACATCTACGAGCAAATCGGCTATGGGCATTGGATATTCATCCTTAGGGGTAGCTTTATTGAGGTCTCTGAAATCAATACACACCTTAAGTTTACCATTCTTCTTCATTACTGGAACAATGTTTGAAACCCACTCTGCATATCGACAAGGCCGAATGAATCCAACATAGTATAGCCGAGTGATTTCAGCCTTGATTGCATCATACATATCGGCTTTAAACCTCCTAGGAGGCTGTTTGTATGGCCGATACCCCGGCTTGATAGGCAGCCAATGCACAACAATAGACGGGCTAAGACCAGGCATCTCGAAATACTCCCAAGCAAAACAATCTTTATATTCCTCTAATAATTCAATAAGTTGGGACCTACAATGAGAAGACAAATTTTTACTAATGTATGTCGGCCTAGGCCTATCTCCAGGACCTATATCGATTTCTTCGAGCTCGTCGGCCGACATAAAACCTTGCCCAAGCTTGCCATCGTCGTTGTCCGTGGTGTCCTTGTGGTAGACGTTCGAGCCCTCCATGACGCCCTCAAAGTAACAATTGAAGCTCTTCATCTCCAATAGGTTGTATGGCAGAATCGAACACCTTTAGAAAATCGGCTTGCCAGATTTTGCCGGACAGACAATCAATACCATCAATTTCACAAAGTGGCAAATCGGTGTTATCAACGCTCACTGACCTGTCGGCTGGCACGATTTCAATCTTGTCGCCTTGCCATTGGATCAGACTTTGATGCATTGTGGAAGGGACACAACAGTTTGCATGGATCCAGTCCCTCCCAAGTAGCAGGCTGTAAGATCCTTTCCCATCGATGACAAAGTATGTTGTGGGCACGGTTTTGCTGCCGATGGTCAGTTCAACGTTCAGCACGTCCTTGGCTTTCGATGGGTTGCCGCCGAAGTCTTTGAGCACCATGTTCGTCTTGATTAGATCTTCGGCTCCATTGCCCAACTTCCGAAAAGTGGCATAGGGCATGAGATTGACTGTTGTCCCTCCATCGACTAGCATCTTTGACATCGGCTTCCCATTAACGAATCGTTTCACGCACAATGGTTTAAGATGCCGATTGTCAGTTCCCTCTGGTTTTTCAAAAATGGCTTGTTCTGTAGGGAATGCTAGTTTTGCAAAGGCATCTTCGACACTATCTGCATCGGCCTCTGAGGTGCCGAATTTGGCTGGCAATATGAAAACTATGTTTACCGATGCAGTGGCTTTCCCTTTTCCTTTGGCTGCCCTTCTGTCTTGGTCGGCTGCGCTCTCGTTGGCTGGGGTGCTCTCCTTCTTGGGGCGCCACTGCTTCTTGCCCTGCCGACGTTGATGCTGAATCATCTGTTGGACCTCTTCTTCCTGCCCTTCACTTTTCAGTCTCTGAATTCTTCTCTTGTGCATTTTAGTGAAGAGGTCAGAAGGGCACCATTGTGAGTTAGCCGATTGCTCATCTTCAGCCTCCTCTTCGCAGTATTCGTCTTTGTCTTCGAAGAAGTCTTGGTGGATCGGCCCAAGCCGATCATGTACTGATTTCTGCCTCTGGTCAAGCTGCACGGCCCTGGGGACGAATCGGACTGGGCTTTGCACGGGCGGATCCCTGTATTCGTCTTCACGATATTCACTGCAGGCCGGGCAATTTTCTATCGTCGGTAGCCTCATCCCCGATTACCAGCAGAATTGGAAAAATTCGCAACGCCAGTGCGGATCGCAATCGTTGTGGTGTCTGATAACTCGGAGGCCCCTCACCTCAGGTTCCCTAACGTACGGCTTGCCACGTCAGGCCTCCTCTTCTTGCCAAAACCGTTGTTGGAAGTGACGTCGGCTATCCATGCGAATCGGCCGCTGATCGACCTATCAGCCGGTTGGATGCACCATGTTGACTGGCGCAGCTTGATCTCTAGTCGACTTTTTCTCTGCCTTGGCGCCCTTGAGAGTTTCGCCTAAGCTGTACGTCATTCTATTCTGCCGATCAGCTCGCCTGGGGCCGGCCTGGACCATCTTGACCGGGAAGGGATTGCCATCGACTTTCATTGGCCGAGGTGAATTGGCAAACTTGAGCTTCCCGGTTTCGATAGCCGACTGAATCTGTTGCCTGAAAACCTTGCAACCGTTAGTACTGTGGGAGGTGGAATTGTGCCACTTACAGTACTTGTTCTTTTTGAGTTCATCAGCCGATGGGATCGTATGGTTATCCGGGAGCTGAATTTGCTTCTCCTTCAGTAAGAAGTCAAAGATCCTATTGGCCTTGGTGATGTCGAAGTCGTACTTTTCCTCCTTAGCCGTTTTCAGCAGCCATTGGCAGACGATGGCCTTTTTATTTTTGGTCCATTCGGCTGCAGCAACTTCTGCGTCATCGTCACTTGTTTCTGAGTCAGTCTCAACGATGATGTGGGCAACCTTCTTGACAGCCTTCCTTGATTCCTGAAATCTTTACTCGTGGGCCATCACCCTCTGCGCCAGGTGGGCTAAGCTGTCAAAGTCTTGAGCCAAAAATGTTTCACAGATCGACGGTAGCAGTCCATGAAAAGCCAAATTGGCTAACTGAGAATCGGACAGCACCAGGCTATAACAACGGTTCCTCATCTCCCTGAATCTTTGAATGTAATCCTGAACTGATTCCTCATGTTTCTGCCTAATGCTTGTCAGGTCCGACAACTTCATCTCATGGTTGCCGGTGTAGAAGTAGCTGTGGAACTGTTTCTCGAGATCGGCCCAGCTTTGGATGGAATTGAAGGGCAATGAAGAAAACCATGTAAAGGCCGATCCCGATAGCGAGAGCGGGAACAAGCAAACCCTCAGGGCGTCTGTAGTCGATGCCTCCCCGCATTGTGCCAAGAACCGGCTGATGTGTTCGTACGTAGAAGTATTGTCCTGCCCTGAGAACTTGGAGAAATCTGGGACTTTGTATCGGTTGGGCAGTGGCACCCTCTCAAAATGTTCTGGGTATGGATACCGATACAGATTGCCAAAATCTTTCGGTTTAAGGCCGAATTGATCGCGCATGACGTCGGCAATCAAATCGGCCCAAGTCCTGTTGTCTTGGGCATGCTGTATCGGCTCATATTTATCGTATTGTACGGGTGCTTGCCGATACAGAGGTGGTGGTGTCTACGGCTGGTAACGTTGGTCATGCTGGCCCCCTGGTACTGATATTGAGCTAGGTCGACAACGGGAGGTAGCGATTTACCGATGGTGATTGGTCGGGGAAGAGCCGCCGGCCGCCGGCGTTGTACTGTCCCCCTTGAATCAGGTTGGTGACCGGCTCTTGCCGCCGATTGAAGTTAAACATGCCGGCTAGCCGTTCCTGGGAGGAAGGTTGCTGCCGGTTCAGAACGACAGGCGGCAGCCCTGAAGCCGATGCAGATGCATTCGGCTGACTGAGGACTCCTCCTGGTGGTCCCGACTATACTGGTGGTGGCACCGGCCGATTCTGGGTTGCCAAGACCCTGTAATTGGGGAACTAGCCATCAGTGAAATAAGTCGGCCCCAGCTGTAGCTGATCGGCAATCTTCGAGTCAACCACAGTGGCAATCATGTTGTTGAGGGTGTTGACTAAGATGCCACTCTGATTAACAAGAGTGTGATGCACGGCCGAGTCGATTCGGTCTTGCAAAGTGTGCAGTCCCGAATCGTCTTGTTCTTGCTTCGGCTCCTCCACCTTGTGCTTTCCTTTGTATCATCTGAGGAGGAAGCCTTGAAGTCGTCCATGCTGAATTTGTATTTCTAGTGGATGGCCCTAGACCTGGTCTGGGCAAAAGATTGCAGATAGTTGGCCTGCAGTTCCTCCACCATCTTCTTGTAGCCAGCCGACTCCTCAGCCGACAATTGTTCCATCTTGACGGGAACCATGTTTTCCTCGCTGATCTCGGGGCTCTTGATGTTAACCATCACGTTGACTTTGTTATCCGAGTCAATTGGTCCCACCAGGCGTGCCAAGAAGTGTGTTGATGAGAAATCTTTCCCACGCGCTGTCCTGGGAGATCTATTTAACTCCAGTGCAGGTCCGTCCTTGGCTACCTTTGATGAATTAGGCATGCCAGCTGGTTTGATCTGTTAACCAACAATAAATAATAAACAGATACATGTGTTAAGGTTAAAGTTAGATCTTACCGGATCGGCTCAGGCAATCAATTTACATATGTTGGCTATCCCGAAGCACATTTAAACTAAGTGACTGGGATAGATCAGCTATGCCGAGACAGTATAAATCACTTAATCTAGATATACATCATGGTAATAAATATATGCATTCATAACCTAGCTGATGCTACAGATCTAACGTGGATTTGCTATTAGTCCAATGCATCTTATGAAAAGATACCAATCTAACCTAAATGCGTTAAACCTAGATCAATCGGCTATCGACTGACGCCAACAGATTGATACCGGTTTAAGGCATTTAACTAGATTGAGATCTTGATATAAGAGGCAGCTTTAATATATCTAATAGTAAATAATGCTAAAAGACAATTAAAACAGGTAAGGCCGGCTGAAACCCCGGCACTGTGTCTAATGATAAACATCCAGCCGAATAGATCTTAATAATTCTAAGAGCGACTTAATATATCGTGATGATGCAACATTAAGTACAAAAAGAAGTACTAGATCTATATGGACCGATGTAAACCCCTTGAGACGGTGGGTATAGCATATAAACTAATTTAACATCTAGATCTAGCTCTATCGGCTACTGCCTCCTGAGAGAAATCAGCCGATGATAAGATAGATCTAGATGTTACCCTAGATTATATGTCGTATATGATAGATTGCGCAGTTTATAACATTAAATCTAGAGTGTCATGACGATGTAAGCACTAGATTCGATGATACAAACTACTAATGACAAGCATTTACCTTATTCAAGGGTCGAGATCGATGCAGCCCGAAGCGGGATCAAGAACTCGTCTAAAAGAAAAGGTTTGGCGATGCGCCGAGATTGTATTGATGTGTGTTGTTTTTTTACAATGGATCTTGGGTTCTATTTATACCCAAGTACAACAAAGTCCACGTTAAACACGGTTTCTATCTATGTACTATACATGATACGACAATATTCCGGGAAGTAATTCCATGCCGCGACACAAAAGGAAAAACTATACAAATCCCTACTTTACAGATACAATTGCCGTTACAGGACTCTATCCATAGATGGCAATATCTTAACGAACATTTGGGAACCGAATCTTCCTTTTATCTTCAAGCTTCTTTATCGAAAACAGTTCCATCTTCTTTCCTGAATCAGAATCGACTATCGGCTATAGGTTGTCCATCCGATTCAGCCTCAGCAGACTCGTTTCCTAGCCGATTTGATCGTAGCCGATGCGGCCTCTGTTTTCCCGTAGATCACTTTTCCGATTCGATTCTGCTTCAAATTCGACCTTGAACTTAGGGATTTGGTTGCCAAATTTGGTCGTTAACACCTTCCCACATGTGCTTCCCTCTTCGCCTCGTCGTCACCCCGCGCGTCGCCGAGGCTCCTTCATCCGTTCTTTCCCTACCCCCTCCTGCCGCCTTATCCTCCCGCCACCGGGACTTTCGCGCCGCTAGCACCCTTCCTCGTGTGGGCCGAGGCGACAGGGTCGGAGGGTCACGACCGATGTGCTGTGGTCGGGGATGCGGCAGAAGAAGGCTGCAGCGACGGCGGAGGACTTCGAGGCTGACTTCTGCGAGTTCGAGCGTGGCCTGAGGGGGGACGAGTCGGAGGGCGGTGGCGAGGAGGAGGAGGACGACGTGGTCGAGGAGGTCCCGCCGCCACCGCCAAGGTTCGTCGCACGAGCATGAGCCCTCCCCTTCCTCATCGGCAGCTATGTTTCATGGCCCAGCCTGACCTGCGCTTCTGACAGCGGAAGCAAGCGCAGCAGCAACAAGCGGTGGCCGCGACACAACGAGAGCGCGTCGGCCCGGGGCTCCGGCGGCGACGGCGGCTGGGGCTCTGACGAGCGGGCGGCTACGGCGGTGGCGTGGATCGGGGGAATTTTGGGGAAGAATCTTGTGGGAGAAGAGAACGAGGAGAAATAGCGGTTTTAGTCGGTTTTAGTTCTATTGTGCTACAAATATCCTTGGTATAATAGATCGAGCTCTAAGCATGCATGAGATCATTATTTTTTCTTAGCCGTAAAAACTAGTTACAGAAACTGTACATTGTAGAGATTAGGTCTAAACTAAAGTTTATTATTCTAGAAAGCTACGACTATACATTTGGAGTGCTCTTACCACTTGCCTGGCCTGATGTAACCTAGCACGGGATTAGCGTGAGCCAGGCGAACGATGAGCTAGGCGCAACAACGGTTGGCAATTAATTGGTCAACTCATCAGGTTCATGACCTGAAGACTGAAGGTTCAGGCTACGACGATTTGTGTGGAGTCTGACATGGCGGTGGCTGCAGCGCCGTGCCGCCTTGTGAATCACAAGGTGGCACGGCGCTGCTACGCCACCGCCATGTCAGACTCCACACCAATCGTTGTAGCCTGCAGCCGTTGCCATTGCACGAAGCCGCCGCAGCCACGCAAAGCTCCTGACACCGCCAGCGGAGTGCCGCTCCCATCGTTGCGCGAACCGTCCAAATCCCGTCGTTTCGCGCTTCGCTAGATCCGGCCGTCATCACGAAGTAGCATTGCCGCCTTGCCAGATCTTGCCGTTGTGTGAAGAGACGAAGAATCCGTATCTTGCTTTCTTTGATGGATGCAGCATGGATTTGGGATTACTTTCCTCCCGTTTTTTCTTTTTCCTTTCTTTGATGGATGCGGCATGGATTTAGGGATTTCTTTTCTCCTATTCTTTCCTTTTCCCTTCTAAACAACATGGATTTGGGGATTTCTTTCCTTCTATTCTTTCTTCTTTTTCCATCTTGATGAATGCGGCTATGCAAATGATTTGTATGTAGAAAGCTGGTTGGTAGATTAATCTATATGGAAGACGATGCTATTGTGATCCGATTTGATTTTTGCCTTTAACAAATAATTTAGCATTAATAATTATGTAAAGTCTACCGTAGGTCTTCCCTCTCAGGCAAGGTCTCATGCAAGGGTGGCCAACCAAACAAGTTATGTATCCGACAGCCTGACCAGGCAATTTTCATCTACTTCTACATAAAACTCAGGGCACCAACCAAACATGCCCATATTGCTACTATACGGTGGCCTTGCTCCAGATACGAATTTTTGGGATTTTTAATTTTTTTATTAAAAGTTTTGCAAAACTAATTTTTAGTTCTTATTTTTAGCAGATTTAGTCGTTCGTCGTTCTTTGGGAGGACTTTTTTTTTAAAAATCGTTTTCCCAGAGGGCTATTTTAGTGATGTGACAGACGAGCATTAGCCGCCGTCTGTTGTGCTTTGACGGTTTTTGCAGTTTGCCCTCTTACCGCTCTCGTCAAAGGCGGTTTTTACTATGAAGATAGGGGTCGCCTGCAAAATGGCTGGTCAGGGCAATAATTTTGCAGGCGGCTCCCTTGCCTCCTCGGCAATGGCAATTTTTACTGTGAAGATATGGGGTCGCCTGTAAAACGGTCGGTCTGGGCGACAATTTTGTGGACGACCGTGTGGGAGGGGTCATCCCGTTGTAGCACTCGGACCAGAGTAGAAGTCAAGCTGGAGTTGGACTGCGAAGTTTTTGGGACAAGGTCGGGAGCCCAACCTCCTCTTAGGGTTGGGCGCCCCGACCTCCCCTCAGTCCGACCTCGGCACTCCTTTCTCAACCTCGACTCTTTGACCTGACTTTCGGTCTCCTCGAGACAAAGCTTGACTTGCAAGGAGAGGAGGAAGGGACAACCCGACAAGAAATGATGCCACCCGATTGCAAGTGAAATATGCAGAGAAGGGGCCCCAAGGCAGGATAAGACAGAAGACACCCATGGTGCGTAGGGCACAGAGGACATCTCATATACCTTTTTCAGATGTTGTTTGTACTCACCTTTTTAGACCTTTAGTCTTAGATTTCTTGGCCACCAAGACCATTGTAACTGCCCCCTTTGAGCTATAAAAGGAAAGACAGGACGGACTGAGGGGGGATCCAGCATCCGAGTTCATTTCATTCTCAGTTGTTTGCTTGTTCTTGGCCAGTTTGTTCTAAGCCCCAAGAACACTCTCCTGTAAACCTTGTTCATCATCCACCCCAACAAAAAATATTGGATGTAGGCCTATTATCCTTCGGGAGGGCTGAACCAATATAAATCTTGTGTCTCTTGATCTTTGGCTCATCTTAGTGACTCGAGTCAACCACCAGGTCCTGAGAGGAGACGCATTCCCGACCACTCACTCACCTCCTTGGGCATCCCCTCGGAGGACTGCCGATCTACCCGTCAACAGTTGGCGCGCCAGGTAGGGGACACGTTTCTTCTTCGTTCATGGCGACCTGATGGCTGTCGTTTTCTCCACCGACTTCACGGCATCCGCCGGGACGACGTTCATCTTCGGGAGCCTGGTCTTCCGCGTCGACGACTTCCGCCACCTCACCCTCTCCCAGGTGGCTTCGTGCGAGCTCGAGCATGCGGCTATGCGACAACGTGAGGCGGAGAGGCAGAGGCACGTGGCTCCGTGCCCGGCGGCCTCGGCTCCTGTGGATCGCTCGACCACGTAGGCTTGGTGGCCCAAGCCCAGACTGCCCGCCCAGTCGTATCAAAGGTGGGCTCAGCTTGAATCCGGGTCGAGCACCCAGTGAGACGCCTGTTGGCACCTTTTTTGACAAAGGCACGAGCACAATTGATTCACCTAAACACCTTGCGGTGATATGGAGTCGCCAACCACCTTGATCTAGCAAAGAACTAAAGCAAGATGGGTTTTATATATTAAACCGGCTAGCAAAGCCGATTTAGATAAAACGATAGATAAACACCCGTCTCGTGGGCGAACGGAAAGTTTTCAAGACAAACTTACAAAGAAGTGTCGCACTCTCGTAGCGGCGGACGATTTACGGCGCAAATCGACAAAGATGGACGAACTAATGTAGAAAAAGTAAAAGAACGATTCAATTGGCTAAAAACTAGAAGCTAGATTGGTTTTGGTTGTGTATGTGCTGGTATGCCAATTGAACCGGCCTTGGCCCTTAAATAGGGGTTGGTCTTGCCCTCCACAGGCCCTTCTCCACGTCCAATTCGGGGTAGACACCTTTGGAAACCCGAGACATACCGTATGGAGGAAGGAAACCCGAGTACCGATGAATTCGTCTAGGTTTCGGACTCTGCCGGTCAGACTGGCCACATGCCACCGGTCTGACCGGCCCCACTGCCCGGTCCGACCGGCCTATACACGGCGGTCAGACCGGCCTCTCCGAAGGCAAACCGACAGATTTCCAAATATTGGCAATTTTCCTTGTTTTAATCAATAGATGTCAATTTTGGGTGTAAACACATCCCCCCTGCCTTTTATGATGAACATCATGAATCTAAAAGCATGGAACATGTTTATCTTAGGGCGATAATCTAATTACCGGCCATAGAGCTTCCTAAGCATCTTGCCAAATACTCGGGAAGTATTTCTTCAGGTATTTACCGTTCACAGCTCACTGAAACCGTTCTCCTTGAAGTGTTTCCAGAAAATATGCATTTCCGCGAACTATTCCGCTATCCGATAAGGTCCCTCCCAACTTGGTGACCACTTACCGAATTCTTTAGATTGAGAACCCAAAGGCAAAATTGTCTTCCATACCAAGTCTCTCACTTGGAATGTCTTCGCCTTCACCCTTTTGTTGTATGCTTTAGCCACCCCCTTCTTTTCTTTCTCTATTTCTTTCAAAGCCTTCAAACGTTTGTCAACCACTTCATCGAGATTATCTCCCATCATTAACTTGTAGTCTTCAGCTGACAAATCGTCTTGCTTTATATTCCAAAGAGAGCCAAGATTTACCTCAACTGGTAAAATGGCTTCTTGTCCATATACTAGCTGAAAAGGGGTTACCTTGGTAGCACCATGTTTCGATATTCGATGTGCCCATAATGCCTCAGAAAGCACCTCATGCCACCTCTTGGGATGTTCTTTGATCTTCTTTTTAACCAACTTTAGCAAAGTTTTATTACTAGACTCGGCTTGTCCATTAGCCTGAGCGTAGTAAGGATAAGAACTCAACAATTTAATACCATAAGACTCGGCAAAATTTTTTACCTCTTTGGACATGAAAGAAGCTCCTTGATCTGTAGTAAATGTTTGAGGAATGCCGAATCTATGTATAATATGCTTCAAAATAAAGTCAATTACCTCCGTATGAGTCATATTTTTGAGCGGCACTACTTCGGCCCACTTAGTAAAGTAATCCGTCGCAACTAGCACGAACCGATGCCCTTTTGATGATGAAGGATAAATCTGACAATTAAGTCCAAAGCCCAACCTCGGAACGACCATGGTTTAATAATAGGGTTCAACACCGCAGCCGGTGCCAGTTGCACATTGCTGAACTGTTGACAAGCCTCACATCCTCTATAATATCTAAAACAATCATCAATCATTTTCAGCCAATAGAACCCCGCTCTCCTAAGCAACCAATTTATCTTATGGGCCGATTGATTTGTTCCACAAATATCCTCATGTACCTCTCCCATAGCCACTTTAGATTGATCACTATCTAGGCACTTCAATAATACCCCACTACATTTCGGCGATAAAAATCTCCATCGAGCAAAGTATACTTAAACGCTTGCCGCCGAATTTTTCGATCAACCTTAAGGCTAGGATCTTTCAAATACTGAACCAAAGGTATTATCCAATCTTCTGCTGTTTCCAGGGCACAAAAGCCCAAATTTAAACTCAATTCGGTCTCTACATCACTGAAATCGTGCCCCCAACATCTTCTGTCAGCCCGGTCTGACCGGCCAAGCAACGCCGGTCAGACCGCTGACCACCCACGGTCAAACCGGCCACAGAGCACTAGTCAGACCGCCGGCCATCCACGGTCAGACCGGCAACCGTGCGCCGGTCAGACCGCCTGCGATCTGCATCCTTGCCAATTTCGTTCAAAGAATTATAATCAAGCACCGATTTCTCTAATATGAAAAATACTCTTGTTTTAACACTATAACCAGATGCTTGTTGAGCCAAATCATTTGCTCTAGAATTTTCACTCCTAGAAATATGCCTAATAGCAAAATCATCAAAATTGGCAATAATATCTAAGCATTGATCAAGATACCTGTTTAGCGACCCATCAAAGCACTTGTAAACCCCGGCAACTTGTTGCACCACCAACTCTGAGTCACCAAACGCTTCTACGTGTGTAGCTCTAACGATCTCCATCACTTGTAAACCAAATAACAAAGCATTGTATTTGGCTTGATTATTTGTACAATAATACTCCAAACGAACCGATGCCTCAAAACATTGACCATTGGGCGAAATCAAAACTACACCTATACCTTGACCCTCCTTACACGAAGAGCCATCAAAATAAATATTCCATGGTGTAACACTAAGTAAGCAAACCTTGTCTTCATAAGTAATATCTACATGATGGTCTACTATAAAATCTACTACAATTTAACCTTTCATAGATTTCAATGATTCATAAGCCAAATCATACTCAATCAATGTATACGCCCACTTGCCAATTCTCCCACTTAGAATTGGCCTTTGTAACATATGCTTAACGACATCGGTCTGACAAACAACTATGCATGTACTAGATAACAAGTAATGGCACAACTTGGTACAAGCATAGTATAAACAAAGACAAAGTCTCTGTACAAAAACATACCTCGTTTTGGCATCTAAAAGACATCGGCTCAAATATGTGATTATGTATTCTTTGCCATCTTCCTCTTGTGTCAAAATAGCTCCAATAACTTTGTCTTCAGCAGCGATATACAACCGAAACGGAATTTTGGCTTTAGGAGCTCGCACCACGGGTGGAGTAGATAAATATTTTTTCAAACCCTCAAACGCCTCTTGTTGTGCTGCCCCCATGTAAAATCGGCTTCTTTTTTCAAACATAAGATAGGAACAAAAGCATCGATTTTACCCGCTAGGTTAGATATAAATCTCCTCAAGTAATTCACCTTACCTAGCAACTTCTGAACTTCTCTCTTGCATGCCGGCGCTTTAAAATCTTGAATCTTCTCAACCTTCTTAGGATCAATCTCAATCTATCTCTCATGTACCATGAATCCCAAGAACTTCCCCGCCGACACACCAAAAGCACATTTGAGTGGATTCATCTTCAAACCATACTGATGCATCCTCTCAAAAGCTAATCTCAAATCGGCTATATGACCATCCATACCATCCGATTTAATGACAATATCATCAATATAAATTTCTAGGATGAAACCTAGCAAATCATGAAAAATCAAGTTCATCGCTCTTTGATATGTTGCGCCGGCATTCTTTAACCCGAATGTTATGACTATCCACTCAAACAACCCAACAAATCCCGGACACCTAAAAGCCGTCTTGTACATATCCTCTTCTGCCATAAAGATTTGATTGTAGCCGACATTACCATCCAAGAAACTAATCACTCTATGGCCCTAAGCATCATTTATTAACATGTCGGCTATAGGCATAGGATATTCATCTTTAGGAGTGGCTTTATTTAGATCTCTAAAATCTATGCATACTCTAATCTTACCGCTCCCTTTCTTCTCAACCAGAACGATGTTTGACACCCACTCCGCATACCGGCATGGCCTAATAAACCCCACCTTCAATAATTGGTCTATCTCTTCTTTGACACGATCATATATGAGAGGATTAAAGCGACGAGGGGGTTGTTTATAAGGCCTAAACCCTGATTTTATCGGAAGTCGATGCTCAACAAACTCACGGCTAAGTCCTGGCATCTCATGTTATTCCCATGCAAAGCATCAACGTATTCTTTAAGAAGCTCGATTATTTTAACTTTATAATCGGCTTTCATATTTTTGTTTACAAAAGTCGGCCTTGGAATACTTCCATCCCCTATGTCCACTTCTACTAATGGATCGGCCGATGTAAATCCTTGACCAAGTTTTTCTACTTCGTCAAAATCTTCTATGGTTTTCCCAATATTGTTCTTTGTAGACCGATATTCTTGTACCCTCTTTTGTATCCACTCCAAATTGGTTGTTTTATTCATCATATAAAGTAATATCACCTAGCCGTGCTAAACTAGCCGACTTTACAGAGATAGATACAAAACCATCCTTGGAAACACTAAGAAAATCAAAGCTAGAAAGGTCTAACCCTGACAAGCACTAAATATCTCCATGTTTCCACCCTACTGAAACATCGGCCGTTGCAATCTCAGCATATGTGTCTGCTTGAACAACCTCAACATCATCACCGTCCCACTGAATTAAACATTGATGCAAGGTAGAGGGAACACAATAGTTGGCATGGATCCAACAACGCCCCAAGATAAGACTGTAGTTACCATGCACATCGACGATGAAAAAGGCGATAGGCAACGTCTTGTTACCCACTGTGAGCTCTACAGAAAGAATCCCCTTAGCTTCAGTTGATTCACCATTGAAGCCGTTGAGCAACATGTTGGTCTTCTTCAACTCATCTTCTTCACGACCCAACTTCTTGAACAGTGAATATGGCATTAGGTTCACAGCAGCGCCTCTATCCACTAGCATCCTAGAGACCAGCTTCCCATCAATATGATCCTTAAGATAAAGAGGCTTCATATGACGGTTAGACTCGTTGGGTTTCTCAAAAACCGCATCTCTTGGACCTAGTGAGAGTTGAGCCACCTCAGCGTCCTCCATGGCACAGAACTCCATGGGCAACACGCACACCATACTGATGTCCATGCTCTCACTTGGTGATGACTCCTCAGCCGATTGTTCATCTTCTTCCTTTTCTTCTTCTTCTTCTTCCCGAACAACCACCGGCTCTTCACCCTTCGCCGATTTGGACTTCCACACCTTCATTGGTGGTGGTTGCAACTCCTCAAATCTCTTGTATCTCCATTCTTCGGCCTCCTTTTCCCTTAATTCGTTGGCCCGAAGACGTTGCAACCTCCTCTTCTATGTAGCCGTTAAATCCAAATCCTCAGGCATCCACCTCGGTTTTGGCTCTGTCCCAGGCGGTATACAATGTCCTCCATTATTTTTCCGCAAAGAAGAAGCAAAACCAGGACCACCTCTGGCAAACTGTCGGTTAGACCGGCTACGGTAACCGGTTGGACCAGCCTTGTGCCTGTGGTCAGACCGATCAGAAGACACGGTCAGGCTGGCTCTAGGCCATGGGTCAAACCAGCCATCAGGCCCGGTCAGACCGGCACGAGGACCACGGTCGGACCGGCCGAAGGGCTTCGGTCAGACCGGCAAGAGCATCCAGTCTGACTGCTCTCCTGTGCAGAACCCTTCTCGGCCTCAGCTCGATTGCCAAAAACCATCCTAGCCCCTTCTCCAGATGGTATCGACACATCAGGCGATCCTATCTTGACAGTGATCACATCCGAAGCCATTTCCACTGCCTTAGCGCGCTTATGCGCCCTCTTCTCTCCCCCAAACCAATTTCTTGGTGAAAACCGACTTCCATTTGACGAGGACGCACCTCCATGATATGATCTCCTCTCCCTTCCCCATCCTTGATGAAATTGCATTGGAGGCATATTACTATACATCGGTGGCGGTGCCCCCCATGGCATGACTTGAGGACAATGAGGGAACGGTGGCTCCAATGCTCTTGACGAATGGCCAAATCGCTCCCTAGGAGGCGATCTTGGCCTTTTGCCTTTGTCATGCTCTTTATCCATGCTCCTCTTCTCGTACTTGTTTAAGAGCATATCAAAAGTCACCTTTGGCTTCCGGGGTTTCCTTGATGTTGAAGCTTTACCCTCGTTTTTCTTCCAAACACCAACCTCCGGACTTTTCGACACAAGCATATTAGGTCTAGGCTCTCCAACGGCAATCTCCTTCCCCTTAGCAGATCCGGCTTGCTTCGGCCAATTAACACCTTCTTGCCGTCGAGATCAACGATATTAACAGGGAAAGGGTCACTGTCAAGCTTCATCTTGGCGCCCTCAGTGAATTTCAACCGTCCTTCCTCTATGGCCGATTGAACCTGTTGACGAAAAACATTACACTCATTAGTAGAATGAGAATAAGAGTCATGCCACTTACAGTAAGAGCGACGCTTCAATTCTTCCGCCGAAGGTATAATATGGCCTTTAGGCAATCTAATCTGCTTCTCTTGCAAGAGATAATCAAAAATATTATCGCACTTGGCCACATCAAAACTATACTTAATTTCACTTTGCCGATCCTTGCGAGGAGTCGGCATCAAGCTAGAACAAACAAAAGGCTTGGTCTTGTTAGTCCAAGACCACTCAGCAATGTACATATCATGATCGCCCTCATCAACATCAGAATCACTATCAGGGCAATCAGTCATGCTAACATGAGGTTTCTTATCACTGGGCCTAACAAATTTTTTACTATCTCTGAGTCGGCTTTCCTGAGCCAGAGCCTTTTGCATAACCTGACTAACATCGAGAAATTGTTGGCCATCTAACCTCTCCTTAATTGGAGCAAGTAAACCGCTAAAAGCAAGATCAGCCAAATCTCTTTCAGTTATACTTAAACTAAAACACCGGTTTCTAGCATCTCTAAACCTCTTAATGTAATCAGTGACAGATTCATTATATTTTTGTCTAACCGATGTTAAATCACAAAGCCTAAGGTCAGTTTCACCAGTATAAAAATAATCATGAAATTTTTGTTCTATCTGGGCCCACGTATGAATAGAATTAGCCGATGAAGTGAACCATGTAAAAGCAGTACCATACAATGATAAAGAAAATAATCACAATTTAAAAGCATCAGAAGTACTAGCCTCTCCACATTGCGCTAAGAATTGGCCTATATGCTCCCATGTGGTCCTATTATCCTCACCACTTGAAGCATCTAGGCGCCATTATTTATTTTGGTAATTAATGACAAAGCGCTAATTATGGACTAACGATACTTTTGAGTTTCATATATTTGAATCAGGTTCACATGATAAAAAGTGCATAGATAATTACTAAGGATTATTTGAGATGGCACAATACAAGAAGATTCAAGACGGTAAAACTTAGAGTTTATTCTTATTGATCGAGAAATTTGGGCGATCAAATTTCATAGATTATTTTTATAGCTTTGCCGTACTATCAAGAGGGGTAATGACCTAAGCAAAAAGATAATCAAAATGTCACATTAGGTCATTTGCATTCCAACTTCAATTTTTTCACCTTCTGACCAAGGCCGGTCTGACCGTGGATGTTGATCCGGTCTGACCGGGACTCGAGTGCGGTATGACCTCAAGTCTTTGAGCGGTCTGACCGGCCCTTTGTGGCGGTCTGACCAAACATACAGCTCCGGTCTGACCGGCCTCCTTGATCCCCTCCGGCCTAGCGATCCAGAGCCGCCAGAGCCGCAGTCGGTCAGACCGAGCCGATGGCGGTCTCACCGAGCCGAGGGCGGTCTGACTGGCCATTTGGCCTCCGGTTTGATCGGACCCCCTGTTGTCAGAGCAATGATTGCACTGTAACGACTAGTAAACTAGCCGTTACAACTTAAGGCCGGTCTGACCGGCCACCCTTCGCCGGTCTGACCGGCAGGCAGCAGGGTTGGAAGATTTCGGCCCCAACGGCTATTTCACTTGGTGTGGGGTATAAATCACTCCCTTGTGGCTGCAAGGGACTCCTTCTTGGTACTCTCTTCAATTTGATACACCCTTGCACTTCTCTCACACTCATTTGAGCTTTGTGTTCATCCACTTAGTGTGTTTGAGAGTTGATTAGCCAAGAGCCAAGTGCATTGCTTCATTGTAGAGCTAGTGTGGCACTTGATCATCTCCAAGCCGAGAGATTACTTATTACTCTTGGAGGTTGTCGCCTCCTAGACGGCTTGTGGGGGAGTTGCCAGGTGACCTCTCCGAGAAGATTGTGGAGGAGGCCAGGTGCCGGATTGTGAGTGGTTTGGAGTTCACCACCTTCGGAGCGAAGAAAGAACTACCCCTAGTGATCGAGGCTTGGGTAGTCCTCTCCGTGGGTCGGCTCCTACCTTGCCCACCCCTTGACGAAGGGGGCGTGCGGTGGCTTCATGGTTGAGCGGTGGAGTTGGGCTCGCCTCAACGGGGACTAGGAAACCGGCGAGTTTCTGAACCTCGATGAAAAACTCCTTGTCTCTTGTCTCATTTACTTATTGCATTTACTTTTATGCAATTACATTTGTAGAGACATAATTGAGCCACTATCGTTGCTTAGTTAGACTCATCTCCCACTAAGCCTAGCAACTTAGGTTAGTTTTGAATTAGTGTCACTTAGTTTTAAATCGCCTATTCACCTCCCTCTAGTCGACATCTCGATCCTACAAGTGGTATCAGAGCTTGGTCTCTCTTGATTGGGCTTCACCGCCTAGAGAGAAGATGTCGAACGAGGTGAACCATATAGGAAAGGCTCCCATGTTTAATGGTACAAATTACTCCACTTGGAAAATTAAAATGTCTACTCACCTTAAAGCTACGAGCTTCCATATTTGGAGTATTGTGAATGTAGGTTTTTCTATCACTGGCTCACCCTTGATGGAGATTAATCACCGCAACCTTCAACTCAATGCTCAAGCCATGAATATGTTGTTCAACTCCTTGAGCCAAGAAGAGTTTGATAGAGTGAGCAATCTTGAGACCGCCTATGAGATTTGGAATAAGTTGGCGGAGATTCATGAGGGCACAAGTGAATATAAGGATGCCAAGCTTCATTTTCTCAAGATCAAATATGAGACATTCTCCATGTTGCCCCATGAGAGTATGAATGACATGTATGGAAGGCTTAATGTCATTGTCAATGATCTCAAGGGGTTTGTGGCAACTTACACCGATCTTGAGGTTGCCCAAAAGATGCTTAGGGCTCTACTGGAGAAGTACGAAACTCTTGTCACCATGCTTATCAACTCCGACATGTCAAGGATGACACCCGCAAGCCTCTTAGGGAAGATCAACACAAATGACATGTACAAGTTGAAGAAGAAGGAGATGGAGGAAGCCTCTCCATCCAAGAAGTGCATAGCTCTTCAAGCCGAAGTGGAAGACAAGGGCAAGAGCAAAGTTTATGAAGCAAATGATGACTTGGAGGAAGAAATTGCTCTTCTTGCTAGAAGATTCAATGATGTCTTGGGAAGAAGAAAGGAAAGAGGAAGGGTCTCTAACTCAAATAGGAGAAGAAATAGGAGACCCAACGAGACTCTCTCCAACTTGAGATGCTTTAAGTGTGGTGAGAAGGGACACTTTGCTTCCAAGTGCCCTTCAAATGATGATGATGAAGACAAGTCATCCAAGAAGAAGAATGGAGGTTACAAGCTCATGAAGAAGCTCAAAAAGGAAGGGAAGAAGATTGAGGCTTTCATTGGGCAATGGGACTCAAATGAAGAGAGCTCCACTTCTTTCGGGTCCGAAGAAGAAGAAGGTGATGATGATGCAAGCTCCAAGAAGAAGAAGATGGCCGTAGTTGCTATCAAGGAGGCTCCATCACTCTTCGCTCCACTTTGTCTCATGGCAAAGGGTCCTTCTAAGGTAACATCATTTAGTGATAGTGAAAGTGATGATGATTGTGATAATGTCTTCTATGATGAGCTTGTGAGTATGTTTGAGGAGCTCCATGCATATAGTGAGAAGGAGATTGCCAAGTTTAAGGCCCTAAAGAAGGATCATGCTTCTTTAAAGGTCTTGTATGAGGAGCCAAAGACTTCCCATGAGAAACTCACCATTTCTCATGAAAAGCTTAAGGAAGCTCATGAGACTCTCGTTCCACTACCCAACATGGAGCTCACATTGATGTTGGCATATCTTGTGATTTGCTTGATGATAGTGCTATTTGTCATACTATTCATGTTGCATCATCTAGCATCTCTACTTCTTGTGATGATCTCATGGATATACCTTGCTCTAGCTCTAGCTCTTGTGTCTCTATTTGTGATGCTTCACTTGTTGTTGAGAAAAATGAGCATAAGGAGCAAGTCGCCAAGCTCAACAAGAGTTTGGAAAGATGTTTTAAGGGTAAGAGTATTCTTGACAAAATATTGAGTGAGCAACGGTGCATCCTTAACAAGAAGGGACTTGGATTCACTCTAAAGAAGGGTAAGAAACCTTCTTACCATGTTACTCGGTTTGTCAAGAGCAATGGTAAGTATTGCTCCAAGTGTTGTGAGGTTGGGCATTTGGCAAGTGATTGCCTTGGTGGTAAGCCTTCTAAGACATGCATGTTTGATTCACATTATATGCTTAGGAAGGCTCATGACGGTCATATTGTTTCTAGATATGTGAGTTCTCCTATACTTGGTGCTAAAAAGAATGTTATTTGGGTGCCCAAGGCCTTGATCTCTAACCCCCAAGGACCCAAACGAGTTTGGGTACCTAAAAGAGCTTGATCTTCTTTTGTAGGTGAACTACCACACCGGTGGGAGCCATTGGGTGCTAGATAGTGGGTGCACTCAACATATGACTGGTGATAGAGGAATGTTCACCACATTTGAAGTAGGAGGTAATCAACAAGAGAAACTCACATTTGGAGATAATAGCAAAGAAAAGGTAATTGGGTTAGGTAAAGTTGCTATCTCCAACGATTTATCAATCCAAAATGTTTCTCTTGTTGAATCACTAAATTTCAATTTGCTTTCGGTTGCACAAATTTGTGATCTTGGCTTGTCATGTGCATTTTCCCGTAAGAAGTTATTGTTTCTAGTCTAGATGATAAGTCTTGTGTTTTCAAAGGTTTTAGATATGAAAATCTTTATTTGGCTGATTTCAACTCTAGTGAAGCAAATTTGAAAACTTGTTTAGTTGCAAAAACTTCATTGGGTTGGCATCAATTAAGCAAACTTTCAAAACGTGATCTAGTTGTGGGCTTGAAAGATGTGAAGTTTGAGAAGGATAAACTTTGTAGTGCTTGTCAAGCCGGCAAGCAAGTTGCATGCTCTCATCCTTCTAAGAATATCATGTCCACATCTAGGCCATTGAAGCTCTTGCATATGGATTTGTTTGGCCCAACAACCTATAAGAGCATTGGAGGAAATAGTCATTGTCTTGTGATTGTTGATGACTATTCTCGCTACACTTGGGTGTTCTTTTTGCATGATAAGTCTATTGTTGCCGAGCAAAAGGGCCCAAAATGAGTTTAATTGCACTCTTGTGAAAATTAGAAGTGACAATGGTTCCGAGTTCAAAAATGCCAACATCAAGGACTTTTGTGATGATCTTGGTATTAAGCATGAACTTTCCACTACCTACTCACCACAACAAAATGGTGTAGTAGAGAGGAAAAATCGTACATTGATTGAGATGGCAAGGACTATGCTCGATGAATATGGTGTTTCCGATTCTTTTTGGGCGGAAGCCATAAACACCGCTTGCCATGCAACCAATAGGCTTTATTTGCATCGTCTCTTGAAAAAGACTTCCTATGAGCTAATTGTTGGGAGAAAGCCAAATGTTACATATTTTCGAGTTTTTGGTTGCAAGTGCTATATTTACTGAAAGGGTGTTAGACTAACCAAATTTGAAAGTCGGTGTGATGAAGGATTTCTTCTAGGGTATGCCTCAAATAGCAAGGCGTACCGGGTCTACAACAAGAGCAAAGGTATTGTGGAAGAAACGGCCGATGTTCAATTTAATGAAACTAATGGCTCCCAAGAGGGGCACGAGAATTTGGATGATGTAGGTGATGAAGGCTTGATGAGAGCTATGAAGAACATGTCAATTGGACACATCAAGCCTATTGAAGTGGAAGACAAGCCATCCATCTCCACTCAAGATTAGCCATCTACTTCCGCTAAGCCAAGTCAAGCTCAAGTTGAAGTGGAGAAAAACAAGGCACAAGATTCACCTATTCCACCAAGGATACACACTGCTCTTTCCAAGGATCATCCAATTGACCAAGTTTTGGATGACATTAGTAAGGGTGTCCAAACTCGATCTCATGTGCTTAAATTTGTGAACATTACTCGTTTGTTTCTCGTCTTGAGCCAAAACATGTAGATGAAACTCATGGTGATCCGGATTGGATTAATGCTATACAAGAAGAGCTCAACAACTTTAGAAGAAACAAAGTGTGGACTTTGGTTGAAAGACTTAAAGACCACAATGTTATAGGGACAAAGTGGGTCTTTAGGAACAAACAAGATGAGAACGGGTTGGTGGTGAGAAACAAGGCAAGATTGGTTGCTCAAGGTTTCACACAAGTTGAAGGTTTTGATTTCGGTGAAACTTTTGCTCCCGTGGCAAGACTTGAGGCTATTCACATCCTTCTTGCTTTTGCATCATGCTTTGATATAAAACTATTTCAAATGGATGTGAAAAGTGCTTTTATAAATGGTGAAATTGCCGAACTTGTCTTTGTTGAACAACCACCCGGCTTTGAAGATCCTAAAAGGCCTAACCATGTTTACAAACTCTCAAAAGCTCTTTATGGATTAAAACAAGCTCCTAGGGCTTGGTATGAAAGATTGAGAGATTTTCTTTTGTCAAAGGATTTCAAAATTGGAAAAGTTGATTTCTTTGTTTGCCAAATTTATGTTGATGATATTATATTCGGTTCTACTAATGAAGTGTTTTGCAAGGAATTTGGTGATATGATGTCTAGGGAATTTGAGATGTCCATGATTGGAGAATTGAGCTTCTTCCTTGGACTTCAAATCAAGCAACTCAAGGATGGGACGTTTGTGAGCCAAACCAAGTACATCAAGGATTGGCTTGAAGGATGCAAAGCCCATCAAGACACCAATGGCAACCAATGGGCATCTCGACCTTGATGAGGGAGGTAAACCGGTAGACTTAAAGCTTTATCGTTCCATGATATGTAGCTTGCTTTACCTTACCGCATCTAGGCCGAATATCATGTTTAGTGTTTGTATGTGTGCACGGTTTCAAGCCGCTCCTAAGGAGTGTCATTTAGTGGCTGTGAAAAGAATTCTAAGATATTTAAAGCATTCCTCAACTATTGGCTTGTGGTACCCAAAAGGTGCTAAATTTAAGCTAGTTGGCTATTCTGATTCGGATTATGCCGGTTGCAAAGTGGATAGAAAGAGCACATCCGGTAGTTGTCAATTGCTTGGTAGATCCCTTGTATCATGGTCATCCAAGAAATAAAACTCCGTAGTCCTCTCTACCGCCGAGGCGGAATATGTTTCGGTGGGTAGCTGTTGTGCACAATTGCTTTGGATGAAACAAACCTTGTTGGATGATGGTATATCTTTCACCAAAACACCACTCCTATGTGACAATGATAGTGCCATAAAGATAGCCAACAATCCGGTCCAACACTCTAGAACCAAGCATATTGACATTCGCCATCATTTCCTAAGAGACCATGTAACCAAGGATGACATAGTCATTAGCCACATAAGAACCGAAGATAACCTAGCTGACGTCTTTACCAAGCCTCTTGATGAAACCCGCTTTTGCAAATTGAGGAATGAATTAAATGTCATAGATTTCTCAAATGTCGCTTGAGATCATGCACCATGGTTGCTATTTGTGCTTATTGACTATTTGCTTTTCCTTGTTCTTACTTTTGGGATTTATTGATATTTGGTTATTCTTTGTGAAAACGGAGCTTATCACATTAAGGGGAGTCTAGCATTTCTTCATGTGCTTTACTACTCCTTATATGTGAACAAATCAAACACAAGTGCTAGTAGAGCTTTCAAAATGCTCAAGTCAACATAAATCAATTTTTTTGTAAAATCAAAGTAATTTGAAAACTATCTCTTGGAAAAGGTTTAAAAAGGTTCCCTATATGTTTTTCAAGCCTTTCATTGCAAGAAAAATGGAGTTTGATTAAAAATGCCAGTTTGGCCTCTTTTTGAAGAAACTAGATTTTAGTTTTGGCCAAAATGAGTTTTATCTCAAAAATGAGTTTGAGAAGGTTTTTGAGAAAAGTGTCAAAACAAAGTTGGTAGAGAAGACATCTTTAAATGTTTTTGATATTCAAATCAATTTCAAAAACTAAATCTTTCAAAAGATATTTGGAAATCAATTTGGCCCAAAAACCCCTATATACATAAAAGGTCACCTCCTAGCACTTAAGTGAGTTAAGTTACAAATCATCATAATTTTTAATGATTATGGATGGTTAGCAATATTTCAACTCATACATTTCTTAATTGCTCCAAAAATTGAAATTTTATTGGATTTCCTTGTGTGGGGGTTGCCGGCTTGTGCAAGGGATGTGCACAGCCGGCAGGGGGCCTGGCGGTCTAACCGGCGCTATATGCGCGGTCTGACCGTCCGGGTGCGGTGGTCTGACCGGCTGAATAGCACCGGTCAGATCGGCCGATCAGCTGTGCCCAAAACATTTTCCCCTCCTTCCTCTTCTACCCGGCCTTTTCTCTCTCCTTCTCGTCTCCTCACTCCTCAACCCGAAAATCCTCTCCTCTCTCTCTCTCCCTCAAGCCCTAACTCAAATCCCTCTCGATTCCCCCCGGTTTGACCGAGGATTTCTCTCCGGTTACACTGTAAGTGAATCTCCTCCTCTTCCTCTCTCTATTCCATGGATTGGCTTGCATTTTTATTAATTTTTTGATCCATGGATTGGAACCCTAGGTGAAGGAAGAGGTGTTCTTGATTATGCACAATTTAGGGGTTTAATCTTCGTGCAAATCAACTCCTACAACCGGTAATCTCCTTCCCCTCTCTTGTGCTCATAATTTTTTCTATTTCAATCTCTAGGGTTAAGGTAGTTTCTCCCTCTATATCAAACTCTTGATGAAATATAAACCTCCTTGTGCTCCTTGTACAAACCTTAGTCTTAGCACATTTTAGACTCACTTTGTGGATGTGAAAAATTTGGAAGATATGTGCAGACTGCCACCGGCGATCTGACCGGTGTTGGCCGGCGGTCTGACCGCGGGCACTCTTGCGTTCTGACCAGCCATATGCCATCGGTCTGACCAGCATTGGCCACGGTCTGACCGCCCCTGGCAGGCAACAAATATCCATTTCGACACTTCCAAGTGATTTCTAAATTAATTGCTAATATCCACTCTTTGATCTTTTGCCTTCAGAAATGCCTCCTCGCACTCGCCATGGTCATCAAGCTCAAGACTCAGAAAGTGAGCATGAGTCCAGTGAAAATCAATATGCTCCAAGTGGTGGTGCCGAAAGTGAGGAAGAGCAAGAAGCGGCAGATTCTGAAAATGCAAGTGAGGACAGTGGTGATGAGATGGAGGTTGACCCCGCCATCCAATTTGTGCTCAACATGAGAAATCCAACTCAGTACACCATTCTCAGACATCATGATCAGTTTAGAAGGCCTAGAGATTGCACTGACCCAAGGTTCCATACCGCTTTCCAAAAGTCGGTGTTTGAGCAAGTTTATAGAGGAAAGGCCTTTGCTGAGCATAAATGGATTTCCTGGCGCAACATAAATGACACATAGGAGTTTGAGTGTTTGCAGGATATGTTCAAGACAGTGGGCATTGACCGGATTGTGACCCTCAAGCAAGATTATGATGAAGAGCTTGTTCGTCAATTCTATGCCACAGTGTGGGTTGCAGGGGATTTCTCTCAGATGAAGTGGATGTCAGACACTCTTCAATGCTCTATCTCAAGGAGAGAATTCTGAAGGCTGCTCAACATCCGCTTTGACTTTGGGGATGATTTGCATGAGGAGCACGCTCACAATCCTTTCTCCATAGATGATCTTGAGCAATTCTATGAGGCTGGAGGGCGACACACATATGGAAGGGTTGCAGGTCTAAGAACTATTCCCAGTGTGGTCAACAGGATAGTACGAGCCACCATTGTCCCTAGATGTGGTAACAACGATGAGATTAGGGGAGTAGCTTGGCTTGTCATTGATGCAATCCTCCAGGGTCGTCAGTTCGATGTGATCAACCTTATGATGTAGGAGATCGCTATCTCGAAGGGCACCTTTGGTCAAGGAGTCTACTATGCGCCATACATCATGAGAATGATTCAAGAGAAGCTTGGACATGCTGGAAACAACCTAAAGGAACACAAGCAATACAAGCCCCGTCTTCAGCTCAGCACTCCTCGTGTTCCTAGAATGCGCCAACCACAGTTTGATCATGGCGCGAGTTTAAGTGCGGCACCTCCACCACCTCCTCCTCCTCAAGGTCTTGACTCTTATTTCACTCCTCAGTTCGCTTACTTTGGCATTCCCCCTCAGGGTTATTTTAACCCAGTGCTAGACGCCATTCACTCCCTTAATGACAATATGGCAAGGTTGAGCACTGGGCAAGAGGCCATGTATGAGGATGTTAGGGGGCTAAGGACTGATGTGAGCAGCTTAAATACCAACGTGGGGAGATTATCAAATTGAGTGGATTCCTTGGATCGGCACATGACTTCTTTGGAGAGCTCTCACGCCTATGTCTATTCTCGTCGTCAGCACTCCAGTTCCTCTCACTATCTCATTCCTCGCCTTCCTTCTCCTCCTCAAAAATGAAGCTTTTTGGTCCTTGTTGCCAAAAGGGGGAGAAGTCTACCTAAGGGGAGAAGACCAAACTTCTTTCTTTCATCTTAAGTGGGTTTGGGACTAGATTTAGTGAGGTTAGTCCTCCTATTTAGTAAGTTAAGGTGGAAAGGCTATTTATCTATGTATTGGGCTATTACTATTATCTATTGTGTGTTCTTTTTCGTTTGTTGATCTCTTCTGAGTTTTAGGCCCTTCGTGGTCTTTTAATAGCCTAGAGAACTTTTATGGATTGATGATCTTTATGGATATCTTGTGATGGATGTTTATTGTGTCATATGTCATTCGTTGAAAAAATCTTTTGCCTTGTTGATATTTGTATTCATTATGCATATATTTGTATTCATTATGCATATATGTTTCATGCCTATTGTATTTGTGAGGTGTTTGTCATCAATTACCAAAAAGGGGGAGATTAAAGCATCTAGGCCCCGTTATTTATTTTGGTAATTAATGACAAAGCGGTAATTGTGGACTAATGATACTTTTGAGTTTCATATATTTGAGTCAGGTTCACATGATAAAAAGTGCATAGATAATTACTGAGGCTTATTTGAGATGGCACAATGCAAGAAGATTGAAGACGGTAAAATTTACAGTTTATTCTTATTGATCGAGGAGTTTGGGCGATCAAATTTCATAGATTATTTTTATATTTTGCCATACTATCAAGAGGGATAATGACCTAAGAAAGAGATGATCAAAATGTCACATTAGGTCATTTGCATTCCAACTTCAATTTTTTCACCTTTGACCAAGGCCGGTCTGACCGTGGATGTTGATCTGGTCTGACCGGGACTCGAGTGCGGTCTGACTTCGAGTCTTTCAGCGGTCTGACCGGCTCTTTGTGGCGGTCTGACCGGACATACACCTCCGGTCTGACGGCCTCCTTGATCCCCTTCGTCCTGGCGATCCGGAGCCGCAGTCGGTCAGTCCGAGCCGATGGCGGTCTGACCGAGCCGAGGGCAGTCTGACCGGCCATTTGGCCTCCGGTCTGACCGGACCTCCTGTTGTCAGAGCAATGATTACATTGTTACTCTTGGAGGTTGTCGCCTCCTAGACGGCTTGTGGAGGAGTTACCCGATGACCTCTCCGAGAAGATTGTGGAGGAGGCCCGGTGCCGGCTTGTGAGTGGTTTGGAGTTCACCACCTTCGGAGCGAAGGAAGAACTACCCCTAGTGATCGAGGCTTGGGTAGTTCTCTCTGTGGGTCGGCTCCTACCTTGCCTACCCCTTGACGAAGGGGGCGTGCGGTGGCTTCGTAGTTGAGCGGTGGAGTTGGGCTCGCCTCAACTGGGACTAGGAAACCGGCGAGTTTTCGAACCTCGGTGAAAAACTCCTTGTCTCTTGTCTCATTTACTTATTGCATTTACTTTTATGCAATTACATTTGTAGAGACATAATTGAGCCACTATCACCCTAGAATTGCAAAACTTAACTTATTTGCTTAGTTAGACTCATCTCCCACCAAGCCTAGCAACTTAGGTTAGTTTTTATTAGTGTCACTTAGTTTTAAATCGCCTATTCACCCCCCTCTAGTCGACATCTCGATCCTACACCACTGAATTTAGTGAATTCAGTAACTCTATAGCCACGAGGATATGGGATATTATCGAAGTGATCAGGATACGGCTTTTGGTAAACCCTAGCACGATTCCTGGGCTCAATTCCAAACGACTCTCTAATAATATTCCTAATTTGTTCCTCCATATTTTCAGGCCTTGGCGGCCTAAAAAATGGTTGTTGCGACACAATATTGCTATATTGGCGATACCCAGTGTCATGCAGGTATCCCCTAATAGGATTGTTGTACTAATTGGGAACGTGCGGAGGAACTTGTGCATGAACAGTAGGTATAGGAGGGTCATGTGCAGGAATATGGTATAAAACCGAATTGCCCATGATCGGATCTACTTCCTACACCGGCACCAGAGCGCCGGTCTGACCAGCCATAAGCCTGCTCTGACCGGCCGGGTAGGGTGCGGTCTGACCGCCCATGTAGCTGCCAGTCAGACCAGTGAAGGGGGCGGTCGGACCGGCCCATGGACCGGTCTGATCGATGTAGGATGTGCCGGTCAGACCGACAGAAGGCACAGAACTCGCTCCCTCGTGTTGTTGCACGATTGCTTCGTCGGTTTTGCTAAATAGGTGATGTACAGGGGCTTGGCTAGTGCTCGCGACAGAAGCAAACAGTAAATCGGCTTTGGGAGAGCCGAATTTAGCACCCATATGCGCATTAAACATCCTATTAAAGCAAGACTCCATAGCGGATTCAATCTTATTATTGACGGCGGCGGTGACGGAGTCATCCACCGTACTTGCTATGAGCCTTTGGATAGGAATAGCTAGGTCACAGTGCTTACCTCATCGTGGATGACCTTGAGCGGGCTGCCGAGTTTGAGGATGACACCTTGACGGGTTTTGGTACACGATTTGTCCAAAACCTCCTGCGTGATCGCCTTGATCCGCTCCTCCATAATCCTGCGCGTCTCCCCATCTAGGTCAGCCAACGAGATGTGGACGACGTTAGATGGGCTTACCTCTTGCCCAACTTGCTTCGTCATGGCGGCGTCAAAACCGAGATGGCGTTGAGCAGACTTCCCCAGCGGAGTCGCCAAAAATCATGTTGACACCTTTTTTGACAAAGGCACGAGCACGATCGATTCACCTAAACGCCTTGCGGTGATACGGAGTCGCCAACCACCTTGATCTAGCAAAGAACTAAAGCAAGATGAGTTTTATAGATTAAACCGGCTAGGAAAGCCGATTTAGATAAAACGATAGATAAACACCCGTCTCGTGGGCGAACGGAAAGTTTTCAAGACAAACTTACAAAGAAGTGTCGCACTCTCGCAGCGGCGGCGGAAGTTTTACGGTGCAAATCGACAAAGATGGATGAACTAATGTAGAAAAAGTAAAAGAACGATTCAATTGGCTTAAAACTAGAAGCTAGATTGGTTTTGGTTGTGTATGTGTTGGTTATGCCAATTGAACCAGCCTTGGCCCTTAAATAGGGGTTGGTCTTGCACTCCACAGACCCTTCTCCATGTTCAATTCGGGGTAGACACCTTTGGAAACCCGAGACATACCATATGGAGGAAGGAAACCCGAGTACCGACGAATTCGTCTAGGTTTCGGACTCTGCCGGTCAGACCGGCCAAATGCCACCGGTCTGACTGGTCCCGCAGCCTGGTCCGACCGGCCTATACACGGCGGTCAGACCGGCCTCTCCGAAGGAAAACCGGCAGATTTCCAAATATTGGCAATTTTCCTTATTTCAATCACTAGATGCCAATTTTGGGTGTAAACAACGCCGCTCCCCGCATCCAGCCTCCCCGCCATGCGAGAGCCCAACATCCTCTTCGTCTGTCGCCCGACGGACTCCCATGCACCCCTGGATGGAGAACACCCGGAAGATCGTCCGTTGTGCTTCTCCTTCAAGCTTGGCGCTGGCGAAATAGTTGCGCGGGCCAGTCTTCTTCTCGGGCAACCGCTGGCCCGCGAACTTCATCATGATGATGGGCACGGTTTTCGAGGATGAGGTCACGGGCTCCCAGGAGACCGATGCCCATAGTAATGTCCATCGTCACCGCAATGCGGGACAGGTTGCGGGGCACAAGCAGGCCCAGCGCCCTCGCATCCAACCCTGGAGCCTGGAGTCCGACTTCACCATGATGTTCGAGGGATAACAGGTATTCCGAACACCGGCGGCCAACCTGGTGGCCATCGAGCGAGTGCTCAACGGCCTTCCCGACTCCCCGGAGGTGCGGAAGGCAAAGGACATGACACAGGCAGCCGCCGCTCAGCTCAACGTCTCGGGCCCGTCCGAGCACCCCACGGGGAGCGCACGACGCTCAAGGTCCCAGCCGCAGCAAAGCGCAGGCCACTCCGTGTAGACCCCCATTTTAGTAATAGGAATCATTTGTGTTCATAGTACCATTTCCCTGGATCGAGTAGTCTAGTACCCATGAATTACATTACTGAATCATTCAGCGCACAAAATACATCAATCGTCTTACGCGAAATATTACAATATAGTGTCGAAGGCATTGTCTAGAACATAGGACCGAATGGTCTGGAATACAAGCAAAAGCAGAATGCAGATAAGGCAGCGGAGATAAGGCAGCGACACGCCATTGTCACAGGCAACGACCGGAGTCTAAGACCTACTGAGCGCCATCGTCTTCTATACCCTCCTTGCAGTATGCGTACGGATCTTCAGGGTATTCATCACCCACATCTAAATGTTTGTGCGTATAGCAATGGTGAGTACCAGCTATACTCAGCAAGCCACCATAACAACGATGATATGATAGGGGATAATCAAGGAATGACTGTGGTTCTTTTGCATAAAGCCAGTTTTGTAATTCTTTTCACAAGCCTAAGACCTAAGACTAATCAAGTTTTAATTCCATAGTTCATTTAATCAGCGACGGTTCTGTCCACCATCCATTGTGATCCCAAGGATAGCTTCCCGCCACTGGATCGTCATGATTTTCTGGGGTCTACCCCTTGTCGTCTTTCGAGAAGTTGATCCACCAACACATAAAAATCATCATGCATGCCCATTCCATCATTTTAAAATTTAGAGTCTAGCCAAGCGAAAAACTTGTCCCACCGCTCCATATCCACGAGCACGGCTATTCGAATAGATTGTTTTACTCACACTGCAGTGGATGTACACTTTACCCGTACTCCGTGACTTGCCCAACACATGAGCCGAAGTCCCAACACATGAGACGCATCACGGCAAAGCCTTTCAATAACCTCACTTTGGCAGTACCCGCTCCATGAACTTGAGCCCTCATGCACTCTAGCCGTACACAGTTTCTACCAGTGAGAGGAGTTTTGGCGCTCTCGGGAAGGGAAAGACTCACTCATTCTTTACGTTGTAGTTAAATCAAATTTCAGTCCGATGTTCCATCTGTAGGCTTCCCGCCTAATCTCACACACAAATGAACCACTATGCAGGGGTACCGCCTCCATTCGGCTATCTACTCTGCTAGGTCTGTACCCATTTGAGAAGTACGGTTGAGCTCGTTTCATGTTTATCTCATGGCTCAGTCCTTACTTGACCAGGGACGACACTTGCCTTTACCAGATTCCACCCAATTCATCCAGCCGCCCCAGTCTAAACCATTTGTTTTGTTTTTAGTTTTCATCCAAAAACATTTCATCATTGTCATGGCAATATGGCGCTCATGTCTCCACATGCCGTATGTCAACCACCTTCCCCAAGGTAGTTGCCCAAGCATAGAGCATTTGATAAATATGAATGTGCATGGATCTAATTTAGCATGGCTAAACATTGTCGAGGATGGACTTCGAACGCACAACATTACAGGGTACAAAGAATATACAATTATTCAACATCAAGGCATGGCATATAACAAGTATGAGACTTCTCATGTGTATAGCATGCATATTTGATTTTAACACAACATAAGTTCGCAAAATGGTTTAACATGCTCAAAGGTAGTGATGACTTGCCTTGCTCGCAACATGCTTGTCCTGGATCTTCGGCGCACTCGACGGCTCCCTCGGACACTATAAATACGTGCAAGAAATCCGATTGAATTCGATTAGAATTCAAATAAAATCACCAAAATGAAAAATAAATCGCAAAAGTGGCTCCTAAAACTAATCTACGATTTTAGACGAATTTAGGTTCAAGTTTCGATAGAATCCGAGTTAAAATGAGCGAGTTACGATAATTTAAATTTTTTGATTAAACCGATTTAATTAATTATGAGGTGATAATATTTCAAGTTAATTCACTTTGAATTTTAGAAATATAATGATCGATAATTCAAAATATATACCAAAAAGAAATTATAAATCTCCAATTTTTATCCTAATTTATCGGGCCAACAAGCCCTCACGGTTGGAATTAATTAAATCCAAAAATAATTTACCCTAAAGCTTGACAATATATTAAATAATTTAGTTTTTAATTTAGAAAATCCATATGATAAAATTAGTGTTAATAATAAACTAAATTATAATTAAATCCCTAATGTTATAATTAAATCGTAAATCAAATTCATGAGATAATTATATTCTTAATATTATACTTAATATTTAGCCTATAATTATCCCCTAAAATTTTATTTCAGAAAATATATTTTTATTCTAGATTTCCTAAATATTTTCCTATTTTTTCTTTTTCTCTTCTTCTTTTTGTTTTCTTTCTTTTTCTTGTATTTTCTTTCTCTTTTTTCCTTTCCCCTTTCTCTCTTTCTTCTTCCTGCTTCCTGCCTTCTCCTTCCTCTGTTCTTCCCTCCTCCCTCTTTCCTTTCTCTATCTCGGCTGCTTGGCCGAGCCAAGGCCGGGGTGGGCGCGCGAGGGGTGGCGGCATGGGCGAAAGGGAAAGGGGCAGAGGGGGGAGGTTTATCGACGGCACGGCATGGCGGTGAGGGTGGTGACAGCGGCGGTGCTACGGCGCGGTAGCGGCGCTCGGCGAGGGAAACCGGGAGACGGAAGGAATGGGGGACAGTGCGGGGAGGGTGAGAGGGGGGCTCATTTATAGGCGCATGGGGGAGGAGAGAGGCGGCGATGGCTACAGCGCGGATGGGACGCAACGAGCAGCGCGCGACGGGGACGGGCGCAGCGCGACGTGCATGCGCGGGCGCGAGGGCGGCGCGAAGCGCGGCGCGCACGGGAGTGAGGGGGGCCCAAGTACGGTGCCGGACACCTGGCGCCCGATGAACAGTGCCATTTTCTTTTTGTTATATTTTTTCATTCCACCTATAATATTAAAAATATAATCTTGGCTCCAAATATAAATTTTATTTAATTCTAAATTTTAAATGTTGCCCAACTTTATTTTTATAATCTCCTTTTTATTTAATAATTTTTATATTTTCCCAAAATAAAATTTTGGTCCAAAGGTAAATTTTTATTAAACCTTAGCTTTTCCCAATTATATATATATATATTATTTCTAATATTCATTTTGCAATTTCCTTTATTTTAGGGTTTTTAAATCTTATCGAATTTTCCATCATTAAATAAATATTCTCTTATTTCTAACTCGGCAACAAAGACTCACAAATAAGAGGCAAATAAATACGACAAGATGCAACAATTCAAAAGTTTTTGTAAGTTTTAAATTTTATATTTTGATTTTTAAGCCTTCGAATTTTAATGTGTTACACTCGCCTCTCCGGCCCCTCTAAGGGCCGAGTCATGATGGACAGGGTCATTTCCGGTGGTTCTGGAGGTTGCCTCAGGAACGCCCGTGCGACGGAGCACTAGGGCAGCTCCTACACTAGGGACATGCGTTAGATCATCACGCGAAAGACCGATGCTCGCAACCCCATCGAGCGTTCGTGTCGCAAACCGGAGGAGCTAGGAGTTGCGGCGCCGAGACGACTACGACCGGGCCCATGGCCATCTGGATGGCGCCACCGGCGCCGAAGCCATACCATGGCACAATGGCTTCGTAGCCTTCACCGCTAGCCTCTGGCAGGTAACATGGCCCAAGGGGTTTCGCCCGACTGGGATTGTTCCCTACGATGGCAAGACCAACCCCACCTTGTGGCTTCAGTTGTACTGCACAGCTGTTCGAGCAGCGAATGGCGATACCCACGTGATGGCGAACTACCTTTCGGTCATGCTGGCTCCGACCGCCATAAACTGGCTGGCTGGGCTCCCCGAGGGCTCTATAGATTCTTGGGATGCTCTCTGCAACGCCTTCATTGCCAACTACAAGGACACTTGGCAGCGCCCTGCCTCACGCTACGACCTCTGCCATGTTCAGCAGGGGCTAGCGAGTCCATTCGGACTACATCCGACGCTTCTCAGAAAGCCGCAACACCATTGCGAGCATCACCAAAGAGGATGTCATGCGCATCTTCTCAGAGGGCCTCCGAAAGCCCTCCGAGCTGTTTTGGTTCCTCGTGAGGAATCGGCCGACCTCTCCGGCGGATATGATCACCATCGTCGAGAGCTTCGCCGACGCTGAGGATGTCGAACAACAAGAAATGCTCGCCCCAGAGCCCCACATCCCGAGGGAGTCTCCAGGAAAGGAGCGGGCAGAGCCTGAGTGGCGCTCGCCAAGAAGAGCGGACCGCCGACCGCCTCCGCGGGTCAGGCGGGACGAGCTGAAGCGCAAGTCGACTCCTGAGGTCGTGGCCATTGAAAGTCCGAGCTCGAGAGAAGAAACCTTGGGCGAATCAGTTTGGGAGGCACTGGACAAACCATGCTTCCTGCACCCAGAAGGTAATCACACCATCCGCCAGTGCTACACCCTCCGGGACCAGTTGGGCCCGGGAGGCGCAGCACCACCGACCTCTGAGGCCACGGTGAAGGAGGGACGGGGACGCGAAGCGCCACAAAGAGGATCGTCGGAGGGATGATGGCTTCCAGGAGCCGACCCACACCGTCAGCATGATTCTTGGTGGTGAAGCGACGTCGGAAAGCCGACGTCAGCAGAAGCTTCTCTCTCACCGGGTGAACGCCATCTCCACCGAGTCGATCGAGCGCCTCCAGTGGTCGGAGGTCCCGATCTCTTTCTCTCGAGCTGACCAGTGGGTCGATGTCCAGAAGCCGCACCGGTTTCCACTGGTGGTGGACCCGGTGGTGCTCAAGGTGCGCCTCAAGCGCGTCCTCGTCGATGGAGGGAGCGGCATCAACGTCCTCTTCCGAGGAACCCTGCGCGAGCTCGGGGTCTCCCTCTCCACCCTTGAGCCCACGAACTCGCCATTTTATGGTATTGTCCCTGGCAGAGTGAGCTTGCCGCTCAGCATGATCTCACTCCTTGTGACGTTCAGGACGCGGGAGAACTACCGCACTGAGTTCGTCAGATTCTACGTGGCAGATTTTGAGACTGCCTAACATGTGGTACTCGGCTGCTCGGCTCTTACCAAATTCATGGCGGTCCCCCACTACACATACCTGGTCCTCAAGGTCCCAGGGCCTGCAGGGGAGTTCTCCGTGCGAGGCGACGTCGCCACCTCCTATGCCTGTGAAGCTGAGAGGCTTACCTTGGGCGAGGTTGCCGACCCCCTAGCCCGTATGGGGGGATTCGTCCCATTGCGCGCCAACTCCAAGGGGAAGGCGCCGATGGACGAGGAAGCTCCGAGCTCTGCGCCACCGATATCAAGACCCGCCGCTGACAACGCCGAATACAAGGTCATCATCCTCTCCGACACCGATCCCTGCAAGATGATGCTTATAGGAATCGGCCTCAGGGAGAAATAGGAAAGCGTGCTCGTCAACTTCCTGCGTGCGAACATTCACATGTTTGCTTGGAAACCAGCAGACATGCCGGGAGTACCCAGGGAGTTGGTCAAGCATGAGCTCCATGTTCCCCCCTACACCAAGCCAGTCAGACAGAGGTTGCGACGGTTCACCCAGGAGCGAAGGGACGAGATCCGGAAGGAGTTGACCAGGCTTCTAGATGCAGGCTTCATCAAAGAAGTGTATCATCCAGAATGGTTAGCCAACCCGGTTCTTGTAAATAAGAAAAATGGGAAATGGAGAATGTGCGTTGATTATACCTATATGAACAAACATTGTCCTAAGGACCCATTTACTCTTCCTCGCATCGACCAAGTCATCGACTCCACCGCGGGTTTTTCCCTCCTGTGTTTTCTGGACTGCTACTCGGGCTATCACCAGATAGGCCTCAAAGCGGCCGACCAGGTGAAGACATCTTTTATCACACTGTTCAGGGCCTTCTGTTACACCATGATGGCCTTTGGCCTAAAGAACGCTGGTTCAACCTACCAACGAACCGTTCAACGTTGCCTAGCAAGCCAAATTGGCCGCAATGTGGAACCCTACATAGACAACGTAGTGATTAAGACACGGAACCCTAACGATCTCTTGGCCGACATAGCCGAGACTTTCGCAAACCTTCACACCTACCGATGGAAGCTTAATCTCGAAAAGTGTGTCTTCAGCGTATCATCTGGAAAGCTCCTCGGCTTCGTCGTCTCTAGCCAAGGGATCGAGGCCAACCCCGAGAAGACAGTGATCTTGAGCATGGGAAAGCCATCCTACGTCACGAACATGTAGAAGCTCATAGGTAGCATTACATCGCTCGGAAGGTGCATCTCCCGTCTCGGCGAGTGCGGAGCGCCATTCTTCAAGCTGGTCGGGAAGGATAAGGACTTCTGGTGGACGGACGCCGTCGACAAGGCCTTCGCCGACCTCAAACGTCTCTTGACCACGCCATCGGTACTCACCATGCAGAACCCCGAGGAACAACTGCTTCTGTACGTCATTGCAACCACATTGGTCATCAGCACGACGCTGATTGTCGAGCGCCCGGAGGAAGGCCATGCCTATCCGGTCCAAAGGTCGGTCTACTACGTGTCCGAGGTCCTTGGACCCTCTAAGACGTGGTAACCCTAGGTACAGAAGCTATTGTATGCCACCACGCGAAAACTAAGACATTACTTCCAAGCCCACAAGGTGGTGGTAGTTATGTAGACCCCCGTTTTTTGAGGACGGAAATCATTCGTGTTCATAGTACCATTTTCCTGGATCGAGTAGTTTGGTACCCACGAATACAGTACTAAATTATCAGGTGCAAAGTGCACTAATAGTCTTACATGGTATACATTACAATCATAGGCCCGAAGGCAATATTATTACATAGGACCTACTGGTCCAGATACAACCAAAAGCAGAGTTTAGATAAGATTAGCAGTCGGAAGGCAGCGACATGTTGATTGCCACAGGCAACGACCGGGGACTAAGACCTAGTAGACGCCTTCTCCTCCATCGCCCACCTGGCAGTAAGCATAGGGGTCCTCCAATTCTTCGTTTCCTCCATCTGAAGGTTTGTGCGTATAGCAAGGGTGAGTACCCAACGTACTCAGCAGGCCAACACGGAATGATGCACATGGTAGGGTCATTCAAAGGAGGGCTGTGGTTTATTTGCACAAAGCCAATTTTCTCAAATCATTTCACAAACCTAACATCTAGCCAGTCAAGTTTTAGTTCCATAGTATATTAAGTCGGCGACGGTTCTATCCACCATCCATTGTGATCCCAAGGATAGCTTCCCGCCTCCGATTCGTCATGGTTTTCTGGGGATGTCTTCCCCCTTCTCTCAGATAGAGAAGTTGGTTTACCAGCACATAAAATCATTATGCAATCCCACCCATCATTTTAAAATTTATGAGTCTAACCACGGGAGAAACTTGTCACGTCACTCATTAACCGTGAGCACGGCTATTCGAATAGATTGATTTACTCACACTGCAGTGGATGTACACTTTACCCGTACTCCGCAACTGCTCATTGAATGAGCTTTCACCCCTCTATATGGGACGGTCATGGCAAAGCTTTTCAATAAACTTACTTTGGCAGTACCCGCTTCATAAACTTAAACCCTCATGCACTCTAGCCGTCATTTCCTAGCAGTGAGAGGAGTTCTGGCGTTCCCGGGGTAAGAGAAAGACTTGCTCCATCTTTGTTCTTTTAGGCTTCATGTCCTTTTCTTCATGTCTTCATTTCTTCATGTTAATCGTATGCCCGATCTCTGCCCAGGTACCAACCAGCGGTACACCCCCACCAGAAGGCCCTTGACTTTCGTCCAGGCACCCCCAGTGGTGAGCCCCCACCGGTAGGCCCTTACCTCAACGCCTACACCTGAACCACTATGCAGGGATACTGCCTCTGCTCGGTTATTTACTCCGCTAGGTCTATAACCATTCGAGAAGTATGGTTGTACTAGCTCGTTCTAAGTTGTAGTCTCATGGCTCGGTCCTTAATTGACTAGGGACGGTACTAGCCTTTCCTAGAATCCACCCAAATCCATCCATCCGCCCCAGTTTAAAAAAATTGGTTTTGCATTTTTGGTTTTCAAAAGACTCATTTCATCATGTTCTAGGCAATGTGGCGCTCATGTCTCCACATGTCGTATTCCAACTACCTTCCCTTAAGGTAGTTGCCCAAGCATATAGCATTTTGTAAAAATATGAATATGCAAGATTCTAGTATAATCATGGCTAAGCATTTTACCGAAGATATCCTCCGGTTGTATCACATCGAGGGTTACAAAGAATATATCTAAGGGTAATCAATATCAAGGCATGGTACATCAAGCATAGGTATTCATTTGTGTATAGCATGCATGTTTTGAAGTTTAAATCAACATCATTTCGCAAAATAGGATCACCAAAGGGGAGTGTTGACTTGCCTTGCTCGCACACTTGTTGGCCGGGGTCTTCAACGTAGTCGGTGCTTGCTCCCTCGGTTGCTATCCGTACGTGCGAAAAATCAATTGAATTCGATCGAATTCAATAGAATACCAAGAGATCGATAAGAACCATAAAAAACTCCAAATGTCTAGCCTAGAATTCTACTCAAGTTCGGACGAGAGTTTTTGGGATAAAATCTGAGTTAAAAACGAGTTCGGGATTTTAGGGTTTTCTCAAAGCATCGATCGAATTTATTTAAGGAAATAAATTTAAAAAGTATTAATCGAAAGAATTTGTGCTCGATATTTTGGAGGTCCGAGCACCAAAAGAAACATATTTTTAATAGCGGAAAAGAAATAGACAAACTTCGGATTAAAACGACGCAAAGACGAAATTTCCAAGAAATCTGATTTTGATTTCCAAATTTGCACCAAGAAAAATACACGAGAAAACAATATATTTTTGCCCAAATATTTTCTAAATATTTTTCGTAATTTTCAAGAATTTTTCCATATTTTTCCATTTTTTTCTTTTTTCCCTTTTTCTTTTCTTTTTTTCTTTTTTTCTATTCCTCTCTCTACTACTTGCTCGACCGGCGCCCTCTCTCTGTCTCGGCCGGCGGCTGGCGCTAGCACGAGGGGCGGCGGCTCGGAGACTCACCAGCGGTCGACGGCGACGGCGAGGGGAGATGGCGGGACACCGGCGCACGATGGCAACGGCTCGCGGCGACGGTGGCGGCGCTCGGCGGCTTGCGGCGCTTGCGACGCGGCGGTGCTCGCGCCGGGAGGAAAGAACCGGCGAGAGTGGGGGAGATTTGAGGCGGCAAGGTGGGGAAAACGGGAGGGTTTTGCCCCTACTTATAGTTGTGGTCGAGAGGGAGAAAACGGGGAAGGGGGGACCGGCGCACGGCAGTACGGCGAGCGACGCGCGGCAGCGCGGGTAGGCGGGGCCGAGGCGCGGCAAACACGGGCGACGCGCGGGGACCGGGCGGGCGTTGGCGCGTGGCGCGGCGAGGCCGGGGTCGGGTACGGCGGGCGACGCGGGCGGGCGCGCGCGGGTGGGGTCCGAGCGCGGCGTGCGTGAGTGCGCGGCACGAGGCTGGGGCCGGCATGGCACGGTGCGGGCGCGGTACGGCGTCGAGCACCTAGTGACGCATGAACAGTGCATTTTTTCCATTTTCCCCGATTTAATTTCTAATTTCCAAATTCCTATTTTCTTTCACTCTAAAATTTCAAAATAAAAATCTAATATTCCCAACATTAGTTTAAAAATATATTTCCAAGCTTTTCACCCACTTTTATTATTTAAAAATATATATCACCTTATTTAATTTAATCCTTTTTCTTAAATTCCATAAATCACAATTTTAATTCCAATTAATTCCTAGACTTTATATAAATCCTCTAAAATATTTTATGGCCCATTTTATTTTCAAATTAATATTTCACAACCACCAAAATAACGTTCTGTTCCCATATATATATATATATATTTATGAATCCACACCCTTTTTCTATTTTATTTTAAAATTCCCAATCCTGAACTCTGAGATTTTTCTCCCTAATGGAAATCCAATTCATTTGGTTTTTCTCAGACATCGAGATGAATCGCTCCCATATAAATTTATGCAACCAGGCTGGCAAATTAGAAGCGAAAAGCTCGACCAAGAAGCAACAATCGAAAGATTTTTGTAAGTTTCGATTTTTAATTCCCGGTTTTTAGTTTCTCCGATTTTCAGGGCGGTACAAACCTACCCCCCTAACAATAAATCTCGTCCCCGAGATTTGGGTCGGGTCGCTATTGGGAGTCGGTTGGTATAAACATATGGGATGGATCCATTAGGACTCCTTCTTAATAGAACCCCGAATAGGTTGGCTGCTCCGGGTGATGCAGGAATCTGTCACTGAGTTTCTAAAGGTGGTCTACTTCGATTCGTTGTTTCTGATAACATGATGTTGTCAGCTCTTAATCCTTGGGGCATCCTTCAAGCATGCAGGATTCAGTAGGTCTCTAACTTCCTTAAGTTGTATAATAGACTTGTTGTTCTAAACTGTTGGAACCTTTAGCTGCAGACGGGTGGTGTCCTGGTAGGATTGCAGTCGTGTGATTTTGGTGGGCAACGAGAGGTTATCAGAAGAAGGTTTGGTTTTACCTAGCTCCAATCGTAGTGTCCAATCTTGAGGGTCAGGGTCATGTCACTCTACCCCCTAACAATAAGTTCAAGCTTGGCTTTTAGGGTAAGGGCTATATCGGCATTTTCAGGAGTGGTTGGCATCTTCACCATCCCTAGATAGAGTTCAACGCACGGATTCCTAACATGTCTTCAAGATCTTGGCTTACCCTTTTGGTCTATCCGTTGATCTCACGAGCTTACTTTCAATCCTTGGGTAGGAATGGTTCACCGGGATGGGTTCTTCGTATCTTGTCCGGGGCTGGTCTTCCGAAGTCGTCGTTTGAGTTTTATTTGCCTCCAGGCAGGGTAATGGGAGATTTTTCCTAGGTCGTCGTTCAAGAAACATTAAGGTGATTTCCTGAAACTTTTTTTTCTGAGGGGTTGTCTTAAACCTAGGTTAACCATCCTTGATCCATACTTTGTTGAGTCTTGATCCATGCTCACGTTTGTCGGTGAAACTCATGGGGTAGATATGGTAATTCTTCTCCGTCCACAGTCTGATATCCCTTGGTTCTCAGCTAACTAGTCCATTCCCGATATGATGGCTAGGGTCTGGGTTGGCAATACCATAAGATTTGATAGGAATACTACATCTCTGATCCGAATGGGCACACTAATGCGTGTGTGGAGTATAGTTATATTTCCCCCAGGTGAATCTACTATCATTGATCTCTTAAGGCCTTACCTGACGTAGGTTATGTTTTGTGCTTATTCTTGAGGTTATGAAAGAATGTGAAGCTCCAGATTCAACAAAACATTAATCGGTGCAGAATGGATAGAGAACATACCCATTTGCACGACCTAGTCCTCCTGAGCTTCTTCTGCACGCACGTGGTTCACTTAGCCACGGCGGATTTCGGTGGTAGCCTCCTTTAGCTGGGGCGTTCCGAATAGTCTGCGTCCAGGTGCCGGGGCAGGGGTTCCTTGAAGGGTTACGCGGAGGCTACGCTAGCCGAAAACAAAAACTTTTTACCACGCAAACCAGGAACACTTGCAACTAAGGGCCGATAGATCGTTACCGATTGGAGTAGAGTGCAGCGGAATAGCCAATCAGGGCAATCCGATCCGGAACAGTGTAGCCGATTCTCGGAGACAGCCGATTCGCCAATCAGCCGATTCGAGTCGTCCAGCCGCGTTCTCACGCCTCGCTCCGATGCGCCCGACCGCAGCCGATTCCACCACATCCGATCGCTCCGATTGCAGCCGATCCGAAGCCGATCAACAGCGCGCAACGTAGCAGCGCCTCTACTAGTATCCACACGTCCGGGGACAGAACGCCGTACACCCGTGTGCTAGCACGCGATGCAAGGCTAGGGTTTGGCTCGAAAGTGGGGAGGGTTTCCGTGGAGATTGATCTCGACGACTTCTGTTGCATGCGATGCAATTGACATGCCGCAGCTCTCCACCCCTCCCTCCTTTATATAGAGTTGGCCGACTGGGACTAGTGGTCGATTAGGACTCTATTTTGAATCGGATCTCATCCGTATCTCATAGAGTTGGCCGCCCACATGTCGTAAGCCCATAGGACTCTATCCGATCGGATCCCTATCCAATCGAGCCGTATCCGAGTCCAACTCGAATGCCTGTTCTTATCCCCTTAAGCGTGCGACCCTGTAGGTTCAGGTATACTCGGTTTCGGCTATAGTCTAACTTAGTCGATCGTCGGCTCGAGTCTAACTCAGCCGACCTGTCAACAGCGGCGCCTAGCAGCACACATTGACACCATAGTATACAAGAATAACATCAGCTCTGAACCTGTAATGTGTACACAAATCCCTTTGCCTCATGATACCAGATAAGCTATAGGCAAGATGTGTGCCATCCCTTCAATAGCTTAACCATTCACTCGAACCGTATTGGATTATCTGTCTGTTGATTGACTCCTCAATCAACTTAGCATGGCCATGCATTTTCAAAATCCATTACCTCGAGGGGCCCAGAGATATCTCTCCAAAGGAGGGGCAAATTCCATCTTGATCACTAACATCCCACTCTATGTTTCATAGCAAACCCGGAAAATACCTTTATAACTACCCAGTTACGGAATAGCGTTTGGTAGTCCCAAAGTAGGCTACTACACATGTTGGAATCCATGGTGATCTCAGGTTTAAGGACTTTGTACCAACACTACCTGAGACCAACTAATGGCACATTAATTCCTGTAGTGTCTCATGGTGGGTCTATCCAACAATGTGTTCTCCAACACATGTGTCCATGTTTATTGATTTGGTATCTCCATACCCATAATCTATGAGACATGATCATCAATCAATAAACATGTCGATCTTAGAATCATATTTGTTCCAACAATATGACATATGATCAGGGATCGTTTAGAAATAGATTCATACATATAGAGTCTCATAAATAAGTCACGTACTTATTGATCAATACAAGATGTCTATTTCATGGAACTAAATAACACTTTATTCATTTATACATAAACATTGACGTGATATCCAACATCTCCATGTTGCCTCTAGGGCATATCACTAACAATCCTCTCACAGCAATGGCGTTGGCTCCAGTACGGATGGGGGTGTTACGCGGCTTAGGGCAGTGATTGGCGAAGTGTCCAAACTCCCCACAGTTGAAGCAGTTTACGTTCTTAAGTCTTGGGGTCGCCAAGGTAGGTGCCAGGGTGCGAAGAGGGGTGGCAGGTGGTCTGCTTGTGTTGCTGGGTGCAAAGGGGCAATTGGTCGTTACGATGGCTGGCTTCCAACCTGACGGGGTTGCTCCTTTAGGTCGCTGGGGTGTTCCTTGAATCGGGCGGGCCATTGCAAGCCTTCTCTTTCGGTTGTTTTCAACCATCCTCTAGTCATGCTCAAGCCTTACGACCTTGTTGATGAGGCTCTGGAAGCTGGCGTGGTCCTGACCGATCATCGGTCCTCTCAACTCATCGTTCAGTCCTTCGATAAACTTATCCATCTTCTCTTCTTCGTCTGCCGGGTCGCTTGTGGCGTAACGTGCAAGCTGCGTGAACTTGTTAAGGTACTCTTGTACCGTGGTGTTGCCTTGGCGCAGCCTACGGAACTCATTCTTCTTCATCCTCATAACTGCAGTAGGTACGAAGTTTTCACGGAAGGCAGCCATGAATTCTTCCCAAGTGGGTTCACCGGCATCTTCAGCTCGGGTTTCCTTGCAGTCACTTGCCGGACCTTCCAGCTGATTGGTGGCAAAGATGATTCTGTCAGCTTCCCGTACTCGGACGAGAGTCAACTTCTTCTCTATTACCCTCAACCAATCTTCAGCATCCATTGGTTCCTCCGCCGTGGAGAATGTTGGCGGCTTGGCTCGCATAAACTCGCCTAAGCTTGATCCTCCGCGTTGTCCTTGGTTGTTGGCAGTGGCTTGAAGCAGTTGGGTCTGTAAAGTCATGACTTCCGCTAGGGTGGAGGGGTTAGGCTCCGGCGGGTTCTCAGTAGCTGCTGAGGCTCTGCGACGGTGCACCATCTGAACAACGTGGATAAGGTAAGAGACTTGATCTACTAAGGTCTCAATTCTAAGGGATTTTTCTTCAAGTTGTTTAAGGTGATCTTTCGAAGCAAGCTTGGTGGAATAAACTCATTTAAGACATAACATGGAACTTTATATCAGTTCGTAGATGTTACATCAGGGGGATTCATTAGACATGTGTAGTCCCATACAACACAATACAACATCACTAACATCGTTCTAGGGTCTCATACATAAAGGGGAAGGGCATGGTCGTTGCTGTCTTAATTCCTTTCAAAGCAAGACCAGGGTTGCTGCAGGTTTCTCATCTAGTTGTTTGGACTGCCGCCCGATCTAGGGTTGCCACCTATGGTTGTTGCATTGGCACTGGTAAAAGGAGTGGTGCTGTGTGGCTTGGGGCATTGGTTGGCATAGTGTCCAAATTCTTCACAGTTGAAGCAAGTCACATTCTTTTTCCTTAGATGTCGGGGAATCTCCTCAGCACTTTCAGGGGTACACACTGTGCTGGTGATGATCATCTTGCCAGTACCACCTGTGTTCCATTTTGGTGACTTCCTCTTCTTGGGGTTAGATGGTGGCGAACTGAAATCTTGGTCGGCTGTTTGATTGGATTCCTTATCCTTTCTTCCGTACTGTACCTTTCTCTTGATCAGGGTCCTGGTGCACTTGTCCCATGTACTGTTCCTTACTCCATGTCCTTGTTCCATGAAACCGTAGCGGGGGTCAAGTGTTTCCTGCCATCCAAATGGCGGGCTTGGTGTCATTGCTCCCCGTGGACTTGACAGTATACTTGCGGGAGTCATCAGGGTTTGCGACGGAACATACTGACGTTGCTCTGGGTACCAACCCTGAGTTTGCATCCGTTGCTGTTGGAACAGTAGTTGCATCTGTTGCATCATCATGACCATTAACTGTGTCTGGTTAGCCACTACCTGGGCTAAGGTCGGGTTTACAGGGAAAGGAGGTGGAGTGTCCGCAGGATCGCTCTGGGTTAATCCATGAGACTGTTGGGATCTTGATTTACTGCCCTTGGCTTTTCCCATCTATTGTCAGAGAGAAAGAGAAAAGTAAAGGTTAAGCTATGGATGGGGCCTTATCCTGTGTACTCTCATTGCCTTAGTAAGTTAAACAATCTCCCAAGTTCCAACATGGTCATAGCCTGACATCTATTTTTGAAGAGAGCTTTAGGGTTAGAGAAAAGTAGTGGTAAAATCAAATGTTTGTAGAGGAATGGAGTTAAGGGTGTAAGTAAAAACATATTTGTTTTGTGAAAATAGTCTGTATTTTCAAAATAGTCCTATGTAGGGATATTTCCCTTTAACCAGCTATTCAGGGGTAGGGTGCCAGTTGGTCTTATCCTACACTCGCACTGCTCTGATACCAGCTCTGTAGACCTCCGTTTCTTGAGGACAGGAATCATTCGTGTTCATAGTACCATTTCCCTGGATCGAGTGGTTTGGTACCCACGAATATAGTACTGAATTATCAGGTGCAAAGTGCACGAATAGTCTTACATGGTATACATTACAATCATAGGCCCGAAGGCAATATTATTACATAGGACCTACTGGTCCAGATACAACCAAAAGCAGAGTTTAGATAAGATTAGCAGTCGAAAGGCAGCGGCATGTCGATTGCAACAGGCAACGACCGGGGACTAAGACCTAGTAGACGCCTTCTCCTCCATCGCCCACCTGGCAGTAAGCATAGGGGTCCTCCAGTTCTTCGTTTCCTCCATCTGAAGGTTTGTGCGTATAGCAATGGTGAGTACCCAACGTACTCAGCAAGCCAACACGGAATGATGCATATGATAGGGTCATTCAGAGGGGGGTTGTGGTTTATTTGCACAAAGCCAATTTTTGCAAATCATTTCACAAACCTAACATCTAGCAAGTCAAGTTTTAGTTCCATAGTATATTAAGTCGGCGATGGTTCTGTCCACCATCCATTGTGATCCCACGGATAGCTTCCCGCCTCCAATTCGTCATAGTTTTCTGGGGATGTCTTCCCCCTTCTCTCAGATAGAGAAGTTGGTTTCCCAGCACATAAAATCATTATGCAATCTCACCCATCATTTTAAAATTTATGAGTCTAGCCACGAGAGAATCTTGTCACGTTGCTCATTAACCGCGAGCACGGCTATTCGAATAGATTGATTTACTCACACTGCAGTGGATGTACACTTTACCCGTACTCCGCAACTGCTCATTGAATGAGCTTTCACCCCTCTATATGGGACGGTCACGACAAAGCTTTTCGATAACCTTACTTTGGCAGTACCCGCTTCATGAACTTAAACCCTCATGCACTCTAGACGTCATTTCCTAGCAGTGAGAGGAATTCTGGCATTCCGGGGTAAGAGAAAGACTTGCTCCATCTTTGTTCTTTCAGCCTTCATGTCCTTTTCTTCATGTCTTCATTTCTTCATATTGATCGTATGCCCGATCTCTGCCCAGGTACCAACCAGTGGTACACCCCCACCGGAAGGCCCTTGACTTTCGTCCAGGCACCCCCAGTGGTGAGCCCCCACCGGTAGGCCCTTACCTCAACGTCTACACCTGAACCACTACGCAGGGATACTGCCTCCGCTCGGTTATTTACTCCGCTAGGTCTATACCCATTCGAGAAGTACGATTGTACTGGCTTGTTCTAAGTTGTAGTCTCATGGCTCGGTCCTTAATTGACCAGGGACTGTACTAGCCTTTCCCAGAATCCACCCAAATCCATCCATCCGCCCCAGTTTGAAAACATTAGTTTTGCATTTTTGGTTTTCAAAAGACTCATTTCATCATGTTCTAGGAAATGTGGCGCTCATGTCTCCACATGTCGTATTCCAACTACCTTCCCTTAAGGTAGTTGCCCAAGCATATAGCATTTTGTAAAAATATGAATATGCAAGATTCTAGTATAAGCACGGCTAAGCATTTTGCCGAAGATATCCTCCCGTTGTATCACATCGAGGGTTACAAAGAATATTTCTAAGGGTAATCAATATCAAGGCATGGTACATCAAGCATAGGTATTCATTTGTGTATAGCATGCATGTTTTGAAGTTTAAATCAACATCATTTAACAAAATAGGATCAATAGTCAGTGCTTGCTCCCTCGGTTGCTATCCGTACGTGCGAAAAATCAATTGAATTCGATCAGAATTCAATAGAATACCGAGAGATAAAAAAGAACCATAAAAACGACTCCAAATGTCTAGCCTAGAATTCTACTCGAGTTCGGACGAGAGTTTTTGGGATAAAATCCGAGTTAAAAACGAGTTCGGGATTTTAGGGTTTTCGCAAAGCGTCGATCGAATTTATTTAAGGAAATAAATTTAAAAAGCGCTACTCGAAAGAATTTGTGCTCGATGTTTTGGAGGTCCGAGCACCAAAAGAAACATATTTTTAATAGCGGAAAATAAATAGACAAACTCGGGATTAAAACGACGCGAAAACAAAATTTTCGAAAAATTTGATTTTGATTTCCGAATTTGCACTGAGAAAATACACGAGAAAACAATATATTTTTGCCCAAATATTTTCCCAAATATTTTCCAAATATTTTTCCTAATTTTCTAGAATTTTTCCATATTTTTTTGTTTTTTTCTTTTTTTACTTTTTCTTTTCTTTTTTTTTCTTTTTTTTCTATTCCTCTCTCTACTACCTGCTCGATCGGCGCCCTCTCTCTGTCTCGGTCGACGGCCGGCGCTAGCGCGAGGAGCGACGGCTCGGGGACTCACCAGCGGTCGACGGCAATGGCGAGAGGAGATGCCGGGACACTAGCACACGGCGGCGATAGCTCACGACGACAGCGGCGGCGCTCGGCGGCTTGCGTCGCTCGACGCTCGGGGAAAGAACCGGCGAGAGGGGGAGATTTGAGGCGGCGAGGTGGGGAAAAACGGGAGGGTTTTGCCCCTACTTATAGCCGCGGTCGAGAGGGAGAAAACGGGGAAGGGGGGACCGACGCACGGCAGTACGACGAGCGACGTGCGGCGGCGCGGGTTGGCGGGGCCGGGGCGCGGCAGACGCGGGCGATGCGTGGGGACCAGGCGGGGCATTGGTGCGTGGCGTGCGCGCGGGCGCGGGGCTGGTACGGCGCGCGACGCGTGGCGCGGCTAGGCCGGGGTCGGGTACGGCGGCCGACGCGCGGCGCGAGGCCGGGGTTGGGTACGGCGGCGGCGACGCGCGGCGGCGTGCACGGGCGGGGTGCAGGCGCGGCGTGCGTGAGTGCGCGGCGCGAGGCCGGGCCGGCACGGGCGCGGTACGGCGTCGAGCACCTAGTGACGCATGAACTATGCATTTTTCCATTTTCCTCGATTTTAATTTCAAATTTCCAAATTCCTATTTTCTTTCACTCTAAAAATTCAAAATAAAAATCTAATATTCCCAACATTAGTTTAAAAATATATTTCCAAACTTTTCACCCACTTTTATTATTTAAAAATATATATCACCTTATTTAATTTAATCCTTTTCTTAAATTCCATAAATCACAATTTTAATTCCAATTAATTCCTAGACTTTATATAAATCCTCTAAAATATTTTATTGCCCATTTTATTTTCTAATTAATATTTTACAACCACCAAAATAATGTTTTGTTCCTATATATATATATATATATTTATGAATCCACACCCTTTTCCTTTTTTATTTTAAAATTCTCAACCCTAAACTCTGAGATTTTTCTCCCTAATGGAAATCCAATTCATTTGGTTTTTCTCAGACATCGAGATGAATCGCTCCCATATAAATTTATGCAACCAAGCTAGCAAATAAGAAGCAAAAAACTCGACCAAGAAGCAACAATCGAAAGATTTTTGTAAGTTTCAATTTTTAATTCCCGGTTTTTAGTTTCTCGGATTTTCAGGGCGTTACAAGTGACTAGGTTCCCCCTCGGGGATGTCATTCGGAACCGTGAGGCCATCGGTCGGATAGTCAAGTGGGCCTTGGAGATGGGCGAATTCTCCATTGACTACAAGACACGCAACGCCATCAAATCAAGTTGTCGCCGACTTCGTGGCCGAGTGGACGGAAATCCAGCTCCCGTCGACCTCTGTGATTCGGCCGACCTGGAGCATGTATTTCGACGGCTCCCTTAGCAACGACAGTGCTGGAGCCGACGTACTTTTGATCTCCCCAAAGGGTGAGCATATCAAATGCGTCCTCCAATTGCTGTTTAAAGAGTCAAATAACGCCGCTGAATACGAGGCTTTACTCCATGGTCTCTGAATCGCCAAATCCATCAGCGTCGAGCGCCTCATGGTGTATGGTGATTTGAAGCTAGTGATTAGCCAGGTCAACAAGGACTGGGCCTATTCGAGCGAGAAAATGGACGCGTATTGTGCCGAGGTTCAGAAGATTGAGGGCAAGTTTAGCGGCCTCGAGTTTCATCATGTCCTCCGCGATGCCAATACGGCAGCCGACCAACTAGCCAAGTTCGGGTCGTCTCGTGTGATCGTTCCGTAGGGGGTTTTCGTTCACGAGCTGCACAAGCCGTTGATCAAGGACCCGGAGTCGAGTGAGCCGACTCCTCCTTCGCCTCCCGGCTCAGTGTTGGCCATCTCCGGCGCCACGGATTACTGGCGTCAGGAGCTCATTGACTAAATCACCACCAAGGCACTACCACCCGACAAGGTCGTGGCCAAGCGCATCACCCGACGTAGTAAGCAGTACATCGTGGTCGGTTCTGAGTTGTACAAACACGCCTGCTGTGTGTCCCTCGGGACCGTGGGGTTCATATCCTCGATGAAATTCATTCGGGTATCTGCGGCAACCACGCGGGCGCTAGGACGCTGGTCGGCAAGGCTTTCCATTTGGGTTTCTATTGGTCGACTACCAATGAGGACGCCAAAGAGCTAGTGTGACGCTGCCCGGGATTCCAGTTCTTTGCCAAACAACATCATCTTCCGGCTCAGGCTCTCCAAACGATCCCACCGTCATGGTCGTTTGCATGCTAGGGGCTTGACATGGTCAGCCTGTTCCCGAAGGCACCGCAGGGCTATGATTGTCTCTTTGTCACAATCGACAAGTTCAAGAAATGGATCGAGGTAATGCCCTTGAAGTCCTGCACCGCAAAGAAAGCGACTAAATTCATTGAGGGCATTACTTACCATTTCGGCGTCTCGAGGGAGATTATCACCGACCTCGGCACACAGTTTACCGGGAACGACTTTTGGTAGTTCTGTGAGGACAGGTGCATCAAGGTCAAGTACGCCTTGGTGGCACATCCTCGGGCAAACGGGCAATGCGAACGTGTCAATGGCATGATTCTGCAAGGTCTAAAGGCTCGAATCTTTGACCTGCTCTAGAAGTACGGGGGATGCTGGTTGTGCAAACTCCTAGCTGTGCTCTGGGGGCTCCGCAATCAGTCGAGCCGAGCCCGTTCTTTTTGGTTTACTTCTCGAAGGCAATCCTACCGGTCGACATGCTCCACGAATCCCCGAGGATTCGCCTCTATGATGAAGGCATGGCGGAAAAGACGTGGGTCGAGGACATCGACAGTCTCGAGGAATCACGGATGGCTGCAGCGATCCAGATGGACCGATACCAGCAAGCCCTCTGCCGATACCATGATAGGAACGTCCGTGGGAGGTCCTTCAAGGTCGGCGACCTTGTGCTCCGTAGGGTACAGTCCTCGGCCGGCATGAACAAGCTGTCGGCCCCTTGGGAAGGCCCCTTCATCGTTTCCGCCGTCACACGTCTGGGCTCCTAGAGGCTGGTTCGCGAAGATGGATAGGAACTGCTGAACTCATGGAACATCGAGCACCTACGCTGATTTTACGCTTGAACAGCTAAGTACCCGGCCCCTAATCCCTTTAAATAAATTTTGGTTATCCCCTGATCCTTTTTGTAGGATGCTTACCTCCCGACCCCCAGACAATTCAGGGGTCGACAGTCCTCCCGAGCAGAATCGCTAGCTGCGTCGGCCCCTTCTCACACATATTCTCTTGCGGTGAGCCCTGAGCAATGTGGCCCCAGCTTGTAAGTTGTGGGTACATGAGAAGACGACACTACCGGCTGAGCTCAAGCTGCTCGGGGCTCATTCTTTGCCCACTTTGATTGAATGTGACGGCTTGACCTGACATCCCTTGGGATAGGCGCCTGTCCCCTACCCAAGGCAGGCTAGGGTCGGGACCAGTCATGTTTCGGTCAACTGCGAGGCGAATGAGCTCAGGGCTCTTAACAACTATATCCTATGAATAGGACTAAGACGCCAGGAGCTCGACTTGCAATCACCTGGACAAAGGTCTATTGATGGCTCAAGCCGCTCTACTTCGAGGGTCAGACACACAGAGATTAGTTGGTCGTCGACCTCGCGCTCACTTGCTGCGTACACAACTAAGTGACCTTGCTCAACTCAATGCCCCCGGGATCCATCCTACAGGCTTTAGCCGCTTGGCCATGAGGGTTATACACGTACTGAGTGACCGCCGATCTTTCCTCGTCCACCTATTTACCCTGTACACGGCTGAGTCGGTTCGGGTTAGGCTGGGATACTCTGGATCCGTCTGTTGAGGCCCTAAATCGTTTGGCATTGGAGGTCGGTCATGAAGTGAATAGAAGGATGTCTCTTCGCGTACCGACCCGCTATTAGAGGAGGTAGACCCGCTTGAGCTTGATCGGTGGCCATCCGGACTTGGTCTGTTGACGGCTGAGATCGCTCAGCCTGGTTTACTCCGAGTGACAGACGTGCTCGAGCTTGATCGGTAGCCCTCTAGACTTAGCCTGTTGATGGCCGAGATCGTTCAGCATGATCTGCTCCGAGTGATAGACGTGCTCGAGCTTGACCGGAAGCCTTCCGGTTTTCGATTCGTTGACGGCCGGGGTCGCTCGATGCAAACTACCTGAAGTGGTAACTTTGCTCGAGCTTTGACAAGGAGCCCTCCGGATTCGAACCGTTGAAGGACGAGGTCGCTCAGCGTGGTCTGTCACAGCGAAAAGTTGGGTGTCCAAAAAAACAACGACATATATATCGGACATTTCGCGAATTGAGCACGGCGTTCAAGGAACTATTAAAGTATTTCCTTTACAAATGGGGTGATGATCATACATAGGTCCCGAGGTCCCCCTAATTTACAAGTCCATGTTACGATGATCTTCTTCGTTGTTGGCTCCACGGAGGCGTAGATGCCCTCAACATGGGACTCGGCGACACCAGCAGGCCACCCTTCGGCGACCGCCTTGACCTCTATGTGGGGGTACAATTTCTGCACCACCGCAAGGACATGCGTCGCCGCCGTCTTCGCCACCCCCGGGCATAGGCCTGGAGGAGCTCCCCACCACTCTGAAGACGCGCCAGGAGCGCGTCGTCGGTCGGCATGGCCGATGATGACTCTGGGTCGATCTTGGTGAGGAGCGCCCGGACTACGTCCGCACAGATTGCCCAGCGTCCCTCGGCCATCTGGAGGTGGGCCCGTAGGCCGCCGATCTAACGATGGAGGGTCGCAAGTTGGCCTATTCAAAAAGAGATTGGTCACGGACATAAACAAAAGCCAAAAGTTGAAGGAAATAAAGAATGGCACTTACGGATGGCTTCTGCCCGCGCGGACCGGTCCAGGGCCATCCCGGCCAATGTGTCGTCCCTCGCCTCCTCGGCGACCTCCAGCTTCCTCTCCGCTTTGGCTTTTGCTGCCTCGGCGGCCCTCAGCCTCGACTCAGTGTCGTCGAGTGTAGCGACCAGGTCCTGGAGGAGGTCCTCGGATTGCCGACGCTGAGCCGCAAGCTCCTAAGCGTTGGCTCAGGAAGAGGACACTTCAATGCGAGGGTCGACGTCCGACGGCTCCCTATCAAAGACTCTAGTCAGTTTGATTGCTGTCCATACGGCGAAGAATACAGTAAAATATTAAACTTGCCTGGTGGAACCTATGAACCTCATAGCACCCCGGCGCGGTATCTTCCTGGCCGGTTCTAACTCTTGTGGCCCCAGAACCCCGCGTGAACTTGGTCCCACCTCGGGGGAAGCAGACAACATCCATTTCCTCCTTAGGTCAGCCGTTGCAACAGGGAGGCAGATCTCCGCAACTTCCAATTGCGACAACACAATGCAAGCTCTAACTCCCTGCCATGGCACCAACACCTGCCAGGTGAGGTTTCAACAAAAAACAGAGAAGATGAGAAAAGAGAGAAACCATTTGACCAAGGTCGGGATTCAGGACTTTACCGGTTGACGACGATCGGGGTTGCTGCTCCAGCTCCTGCTCTCTGAGGAACTTAGAGAGGACTCCATAAGTTTTAGAAAGATTTGAGACAGCAGAAGAGCAAGGAGGGCACGAGCTTTGAATTTTTTCCCTTGGCGAAAGTGTGGTGTGAGACAGAAGGAAGTGAGAATGACCGGGCTTAAATAGGGACAATGATGGGCCTAATGGCATCGTTCTTGGAAAACATGCGCAACACCGTCAGTAACGGACACGGGGAATTCGAAGCGCCCTCGCCCATCCATCTCCCCGGCGTGCCACCACCTTTGGAGCAAATCAGAGCCGTCGGTTATGAGGAATAGCTAACGGCGTCTGCTACATGTTCCAGAAACCACTTTCGTCTTAAACCGCCAACCCGGCAAGAAATGACAGAGGGGCATCTATAGAGGTGGAATCTACAGAGGAGGGGCCCCAAGGCAGGATAAGACAAAAGACACCCACGGCGCGCAGGGCGTAGAGGACATCTCCATGTACCTTTTTTAGATGTTGTTTGTACTCACCTTTTTAGATCTTTAGTCTTAGCTTTCTTGGCCCCCAAGACCATTGTAACTGCCCCCCTTGAGCTATAAAAGGGAGGGCAGGACGGACTGAGGGGGGATCCAGCATCCGAGTTCATTTCATTCTCAGTTGTTTGCTTGTTCTTGGCCAGCTTGTTCTAAGCCCTAAGAACACTCTCTTGTAAACGTTGTTCATCATCCACCCCAACAAAGAACACTGGACGTAGGCTTATTATCCTTCGGGAGGGCTGAACTAGTATAAATCTCGTGTCTATTGATCTTTGGCTCGTCTTAGTGACTCCAGTCGACCACCAGGTCCTGAGAGGAGCCGTATTCCCGACCACTCACTCACCTCCTTGGGCACCCCCCTCGGAGGACTACCGACCTACCCGTCGACAGGCCCCCTTTCTGCCCTAGTCGAGGGCGGTTTTTAGCCCTCGCCGCCCTTTGTAGGGGCGATTTTTCGGGGGAGGGGTATAAAAGCCCTTCCTCCTCTCAAAAAAATTATTTGAAGTGAAATTTAAATATTTCAATTTGATTTTTTGAAACGTTCAACTGAAATTCAAAAATTTCAAAATGTTCATCTCAAAATTGAGAACTTTCATATCAAATTGCCTATCGTAGTTATGTTGTTTACATTACCTCTGCTCATAATATGAACTTACTGAAGCATGAGTTTGACACTAGGAAGCTCAACAGTTGACACAGTAAAAAACTTGTGTACTAATATAAGCATAACTTAGATTTCATTCATGCTACAAAACATGACATATGTTTCATAACATTTTTTTCACATAATTCAGCCGCGGAACGTGTGCCATGGATACACGATACAAATTAGTCAGACCCGACGAATTGAGCCTGAGCTTTTCTATGGACCCCTTCTATGGCGTGCAACATGTCTTGCAACTTCGTAGTTCTTCAATCGCTTGTACTCTGCTTGTGTTTCACACTCGGTTATCTTTTGTCCAATATATGTTGGATTGATATTATCGATCCACAAAGTAAAGCCGCACCTCCTTGGATTGCCCTGAGAAATGAACGTAGTAAGTCAGTTATGGTACCAATATCATGCAGACGTTAGTGGAATTTGAAATACGTAAGACATACAACGAAGTCGTCGTCTATGTTGGGGCAAACAAAATGTGTCCTGCCATATGTTTCTTTTGCAATGGAGGTAGCCATTTGGCAGCGATCCCTACAACCACACCTGGGATGCTCCGACCATTCACGAAAACCTAATGGACTGTTCCTCCAATCTAAGCTTGCAATTTGCACCCGATGTTCATACTCCATCCATGCCTGGATGAATTGTTCGGTTGGCTTAGGCTGAGTTACCGTTGGACTGATGAAAATAGGTCTCACCGTATCGATCCACTGTTGGAAACGAAATTGCCTTACATCCTCCTATTTGTACAATTGTTCCAGCAGAGGTTAGACAATGAAACAACTGATTAGTGGTAACGAAAAAATTGATACTCATGACAAAATCGTTATCGACAATCTTAGGACACACGAAGCATCTTTGTCCTCGAGTTGCTTGTGTAACGGACCTTATCACCTGACAACCGAGGCGACAATGTCATTCTGGACGTTCCCGCCATGTGGATAGTCCCAGCGGATTTACCTACCAATCCAAAGCTTCTGCAGCAATTCGACATTGATGCTCAGTGGATATGAACGTGTTCTGTAGTTTCGTGGGTTCTCTATATCTACCCACTCAATGAAGTTACACACCCAACAGTATGCCTGCATAAGATGGTACCATGTTGTAGGAACATGTTAGTGTTGTGTGTACTGAGCATAGGTATTACAACTCGAAGCAGAGTAGTCATACCTGATCCATGTTGGTGCATTGGAAGAATCTCCTCCCCCAAGTTTCTATGTTGAGGGATGACGTAAGTATTCAGCCATCCCCACAATAGCACAACGGATGGTCACACCATGGTGGAATCCAACCGGTGGAGGGATGGCTTCGCCAGTCGAGACGCTCAGGAAATGGATGCTCCATTCTACCTAGATGTGTAGGAAATTGAACAATGATATGAAGAGCTCGTATTCAACTGGTCTAATATATACTGGAGCAAGCAGTGGCACTTCTTGACCTAATGGGAGTGACAATACGTGCACGCGCCAGCATGATTCATTTAATCTGAGAAAGCAGCACCAAAAGTTGATTGTGACAGCTCGAATGTGTCGAAAGCTAATAGCGACCTAACGGACACGCGCTCACGTGCAGAAAGTTTTTCGTCGTTTGGTTGAGTAGATGTTGCACAGACTGTGAAGCATACCAATGACCAGAGCACACGCGAGTACGAATGGCGTAAAAGGTGGTTGTGACATGTCAGTAGGACAACCCAACAGACATATAACTCACTACAGACAATTACATCATGATATAGCAGGAAAAAACAACACAAAGATACTAAGGTAAAATATATACAAAAAAGTAGTGTGTGCAAGCACTCACAAGCTGCAACACTACTGCCGAGGCCTCTTACCCCTGTCCCTCCTACCTTGCGCCCTAACGTGCCCCTAAGAGTACGTGAGCCGGTCGGGGGGTATGGCACGTCCTACCCGCACAACCTCTGTGTCAGCGTGCTGACGTCGACACTCAAGGCTCGTGCGGCATCCACCTATGAAAGATATTAATAAGCACTCCAGTAAGTAACATAGATACCAATCAAAGATAATGAAAGGAAGAAGTGAGCAGAAGATGGACGTACCCCCATAAAGTAGTATCGGTCACGGTGCGAGGGGTACGTGTCCGTGATTTCTGCCTGATGTTGCTGAGGAGCGGCAGGAGTGAACGTCCAACAACAAACCTCTCAGCTGTCTAGAGCTGAACAAGGAGACGACAGGCGGCAAAGATAGCCTCCGCATCCGTCTTCGTCCAGGCCTCGCATAGCGCACGGTAAGTCGCTGCTAGGACTGTTGATTCCTAGCTCCACTGAGGCACGCTGCCTAACTCAGCATCCGTGATAGCTTGTGCGTAGTGGATCAACCCCTTGTCCACTGCGTGCCCTGTGGTGTTGGTGAACATCACCCTGCCGAACAACCAAAGGAGGTACGCCTCTAGGGTGCGTCTGACAGAGTATTCATCGGCGTCTGGGTGGAGCTGATTAGCCTACAAGAAATATTAAACGATATTAGAACTAATTAGATTGGTGGAAAATAACCAAGCCTTATAGTGAACTTATAGTGAACTGAAGCAACCAAGCCTTCGTAGGCCCAGTTGTGGTGTACGAGTGTATGGCAGCTGTCGGCGTGATCCCTGGAAGCCGCATCATGGGCACGAAGCGCTCCGTGATGTCCTCCTTCCATCCCCCAGCACCGTCCACTAGCCCAATAGTGTCATCTGCTAGCGGTAAACCAAGCAGGTACGACACGTCCTGCAGTGTCGATGCCATCTCCCCACAGGGAAGATGGAAGGTGTGCATCTCGGGCCGCCACTGATCTGCTAGCGCAGCCAACAGCGACCGGTCCGCATCCTAGTGCTTCGCCGGATCTCTCTCGTCCGCCCTCACCTCAACAAGCCTGCAGAGCGCAATCAGGCCTGCCTCATGCAACCTACGTAACGTCAAGTCAAAACATTAGTACTGATAACTTAGAGGCCATTTGTCAAATTTGCCATAACGTAAATGAGTTAAGACATATCACGGAACATGTCGCGGATCGACACACAACAACTGGCGCGAAGGACATGGACAGAAGGTGTTGAGCTGCGCACCCTGCACTACTGATAGGTAGGAGCGATGATTCCTGTCGATCCCCCTGTTGAAGAGCTCTGGTGTGTCGTCCGCCATACCTGCATACAGAAGACTGATTAGAAATACACAACATATGACTGAAACAAAATCAAGTGCAACACACGGAACCAAAATTCAAAGCGATGAATAAAACTATTACAAATATCAGAAATTTACAAACATTACAAAATTAGTTCAATACAATTAAAATTCAATTTGGTAAAAGACACATTACAAAAATGACACCAACATTATAATGCATGACAAAATGAATGTTTCACAAGCAGTAATATTACAACGACAATCACATAATCTGTAGGGTATTACACCGAAAAACTTCATGGATCACAGATTATATTAGACCATTGCATCGCCAGCCAAGGACGTTGTCGCTACACGAGGACGCCTAGGACGTGGTCGTCTGGTGGTTGTTCCTTCCCCAGGTGGATGGCTTCCATCAGTTGCCTCTCCTGATGGACCCGCAGCCGGAACACTTGGAGCTGCAGCATTCTTTGGACATTTCTTGTAAGTATGGCCGTGCTCATCGCACTTACTGCACCGTAGAGTCCTCTCACCTCCCTTTGACTCGTCCAAGTCGTTTCTAATGCGTCTCATCTAACGCCGACCCTTTTTCACCCTTAACTTTGACGGATCTGGAATGTAGAAGTCTTGTGGCCTAAGAGTTGTATAAGATCCAAATATCCCAAACCCATATATCTCCTCCCTCCATATATGAAAGATTGTTTCTTTCCTATAGTAGGGTGACACATAGACATCGGGAAGTATGCCACATCCCCAGCTGCCACAAGTATGTGTGAGCAAGGCAGGTGTCTAAGCTTAGGCTTCATGCAACTGTATCCGCCATCCACATGCAACACACATTCCTACACAGCTTGGTGGCGGTAAATGCCATGCCTTCTCCTGTCAACACACATCACCTCATACCTATGAACTTGGGTATCTTGGGGAACTACTCTTTGCCTCATAGCCTTAACTATTTTGTCTTGCATATACTTTGTCACCACATTCTCAAATACTATCTTGTTATCAGCCATTAAGGAAGCTATTTTCTTGTATCGGTCCCTAAAGTATGCATGTGTACCATGAAGGATAAATTCGACAATACCAACCAATGGGAGTCCTCGCACTCCTCGCATTGCCCAGTTGTACACCTCGGCCAGGTTGGTTGTCATTATACCATATCGAGACCCGTCAGTGTCATACAACTGTTAATGACCAAATTTGGTAACCAAATCCCTGAGTTTTGAGCAGAGATTGAAGCGGAATTGGAGGAACGCGTGATCTGCGGGAACAGAGATTGTATCAGCTGAGTTCGAATCGGCTACGGAGCCAGTCGGCTGAGTCCGAGTCGGAGCAGGATAGCTGATAGCCGATTCCGATTGAAGACAGAAGTGGAGCCAATCCTGGAAGGAAAGCTTAAGAGATAATTATTGGATTCAATTTCCAAAGTATGTTAAAGATATTGCCATCTACGGATAAGGTCCTGCAATGACAATTGTATCTTTTAAGTTAGGATATCTTGTATAGTTTCCTTTTGTGATAATGTCGGTTTGTTTAGAGATTTAATCTGCAATAGGAATCGTGTCCGTTACGGACAAATTGTATATTCGGGTATAAATATGACCCAAGACCTTGTAAAATATATCAACACACATCAATACAACCTTCGACGCATCACCAACCTTTTGTTTTACGTTTTTCTTGATGAGTTCTTGCTTTGACCTCGGGCTGCATCGACTTCGATCTCCAGGAAAGGTAATTTCTTGTTACAAGCGGCTTGTGGTATCGGGGCCAGTGCTTCCATCATTATGATATTCTGATTCTGATGTTGCAAGCTGCTTAATTTATCATATGCGGCATATAATCTAGATCAATGTCTAGATCTATCTCGCGATCGGCTAATATCTCTTTGAAGATAACAGCCGACAGAGCTAGATCCAGAGGTTGATTTAGGTTATATGGCATATCTACCATCTCGAAGAGTTCTCATTAGCCTATATAGATCCTATAATTCTGTTGGTACTTAATGCTTCATCTAATCGACCTATTAAGTCGCCTTTAGAATTATATAGATTTATTTGGTTCAATGTTTGCTATTAGAGATAGAACCGGGGTTTTAGCCGGTCTTACCTATTCTGATCATCTTTATGTATTATTACTGTTAGATGTATTAGAATTACTTTTTATATTAAGATCTCAATCTACTTAAATGTATTAAGCTCGGTATCAATCTGTTAATTTACACTAACAACCGATTGATCTTGGTTTAATGTATTTAATCTAGATTAATATCTTTTTATAAAACATATCGGAGTACTAGCCGATTTACATTAGATCTGCGACATCGGCTAGGTTATGAATGTATATAATTGTGTTCTTAACGTACTTTTGGATCTAAGTGATTTATTATGTCTCGGTACACTACCGATCTATCCCAATCACTTAATCTAAATGTGCTTTGGGATAGCAATTGTATATTTATTAATATCCATAGCTGATTGAGTAAGATCTAACCCTAATCAAACGCCTATCTTTGTTTTCTTGTTGGTTACAGGATCAAACCAACTGGCACGCCCGCTCAATCACTAGAGGCGACCAATTTGGACCTACACTGGAGTTAAGCAAATCTCCCAGGCCAGCGCATGTAAAAAATTCACACCAACAACAACAGAGACCACTTTTCTTTCGGTTCATTCTCTATCCAATGAGAAATTATGGATTGATGATGCAGGCCTCCTTCTCATTGTGGATGGGTCATCATGTAGTGGATCAAGAGGTACTAGAGGCTCGTCATCCCATGGCCGACGAGATTGCTCGTTGGTTTTCTTCGTGGTCAGCTCATCCAACCTCCTCCACAACTCATTGAATTTCTTCTCTTGATTCTAACCACAGAGCCTCTTAAAGAGATCCATCAGGTGCTTGTTCTTGAATTTCTTGTAGAAATTTTCACCCATGTGACGCATGCACCATCTACTCCGAAGATCAGGCCACCTAGCTGGAAGTCCCCTCTCTGGCCAACCATTCTGCAGGTAGTCAATTTCTCTCAACATGCCCGCATGATGATCATGTATGAGGCAAACATTGAGTCTCATACGCATGACTTCACGACGAACTCTCTCCAGGAACTAGTACCAGCTTTCGGTGTTCTCACTCTCAACAAATGCAAATGCCATGGGTAACACCTGGTTGTTCCCATCAGCTCTAATCGCCGTCAGTATCTGACCTCTATATTTGCCTGTCAAAAAGTACCATCTATGCAAAGTACAGGACGACAGTGCACAAATGCGTTGATGCATGCACCTAGCGAGAAAAAAGCTCTTTACAGCACACTCTTGTTCGGGTCATGAGATGACGGGAATGTGTGAATGTCATAGTAGGTATTGTTGTTTCTCTGAGCAATGGTGGCTAACAGACGAGGCAATTTGTCATAGGATGCTTCAAATGTGCCATACCTCATCTCTAAAATCTTTTGTTTCACCCTCCAGACCTTGGAATAGCTTATGGTGTACTTGAATTTGTTTTCAATGTGCTTAATAATAGAGTTCAGTTCAAAGTCGGTGTTACATACAACACCGTTATACATCTCACTGGCAACAAAAGCTGGGATGATGTCGTGGTGATACTTCTCCACCCCTGGCAACCAACAGTTGTGCTCGGTCACAATGCTTACTTTTCAATAGTCATTTCATTTGCCCTCATATGCATGAACACACCACAGACATTCCTCCTTCATGCACCTCACTTCATACACATAGTTGGTTGACTTCACCACCCTAAACTCTCTTTGCAAGGAGACCACCCAATGCTTCACCGCCTCTTGCATGTCTTCCTTATGAGAATACCTGGCATCCTGAATTACCTCATTATCCTTGTATTCCCAGGGTACATACTGCCCCTCTGAGATTACAAGAACAGAGAATTTCGCTTTTGTCCAATCAACGGGCATTACATCATCTTTCTCATCGGATGATGCATTGCTCTCCGCCTGCTCAATTTTAGAATCTTCTCTCTCTATTTCTTCAACGACTGCTTCGATTCTCTCCCCCTGTCCGCCACGCCATGGCCTCCTGCACCCTTGCTTGATTTTTTCCAGTTTGCACCGATGGTCCAAAATTCTCCACCACATTGCTAGGACCCTCAACATCTTCTGTTTGCACTGTAACACTGCTATCGATTTTATGCAATGCCACAAAAACAACAAGGGGTCATGACCTTTCAAAAACCATCTCCACATAATGTCTCCAGGAATCATTGTTATCTATAGGCACTAGTTCCCAAAAATATCCTTCGGTTGCACGACTCACTACAACAGACAGTGACATTGTGTTGACACTTGTATCCACTTTAAATCCTTGTAGCAACAACTATAAATTGATTGAAATGTTCTCTCGGCAGGCCTATCAATGCCCTTCGATGTCATCCTAAATTCAGACAGATCAACACCATCTGGACCAAATCTAACATTGCCTTGACCGTGAACTATCTGAAATATAAACATACTTGTCATTGTGCCTGATAAACAGATTGAAACTGAGTTCATTTCATACTACCAATTGTTGCCTAGATCAATATGTAATGCACGGTAAGTTAAAGTCTCTACAAATATGCTGTCTGTTCTAGATCTTAAATTCTACAAAATTGGCTTGACCTTTTAGATCTACCCTTCATCATACATATATTTTACATATTTTCGCTATGTCCTAAGTCAAGTTTCCTAAAAGGAATCATGCCTTAAATTATACAAACTTGTTCTCATTGTGCCTGATAAACAGATTGAAACTGAGTTCATTTCATACTACCAATTGTTGCCTAGATCAATATGTAATGCACGGTAAGTTAAAGTCTCTACAAATATGTTGTCTGTTCTAGATCTTAAATTCTACAAAATTGGCTTGTTCTTTTAGATCTACCCTTCATCATACATATATTTTACATATTTTTGCTATGTCCTAAGTCAAGTTTCCTAAAAGGAATCATGACTTAAATTATACAAACTTGTTCTCATTGTGCCTGATAAACAGATTGAAACTGAGTTCATTTCATACTACCAATTGTTGCCTAGATCAATATGTAATGCACGGTAAGTTAAAATCTCTACAAATATGTTGTCTGTTCTAGATCTTAAATTCTACAAAATTGGCTTGTCCTTTTAGATCTACCGTTCATCATACATATATTTTACATATTTTCGCTATGTCCTAAGTCAAGTTTCCTAAAAGAAATCATGCCTTAAATTATACAAACTTGTTCTGTGCTCCAGATATGAGTGTGTCGGTGATATGGGCCCGGGGGTAAATCGAGAATGCGATATCTGAAGAAGGAAGACGCCTTCGCTTACCAGGCGCCCCAAGGACATGTCTTGAACGGCTCATGCGGGTCAGGGCCACGGGCGGCCACGTGGCCATCACAAAGGGGACTTGGCTCGGGTGCTGCCCGGAGGCCACCGCTCTCCCAGATGGAAGGGTTCGGGATCACCCGGACCCCCCGTCTGTCACCCCGCACCTCCCCGGGAGGGGAGCGAGATCATCTGCCAACTGCCAACCATCACATTTAATGCCCAGAGAGAGGCCAGACGCCTGCCCCATCGCATTTATTGCGATGTGAGGCGCGTCTGTCAGCCGCCCATCATCACCCTTTTTGCCCGTCGCGAGGGAGAGAGGGTATAAAGTCTTTGACGGCGACCGCGGTATGGCCACATGGTCATTCCACGCACGCCTCCCTCAGCATCCCGTCTAGTCGCATTAAATGCACTGGGCGGCTGCCTCCGTCCTTGCCATGGTCCACGGCCGCATCCTACGGACCGCGTCTGGCTCACTCGCTACTCGCTGGTGTGACTTGGCCAACAATGCGGTCGAGGAGGTCGATACGGGCGAGCGCAGCCCCAACTTCGGACATCTCCGCTCGGGGGAGGGAAAATCTTTGTCCCCCTAACCCCCCTGATGGCTGCACCGTTGGCCAGGGCCGTACCACCTCCTCTGCCCCCCTCAGAGACAGTGGCTGTGGGCGGAGGAGGCCAAGCGTCCCACAGGGTCGCCAACGTACCCGCAGGATCCGGGCTACGCCCGAGCGGACGAGCGGACGAGCCGCACCGGGGCGATGTACATCGCCGACTGGAGTTTGGCACGCCTGAGGGCGCCCTCCAGGCGGCGGAGGCGCTCCTGCACCACCCCCCGGTAACACCGGATGAGGGGTCCAACGCCAAGCGTTGGTTCGACGACGTGGCGAAGCTAGTCGGCACGGCCCAGCGTCAGCTGGCCGCTGACCTCGCTTCCTCAAGTCACCGACCGTGTGGTTCGCACACCGCGGTCAACTCGTCCTCTCGACGGCGAGCTCGAAGGGCAGCAGCCACCGTGAGGGTAGACAAGAGCCTCCGGCTGCAGCCCAACCAAAGGCGCCTCAAGATCTTCTATACGTGGAACGGGACGCCCGTCTTCGTATTGAGCAGCGCCGCGACGAGCGTCGCATGGGGTGGGCTCAGGAATGCGCTTCCTCATCAGGAGGAGCAAGCACTCGGCGAGCGGCCACAGCGGCCCCGCCTCAGGGAGAACCCCCTAGGGCACGGCGAGCGGCATTGGTGGCCCAGCCGCGAGCACGACATTCTGCGGCACCCAGATGGCCCCCCCAGCCCTCGTCGCCCCCTCCGGTCGGCAACGGCTGTCAGGCATTTGTCTCCAGCCTCCGCAATGTGCGCTTGCCTAATAAGTTTAGGCCGGTCCTCACGGAGAAGTATGACGGCTCGGTGAATCCCACCGAGTTCCTCCAGATTTATACCACGGACATCGAGGCCGCTGGAGGTGACGAGCTCGTCATGGCCAACTTCTTCCCCATGGAGCTCAAGGGCCAGGCCCGTTCCTGGCTAATGAACCTGCCGGCCCAGTCGGTCACCACGTGAGATGACTTGTGCCGGCAGTTCGCCTCTAACTTCCAGGGCACGTTCCCGTGCCCGGGAGTGGAGGCTGACCTCCACATGGTTCGGCGAGGAGAGGACGAGTCCCTGCGCAAATACATCCAGCGTTTTTGCCAGGTACGCAACACCATACCATCCATCGCTGACCATGCAATGATCTTCGCCTCCCAGAGTGGCGTGTGCCATGACGTCATGCTGGAGAAGATCAAATCCAAGGCCCCCGGACCACCACCGAGCTCTTCGAGCTTGCTGACCGGGTGGCCCGCAAGGAGGAGGCTCGAATCTGGAACCCCAGGAATCCCGCTCTAGCCTCCACCAATGTTGCCCCCTCCGCGTCCCGAGAGGAACGACGTGAGCAGCGGCGGAAGCGCAAGCCATCACGCGGTGGGGAGGAAGGCCACGTCCTCGTCGCCGACGATGCCGAGAAGCCCTCGCAGAAGGGCAAGCCCGTGGGCAACTGCAGGCGTACCCCAGACCCTCGCCCCCAGGGCCAGAACGGGGACAAGTGGTGCATGGTGCACCAAACCTCCCGCCACAACCTCTCTGAGTGCCACTCGGTCAAGAACTTGGCCGACCGAGTACAAAAGTACGAGCAGGAGAGGAGGGAGAGGGAGAAAGAAGCCCGCCGCAAGGGTAAAGCCCCGGCGGAATGCACAGACAACCGACGAGAGGAGGCTAAGAGTGCGGCCCCGTCGGGGATGAGGATGACGATCTGGGCTACCAGGACCCCAAGCACATCGTTGCCACCATCGATGGAGGGGCATGTGCCCAGGTGTCCCGTCGGAGCCTCAAGACCATGAGGCGTGAGCTCCTCGCTGCTGTGCCGTCCCATGAGGCGGCCCGGAAATCGCGCTGGGCGGGGGTGCCAATCACCTTTCGACCAGGCAGATCACCCTGGGAACATCGCACGAAGTGGCCACTTGGCCCTCGTGACCTCCCCCACCATTTGCAACGTCAAGGTCGCCCGAGTCTTAATTGACGGGGGTGCGGCCCTCAACATACTATCCCCGAAGGCCTTCGATGCGATCAAGGCCCCAAGGATGGTGCTCGGGCCATCCTACCCCATCATTGGGGTGACGCCTGGCAAGGTGTGGCCCCTCGGGCAGATCGCGCTGCCGGTCACATTTGGGAGTCCCGCCAATTTCCACACCGAGCGGATTGACTTCGATGTGGCGGACCTTAACTTGCCCTACAACGCCGTGCTCGGGAGGCCAGCGTTGGTGAAGTTCATGAAGGCTACCCATTACGCCTACCGCCAGCTCAAGATGCCGGGCCCAGGAGGCCCCATCACCATTCATGCCGACGTCAAAACCGCGCTAGATTGCGCGAAGGCACGCGTGGATGATATTGCGGCGGCCGACCGCGTTGAACCCGAGGGCCCTCAAGGGGAGGCCTCGGGTTCCCGGGCCCCCAAACAGCACATCACCTCTGCCGACAAGGTGGTGATCAAGCCCATTCAGCTGGGCGACGACCCGTCCAAGACCGCCAGAATTGGCGGCAACTTGGACCCCAAATAGGAAGACGCGCTCGTCTCCTTCCTGCAGGCGAATGCCGACGTGATTGCTTGGAAGCCGTCGGATATGCTCGGAGTCCCCAGGGAGGTGATTGAGCACCGACTTGCAGTGCGGCCGGATGCACGACCGGTCCGGCAAAAGGTGAGGCGACAGGCCCCAGAGCGACAGGCGTTCATCCGTGAAGAGGTGACACGGCTCCAGGAGGCCGGCTTCATCTGGGAGGTGCTGCACCCGGAGTGGTTGGCTAACCCGGTGGTCATCCCGAAGGCCAACCACAAGCTGCACATGTGCATCGACTACACCGACCTCAACAAGGCATGTCCTAAAGACCCTTATCCTCTGCCTCGAATAGACCAGATAGTCGACTCCACTGCGGGGTGCGACCTTTTATGTTTCCTAGATGCATATTCTGGTTATCATCAGTTTCGCATGGCTGTAGAGGATGAGGAGAAAACTGCATTTATCACCCCTATGGGTACCTTTTGCTACATGTCTATGCCTTTTGGTTTAAAGAATGCCATGTCTACTTTCCAACGTGGTGTCCGCATCACGTTGAAAGACCAAATAGGGCGTAATGTTGAGGCGTATGTCGATGATCTCGTAGTCAAGTCCCGGGACCAAAAGACCTTGCTCCCGGACCTGGCCGAGACATTTGATAACCTCCGGTCCTCCCGCATGAAGCTGAACCTAGAAAAATGTGTGTTCGGGGTACCGGCAGGCAAGCTTTTGGGGTTTTTGTCTCTGCCCGAGGCATCGAGGCCAACCCTGCAAAAATGAATGCTATAGAGGAGATGCGCCCTCCCCAGGAAGCTCAGGGACGTGCAGAAAATCACTGGTTGTGTAGCTGCCCTGAGCCGTTTCATATCAAAGCTGGGAGAGCGGGCACTCCCTCTATTCAAGTTGCTAAAGCGAACTGGCCCCTTCACTTGGACGGATGAGGCGGAGAAAGCCTTGAGCGAGCTCAAGCGTCACCTCTCCTCGCCGCCCATATTGGTGGCACCTCAGGAAGGAGAACTCCTCCTTTTATATTTGGCGGCAACCCCCCAAGTGGTCAGTGCGGCGTTGGTTCTGGAGCGCGATGACGGGCCAGTCTCTCAGACGCCTCCAGCCCCACCACGCCCGGAGGCAGGAGACCTTGGAACGGTGTTGGCTGAGGAAGCACCCGGAGCCAGAGGCGGCCTTTGGCCCCCCGAGCTTTAGGGAGCCACCCAGCCCCTAGTCCGGGGCTACGAGGCCCCTTCCACCCGAGCGGCCCCGAGGGCCCCGAGGAAGGCGATGGCCCAGCAGCCCGGACACCGAGGTAACCCGCCCGGTGCACCCGAGCTGTTGCCCCCGGTAAAGTAGCTAAGGCCCGCACCAAGGTGCAGCGGCCAGTCTACTTTATCAGTGAGGCGCTACGGGACGCAAAGACACGTTACCCGCAAGCCCAAAAGATGCTATACGCTGTGCTCGTGGCTTCCAGGTGTTAGTGATATGTCCTAGAGGCAACATGGAGATGTTGGATATCATGGTCAATGTTTACGTATTTATGAATAAAGTGTTATTCAGTTCCATGAAATAGACATCTTGTATTGATCAATAAGTACGTGACTTATTTATGAGACTCTATATGTATGAATCTATTTCTAAATGATCCTCGATCATATATCATATTATTGGAACTAATATGATTCTAAGATCGGCATGCTTATTGATTGATGATCATGTCTCATAGATCATTGGTATGGAGATACCAAATCAATAAACATGGACATATGTGTTAGAGAACACATTGTTGGATAGACCCACCATGAGACACTACAGGAATTAATGTGCCATTAGTTGGTCTCAGGTAGTGTTGGTACAAAGTCCTTAGACCTGAGATCACCATGGATTCCAACATGTGTAGTAGCCTACTTTGGGACTACCAAACGCTATTCCGTAACTGGGTAGTTATAAAGGTAGTTTTCGGGTTTGCTATGAAACATGGAGTGGGATGTGAGTGATCAAGATGGAATTTGCCCCTCCTTTGGAGAGATATCTTTGGGCCCCTCGAGGTAATGGATTATGGAAATGCATGGCCATGCTAAGTTGATTGAGGAGTCAATCAACAACGGATAATCCAATACGGTTCGAGTGAATGGTTAAGCTATTGAAGGAATGGCACACATCTTGCCTATAGCTTAATTGGTATCATGAGGCAAAGGGATTTGTATACACATTACAGGTTCGGAGCCGATATTATATTCTTGTATACTATGGTGTCAATATGTGCTGCTAGGCGCCGCCGTTGCAGTCGGTTGAGTTGGACTCGAGCCGACGATCGGCTAAGTTAGACTATAGCCGAAACCGAGTATACCTGAACCTACAGGGTCGCACGCTTAAAGGGATAAGAACAGGCATTCGAGTTGGACTCGAATATGGCTCGATCGAATAGGGATCCGATCGGATAGAGTCCTATGGGCTTACGACGTATGGGCGGCCAACTCTATGAGATTCGGATGAGATCCGATTCAAAATAGAGTCCTGATCGGCCACTAGTCCCAGTCGGCCAACTCTATATAAAGGAGGGAGGGTGGAGAGCTGCGACACGTCAATTGCATCGCATTGAACCGAATCCGCAACAGAAGTCGCCGAGATCAATCTCCACGGAAACCCTCCCCACTTTCGAGCCAAACCCTAGCCTTGCATCGCGTGCTAGCACACGGGTGTTCGGCGTTCTGTCCCCGGACGTGTGGATACCGGTAGAGGCGCTGCTACGTTGCGCGCTGTTCATCGGCTGTGGTACTTCGGAGCAAGGTGGCTGCGGCAGATCGGCTGCGGTCGAGCGCATCGGAGCGAGGCGCGAGAACGCGGTCAGACGACTCGGCGAATCGGCTACATCCGTGAATCGGCTGTCCCCGGGAATCGGTTGTCGGCTTGCGGGAATCGGCTACACTGTTTCGGATCGGATAGTCCTGATTGGCTATTTCCGCTGCATACTCCAATCGGTAACGATCTATCGGCCCTTACTTGCAAGTGTTCCTGGTTTGCGCGGTAGAAAAGTTTTTGTTTTCGGCTAGCGTAGCTTCCGCGTAACCCTTCAGTGGTATCAGAGCTAATCTTGCTTAGTTCGGGTTTTAGATTGGATCTGGAACAAGTTTAGCACACGGGTTGATTAGATCAATTGGTTTTACGAGATCTGTTGAGGAGAGTTGATGGTAATTGCGTTCCTTGATAGTGTATCGGAACGGCGTAATGTGATTACGTCGAAGCAATATCCATAGAACTCGGTTTGATTCGGCTTCGAGATAGCGTTCCTTGATAGTGTATCGGAACGGTATAATGTGATTATGCCGAAGCTATCTCGTAGTCCGACTTTGTTTGCTGCCTCGCGCCTACGCAAACCATCTCCCTTGATAGTGTATCGGGACGGCATAATATGATTATGCCGACATGGTTTCCGTAAGCGATTTCATAGATTGGATCTATGAATTTCGTGTGGTGTTCCGGGCGCGTGTGCGTACCCCCTTTTAGGTCATCTCGATGCCGTTTCTCTGCGATAGGTAGAAAACGTTCTACGCCTAACTTGTTTTTGCAGAGAATGCTTTGAGATGGTATGGCCCTATTGTATGTATGAGATGTATGAGATGCATGTGATGCATGTAATATTCTTTCATATGTGCAATCCTGTAATATTCTTTCATACGTGCAATGCTTGTAATATTCTTTCATGACTGCGAGTCGATGTAATCTTCAATTAGAGCTTCGTAGTAGTAGCTTAGTTTGAAGAAATCAAGCATCATGCACGTTGGAAAATGGTGCCAAAGATGGAGATCCTCGGCGTCGACATGGAGATGGAGATCACCATGTGAAGGGGGCCATACTATTTCATTATATGCTATTCTACCTGCTTTCATATATGTGATATGTTTGTTTGATAGGATAGCATCCCTCGCAAAATTAAGTAGTAATGATGCCCTTCCAAATGTTGCACCCCTCACCGTTATGCTCGTCAATGGTGGGTCTCGCCAAAGCAGAGTGCCATTCTCTATCATAACACGAGGGGTATATGTCTGACATATACAGCAGAGCATTTGGTTTACTTAACAAGGCTATCAAAACAGCTTTTGGGCCTTGGGGCATAGGTTGGGGCCGGGGCATGGAGATGCCACACCAACAACAAGAGTCACATAGAGATATGATTAGCAAGGAGTTGCTTACCGATGTTATTAATCTTCTAGCAAGTGATGCCAAAGCTCACTAGAAATTAACTAACATGTGGATCTTGCCCCAATACGTAACCTAGAGGGAAGGTGTAAAATACGTAATGGGAGTCTAATGTTAAATTGTTTAACAATAGACATAGCATAAACATTGTGCTAAACTTTGCTTTTTCTGTTTTAGAATAAATGGTGGCTAATACTACACCCAAGTGCTTTTAATTTGCGATCTATTCTCGAAAAGGAAAAATTAAATGAAACAAACTTTATGGATTGGTATCGCAACTTGAGAATTGTTCTCAAGCAAGAGCGTAAAGAGTACGTTCTTGAAGTACCCTATCCCGAGGATTTGCCTAATAATGCCACCGCAACCGCACGGAGAGCTTATGAGAAGCACACTAATGATGCCCTAGATATAAGCCGTCTCATGCTTGCTACAATGTCCCCCGAGCTTCGAAGCAATATGAGAGCAACGATGCTCACACTATTATTCGGGGACTGCGTGGTATGTTTGAGAACCAAGCTCGGGCCGAGAGGTTCAACACCTCAAAGTCCTTGTTTGCGTGCAGCTTGTTGAGGGGAATCCCGTCATCCGCATGTGATAAAAATGATTGGCTACATTGAGAGTCCGGAAAAACTAGGTTTTCCCCTTAGCCAAGAGTTGGCTACCGATGTGATTCTACAGCCGCTCCCTCCGAGCTTCGAGCCATTCATATTAAATTATCACATGAACAATATGGATAGAACCTTGGCTGAATTGCATGGGATGCTGAAGACATGAGGAGAGTATCCAGAAAACGGTCATCATGTGATGATGATGCGAAGGCTAAGCGCAAACCACTGTCAAGAAACTTTGCACCAAGAGGAAGCTAACTCCCGATGAGATCGCGAGTGCCTCCAATGCAAAGAAGGGCAAGAAGGGGTCGGCGGCATCGATGCCGTTTGCTTCTACCGCAAGGAGACAGCCACTGGAAAAGGAACTGCAAGAAGTACATGGAGGATCTCAAAAAGAAGCAAAGTACGACTTTTGCTTCAGGTATTAATGTTATAGACATTAATCTTGCTACTTCACCTACTCGACTCTTGGGTATTTGATACCGGATCGTAGCTCATATTTGCAAGTCGCTTGCAGGGAATGAGAAGAAGTAGAGGCTTAAGAAGGGGCGAGGTGAACCCGCGTGTCGGCAATGGAGCAAGCGTTGCTACAGCTTGCGCGACAACACCACTTCATCTACCTTCGGATTAGTTTTGGAATTGAATAATTGTTATTATGTTCCAACACTATGTCAAAACATTATTTCCGCTTCATGTTTGCAAGCGGAAGGATATGATTTTAGATCAATGGACAATGGTTGTTCAATATATCTCAAAGATATGTTCTATTTTCATGCTCCATTGGTGAATGGATTATACATTTTGAATCTTGAAGCGTCTCCCATCTATAACATTAATACAGAAAGGCAACTCTCTAATGATACAAACCCCACGTTTATCCGGCATTGTCGCTTAGGCCATATAAATAAGAAACGCATGGAGAAGCTCCATAAGGATGGACTCGCTTCATTCTTTTGATTTTGAATCATTTGAGACATGTGAGTCTTGTTTACTTAGTAAGATGACAAAGGCACCTTTCACGGGACACAAGTGAAAGAGCAAGTGACTTGTTGGCACTCGTACATACCGATGTATGTGGACCAATGAGCTCAACGGCCGAGGTGGTTATCGCACTTCATTACCTTTACCGATGACTTTAGTAGATATGGTTATATATACTTAATGAGGCATAAGTCCGAATCCTTTGAAAAGTTCAAATAATTCCAGAATGAAGTACGTAATCATTTAGGGAAAACAATAAAGTTTCTACGATCGATCGTGGAGGGGAATACTTGAGCCAAGAGTTCGGTAATCATCCGAAAGATTGTGGAATTGTTCCACGCTGACTCCGCCAGAACTCCACAATGGAACGGAGTGTCCGAACGGAGAAATCGCACCTTGTTGGACATGGTGCGGTCGATGATGAGCCAAAGTGATCTTCCGTTATCCTTCTAGGGATATGCTTTTGAAACAGATGCACTCACACTAAATAGAGTTCCATCTAAGTCGGTTGAAAAGACACCATATGAGATATGGACAGGGCAACCCCTAGTTTGTCTTTTCTCAAAATTTGGGGATGCGGCTTATGTAAACGTTTACCCGACAAGCTCACACCCAAATTTGACAAGTGCTTCTTTGTGGGATATCCTAAGGAAACTAAGAGATATTACTTTTATAATCGGGAACAAGGCAAAGTGTTTGTCGCCCGACACGGTGTCTTCTTGGAGAAAGAGTTTCTTTCAAGAAGGGTTAGTGGGAGCAGGGTGTATCTTGAAGAAGTTCAAGAAACACCGAAAATGTTTCAATACCCGACCACAACAAGAGGAGCAAAGTGTTGCGCCACCGGTTGTAGATACACCACCCCACGGAGGTCGAAAGATCACGTCGTGCGCCGATGTGACGCAGTGCGAACAACGTGATATATTGTTGTTGGAAAACAATGAGCCTAAGACCTATGAGGAAGCGATGGTAGGACCCGATTCCAACAAGTGGCTTGGAGCCATGAAATCCGAAATAGAATCCATGTACGACAATCAAGTTTGGAACATGGTTGATCCACTCGATGGTGTCAAAACCATTGAGTGTAAATGGGTTTTTAAAAAAGGCCGACATGGATGGAAATGTTCACATCTATAAGGCGCGATTAGGTGGCGAAAGGTTTTAAACAAATTCAAGGAGTTGATTATGATGAAACCTTCTCGCCCGTCGCAATGCTTAAATCTATTTGGATTATCCTAGCGATTGTTGCATATTTCGATTATGAGATATGGCGATGGATGTCAAAACGGCTTTCCTAAATGGAAACCTAAGCGAGTATGTATACATGATACAACCTCGAGGGTTTTGTCGATCCAAAATCGCCTAGAAAAATATGCAAGCTACGAAATCCATTTATGGATTGAAGCAAGCATCTCGGAGTTGGAATATTCGTTTTGATGAAGTAATCAAAGGGTTTGGTTTCATCAAAAACGAAGAGGAGGCCTGTGTTTACAAAAAGGTTAGTGGGAGCGCAATTGTATTTCTAATCTTATATGTGGATGACATATTGTTGATTGGAAATGATATCCCTATGCTAGAATCCGTCAAGTCTTCATTGAAAAATAGTTTTTCCATGAAAGACTTAGGGGAGGCAAGCATACATATTGGGCATTCGGATCTATAGACATAGATCCAAGAGGCTAATTGGATTAAGCCAAAGTACATACATTGACAAGGTGTTGAAAAGGTTCAACATGCATAATTCCAAGAAAGGTTTCTTGCCCATGTCACATGGCATTAATCTTAGCAAGAATCGGTGTCCTCGGACACATGATGAGCGGAATAAGATGGGTATGGTTCCATATGCTTCGGCAATTGGATCCATCATGTATGTCATGCTTTGTACACGTCCGATGTCTAGTACGCTTTGAGTGCTACGAGTAGATACCGCGATCCAGTGAAGGTCACTGGATGCCGTAAAGAATATCCTTAAGTACTTGAGAAGAACTAAGGATATGTTCCTAGTCTGTGGAGGTGAAGAAGAGCTCGTTGTAAGTGGTTACACCGATGCTAGCTTCCAAACAGTACAAGGATGATTATAGATCGCAATCGGGTTCGTGTTCCTCGCGAACGAAGGCGCATACCGAAAGAGTTCTAAGCAGGATACGTTGCTGATTCTACAACGGAGGCCGAGTATTTTGCCGCTTCGAAAGCCGCAAAGGAGGCCGTTTGGATCAAGAAATTCGTTTCGAGCTTGGTGTGATGACTAGTACGACTGGTCCAATGTCTCTCTATTGTGACAATAGTGGAGCCATTGCGCAAGCCAAGGAGCCGAGGTCACATCAGAAGTCCAAACACATACTTCGGCGATATCATCTCATCCGCGAGATAGTGGACAGAGGTGATGTCAAGATATGCAAAGTGCACACGGATCTCAACATAGCCGATCCGCCGACAAAACCTCTCCTCACCGACACATGAGGCGCACACAAGAGCAATGGGTATTAGATACTTACATGATTGACTCTAGTGCAAGTGGGAGATTGTTAGTGATATGCCCTAGAGGCAACATGGAGATGTTGGATATCATGGTCAATGTTTATGTATTTATGAATAAAGTGTTATTCAGTTCCATGAAATAGACATCTTGTATTGATCAATAAGTACGTGACTTATTTATGAGACTCTATATGTATGAATCTATTTCTAAATGATCCCTGATCATATGTCATATTGTTGGAACAAATATGATTCTAAGATCGGCATGTTTATTGATTGATGATCATGTCTCATAGATCATTGGTATGGAGATACCAAATCAATAAACATGTACATATGTGTTAGAGAACACATTGTTGGATAGACCCACCATGAGACACTACAGAATTAATCTCATTAGTTCGTCTCGGGTAGTGTTGGTACAAAGTCCTTAGACCTGAGATCACCATGGGTTCCAACATGTGTAGTAGCCTACTTTGGGACTACCAAACGCTATTCCGTAATCGGGTAGTTATAAAGGTAGTTTTTGGGTTTGCTATGAAACATGGAGTGGGATGTGAGTGATAAAGATGGAATTTGCCCCTCCTTTGGAGAGATATCTCTGGGACCCTCGAGGTAATGGATTATGGAAATGCATGGCCATGCTATGTTGATTGAGGAGTCAATCAACGACGATAATCCAATACGGTTCGAGTGAATGGTTAAGCTATTGAAGGGATGGCACACATCTTGCCTATAGCTTAATTGGTATCGTGAGGCAAAGGGATTTGTGTACACATTACAGGTTCAGAGCCGATATTATATTCTTGTATACTATGGTGTCAATATGTGCTGCTAGGCGCCGCTATTGACAGGTCGGCTGAGTTGGACTCGAGCCGACGATCGGCTAAGTTAGACTATAGCCGAAACCAAGTATACCTGAACCTACAGGGTCGCACGCTTAAGGGGATAAGAACAAGCATTCGAGTTGGACTCGGATACGGCTCGATCGGATAGGGATCCGATCGGATAGAGTCCTATGGGCTTACGACGTATGGGCGGCCAACTCTATGAGATACGGATGAGATCCGATTCAAAATAGAGTCCTGATCGGCCACTAGTCCTAGTAGGCCAACTCTATATAAAGGTGCGAGGGGTTGAGAGCTACGACACATCAGTTGAATTGCATTGCGCCGAGATCAATCTCCACGGAGACCCTCCCTACCTTCGAGCCAAACCATAGCCTTGCATCATGTGCTAGCACACGGGTGTTCGGCGTTCTGTCCCCGGACGTGTGGATACCGGTAGAGGCGCTGCTACGTTGCGCGCTGTTCATCGGCTGTGGTACTTCGGAGCAAGGCGGCTGCGGCAGATCGGCTGCGGTCGAGCGCATCGGAGCGAGGCGCGAGAACGCGGTCAGACGACTCGGCGAATCGGCTACATCCGTGAATCGGCTGTCCTCGGGAATCGGTTGTCGGCTTGCGGGAATCGGGCTATCGAATTGTCAGAGTTTGACCTACATTTCGAAGCCCACCACGCGATCAAGAGCCAGGCCTTGGCCGATTTCGTGGCAGAATGGACGCCAGTGGCCAACAACGATCCATCCCCGGGTGAACCCGAGAGTGCGGAGGATCGCGGCCAATGGACCATGCATTGGGTGATGAACTTGATGGTTCACTCACCTTACAGGGGGCCGGGGCAGGCGTTGCGTTAACTTCCCCGACAGGCGCGTACTCCGGTACATCGTTCGACTTGACTTTCGAGCAACCAATAACATGGCCGAGTACGAAGGGCTCCTAGCGGGGTTGCGAGCGGCGGCAGGCATGGGCATCCGCCGTCTGCTAGTTCTCGGCGACTACCAACTAGTCGTGAACCAAGTCTCCAAGGAGTACCAATGCACCGACCCCCAGATGGAAGCATATGTCAAGGAAGTGCGGCGTATGGAGCGCCATTTCTATGGCCTCGAGCTGCGTCATGTTCCTAGAAGAGACAATACCGTGGCGGACGAGTTATCTAGGATCACGTCCGTGCGAGCCCCAGCCCCACCAGGCGCATTTGAAGAAAGACTCACAGAGCCGTCGGCGTGCCCCGAACCGCCCCGAGGGCAGGAGTCGGTCGGCCCCAACGCCCCGGACCTGGCGGGCCAGCCACAGCCTGGTCCTACCGAGACCAACATTACGCGCCAGGTGGCCTGGATTTCGGAAATCCAGGCATATCTGCAAGACGCGTCATTGCCCGAGCAACGCGAGGAAAGCGAGCACATTGCCCGCACCTCCAAAAGGTACGTGTCGGTGGAAGGGACACTCTATCGACGCGGTGCGAATGGAGTGCTCCTGAAATGCATCGCTCGGGAACAGGGTCTCAAACTCCTGGCCGAGATCCACGAGGGAGAGTGTGGAGCGCACTCAGCCTCCCGAACCTTGGTAGGAAAGGCATTCCGCCAAGGGTTTTACTGGCCCACCACGCTGGAGGATACAGCAGACCTCGTGTGGCGGTGCCGGGCATGCCAATTCCATGCCAAGCAGACGCACCTACCAGCCCAGGCCCTTCAGACCATCTCGCTCTCGTGGTCGTTCGCGGTCTGGGGGCTGGACATCCTGGGCCCGTTCAAGGAGGCACGTGGCGGCTGCAAATTTCTATATGTCGCCATCGATAAATTCACCAAGTGGCCCGAGGCCTATCCAGTCAGCGTCATCGACAAGCATTCGGCTGTGCGGTTCATGAGAGGCATCACGGCAAGGTTCGGGGTCCCCAACAGGCTCATCACCAACAACGGCACCCAGTTCACGAGTGAGCTGTTTGGCGAGTATTGCGACGACATGGGCATCAAACTCTGCTTCGCCTCGCCCGCCCACCCCCAAAGCAACGGCCAGGCCGAGCGTGCAAATGCGGAAATATTGAAAGGCCTCAAAAGGAAGACCTACAACGTCCTCAAGAAGCATGGGGACTCATGGATTGATGAGCTGCCAGCGGTCCTTTGGGCCAACCGGACAACACCAAGCCGTGCCACCGGGGAAACACCATTCTTCTTGGTGTATGGAGCTGAGGCGGTCTTGCCCTCCGAGCTCACCCTGGGATCTCCCCGAGCCACACTGTACACCGAAGCAGATCAAGAATAGCTACGTCGCGATGACCTGGACTACCTAGAAGAAAGACGGCGCCGTGCAGCTCTTCGCACGGCCCATTATCAACAGAGCCTCCGCCGCTATCATCAACACAAAGTCATCCCCCGAGCGCAGCAAATCAATGACCTCGTTCTGCGGCGGGTGCAAACACGTGCGGGGCTGAGCAAGTTATCTCTGATGTGGAAAGGGCCATACAAAGTTATCGGCACCCCGCGTCCAGGAGCAGTTCGCCTAGCCACAGAGGACGACACTCCACTGCTGAACCCGTGGAACATTTCCCACCTGCGCAAGTTCTACCCATAAGCCGCATGGTGTGCTGAAACATATATGAAAGCATGTTCACTGCCTCCAGTTGGCATGAACAATGAGTCCGCCCATTTATACTCTTTATGATATTCCCTTACAAAATATCTGCATTACAGCATGTTTTTCCCCCCATGTGCCGGAACATGTACTGCGGATGTTGATTTCTAGTGGTCTTTTGGCCCTGCCCGCCTTAGGCTGAGAGGCCCTAAGGGTGTCGAGGGTAGAGCGACGCTGCATACAAGTGCCCCGGGGTAGTCAACGCCTGGGGGCTCGGGTGCGTATTGTCACGCCTGTCCCGAACCCCCCGTTGTTGCTACCCCCGCCGGCCCTTGATGCCCTCGCTTCTACCCGGAGCCCGAGAAAGGCACCCGCCCGCCGCCGATGCACGCCGCCCGAACCCGGACCAGCTCCCAATTACATGGGATGAATCATGGCAGGAAACCATACTGTCCATATTCCTACAATGGCTAAACTAACTAAAGAGCGGACTACCGTTGCAGGAAAACGAACAGGCAAAAGCTTGGGCGAACGACCCCCACCTCACGGGCCGCCTCCCGAAGGCGCGCGACGGATGAGGCCATGGTCCAGAACCCTAAACCCAGGGCGTGCTCCACCTCCGCGATCCAGCGGCGTGCCTCCTCCAAGGCTGGCGTCGCTTCGCTGGAGCGAGGGGCCGGCTGGGGCTCCCGCACCCGCGCCTCCACGTCGTCCACCGCCTGCTCTCGGGAGGCGAGGTCCTGCTCCCACCACTCCAACTCTTCTTGTCGGTGGCACGAGGCAGCCGTGAGCTGCTTCTCGCGCTCCCAGATGGCCTTCAGGCACCGGGAGACCTCCTCCTGGGCCTCTAGCACCGCCACCTCGCGCCCCTCCACGGCGGCCTTGCGCTCGGCGATGGCCTTCTCCTGGGCCACCACGTTCTCCTCCTGCGCGGCGGAATCCTCCTCGGCCTTGGCCACGGCGGCCTCCCGGTCCCCGACCGCCCGCCACGCCGCCTCCAGAGCCTTCTCGCGCTCTGCCAGGCCATCCTCGCGGGCCTGGAGCTTGATGTCGGTGCTGGCGGCGACGGCCTCGGCATCGCGTAGGATGCGCTCGCGCCGGTTGAGTTCCTGGGCACGCTCGTTGAGGTCGTGGATGAACCCCCCCAGCAGTGGTGCGGAACCTCTCCTCTGCGGCAGCGGCTGCCTCCTCGCAGAAGTCGGCGGTGTGCCGCTCAATGACGGTGTCCTCGAACACCTGATTGAGTTCACCCCGACGACGCTCAATGTCCGCCAGCTCCCGCTTCCGGATGAGGCTCTCCGCCCTCGCCGTGGTCGCCAACTCGCGCCGGCCTTCGGCGACCTCTGTCTCCCGCCGCGCCACCGCGACCTCCCTAGCGGTCAAAGCCTGAATCTGAGCCCGAAGCTCTTCTAGGGAGACCGCGTTGGCCTCCTCCAGCGCCCGGGACATGATCATCCTCGCCCGCTCCTCCGATCGCACGAGGGGCTCGGTGTCCAAGGCAACCACGAACCCTGACCGAGCGTCCCCGGATTCGGAGTCGGAGCTCGAGCCAAGGTCGACCACCTACTCAGGACGGGGAGACGAAGGTGCCCCGGGGCCGGAGCCATCCGCTACCGCTTCACCTGCCGGCGTTGCCTTGCCCTCTGGTAGGCTGCTCGTGGCGTCGGTGGATCGTGATGGACCAGCGCCGATGGTGTTGGGGTCGGTCGGTGGGGCGACAGTGTCGATTGGCGTGGCGCGGGCGACGGCTGGCGTAGTGGCGGCGATTGTTGCCATGGTGGGGACCCTGTGGATTGCTCTGCCGCCCACCGCCGCCTCCACCTCCGCGTCGGGGCGGCCCACCCCGAATGCATGCGGCGGAGGGCCCCTAGCTTGCTCCTGGTGGGCGATCGACGCCCTGGCATCTGGGTGGCCCCCCTCCTCGGGCCGCGCCGAACCCGAGCTCGAACCCGCAAGGGGTGACCCGGACCCGATGGGCTCCACCACCCCGGGTCTCTCCTGCGCTTCCCCCGCGGAGCTGGAAGCTGAACCGCCCTTAGGTATAACCTTGGGGCGAAAATGCTGGTGCTCGCAGCTGAGAACAAAAGTAAACACAATAAAAGATCAAAACACAAATAGCCCGAAGTAAGGCACAGGGCTCATAAGAAATGTATGCATCTGCAACGCGTTACCTGCGGGCGGCGTTGAAGCTCCATGAGACCCGGGAGATGGCCCGCTTCTTCTTCGTGGGGCCACAGGAGGGGCTCACTGGGCTGCAGCCCGCGGACTCCACTGCCACAGAGGTGCCGCGGCCGGCCTCCGTCGACGGTGCGCTCGCCGTGGATGTACCACCGGCCGCGTTGACCCTCGTCGAGGCGGCCCCTGGGGCCAGCCCTGCCGCCTACGGGCCTCCAAATCTGCGGGGGGAGCGGTGTGCTCTGCGCCACCGCCGCGTGGTGGCGATGGGGGAGGCGCGGGGTCGCACTTCGGCCTCTTCCTCTTCCCCTTTGGGTCCGGGGCACCCGGTCTGCTCCTGCCCGGGCCCCGGTGGCCCAGCCGCCCAATCGGCACCTGATCGTCCGTGTCGTCGTAGTCGTCGTCGCCACCCCTAGGGCGGCGCTTGGCGCTGCTGACGATGAACCCACGCCGTCGCCCACCACCTGCAGCGCATGCAGGAACTCCGGGCGCGTTGAATCCTGGCACAACGGCACCAGCCCCATCGCCGTGACGCCGAGGGTGCGGCGGACCAGGATCACGAGGTCGTTCTCGTTCCAGTCGAAGGCGGCACCAACATGAGTGCGCATGTCATCGTTGAAGTTCGTGTACATATTGGCTGGGCGCGGCCTCTCCTGCAACGGCGAGATGCGTCGTGTCTGGATGTCCCGGAAGACGGCGTGGCTGGACAGGCCCTCCTTCCGGAGATAGTTGATCCGCTCCAGCACTCCATCCAGCTCCCTCCCGGCTTGCGGCCGTGACCCCAGTTCCTCTAGTTCACCGGAATCCCCGTCGGAAGGGAAAGGCGGGGGTGGTCGCCCAAGCTGGTGTAGAACCAGTAGGCCCTCCAATTCTCCCACCTGGAGCGAGGGTGGATGTTGATGAAGGCGGTGTCGATGGCCTTGTCGTTGCGCGGCTGGATCGTAACGTATCCGACTGCGCCGGGGTATCCCGCCCGGCACACACGGAAGAACTACTGGAAGAGATGCAGTGAGGGCATCACCCCCACGAACATCTCGCAGGTGTAGGCGAAAATGGTGAGGTAGAAAACAGCGTTGGGGTGAGGTGATGCAGCTGAAGGTCGTAGAACTCCAGCACAACAAAGAAGAACCGAGTGAAGGGCGGCACCAGCCCGACCATGGCAATGGAGGCGAAGAACACCATCTTCGTGGGGGGCCGCTCCTTAGGAATGTCGTCGCCGCTGCAAGTGTCGCGCGGTAAGTACTTGTTGAACAAGCTTCGGGCCTCCGCGGTGCGGACCAGGGACTTGGGAAGCACACTCCTGGGCTCCAGGGGTGCGTCGCGAGCCATCTTCGAGGGAGGCGCCGGAATGCAAAGAGGAAAGCTGGTGGCGGAGAGGAAGGAGTCGAAAGGACAAAAGCGCTGGAAGGACAAGAGGCGATGGCTGAGGAATGCGTAGAAACTGATCCCCCCTCTCGCGGATCCGTTTTTATAGGCAACCACAGCCCCCTCTAATTCTACGGCATTAATTTCGCTCCACTACCGCGCGACGCGGCTCCTCGGCTCCGTGCCCCTTCGTTTTTCATGTATCTTCGGTTTTCGCGCCGCTTGGGTTTCACGCCGCCTGGGATTTCGTGCCCGCCAGGTGTACTACACGGGACGAAGAGAGCTAGGCAGTTTGATGGGCCCCCGTGTACGCGGCCCAAATAACGCGCCCCCCGTCTGGAAAGGCTTAATCAAGCTGCCGCACGCCTATCTCTTGCTGCGGCGCGGCACATACAGTACCCAGGCCCATCCACTCAGGAATATGGCGTTAACCGCGCCCGTACCCGACTTCAGTCCCGGTCAACACCGGGGGCTACTATCGTTGATATGGACCCGTGGATATATCGAGAATGCGATATCGAAGAAGGAAGAAACCTTCGCTACTGTGGCGCCCCAAGGACATGTCTTGAACGGCTCATGCGGGTCCGGGCCACGGGCAGCCACGTGGCCATCCCAAAGGGGACTTGGCTCGGGGGTTGCCCGGAGGCCACCGCTCTCCCAGATGGCAGGGTTCGGGATCACCCGGACCCCCTGTCTGTCACCCCGCACCTCCCCAGGAAGGGAGCGAGATCAGCTGCCAACTGCCAACCACCACATTTAATGCCCAGAGAGAGGCCAGACGCCTGCCCCGTCGCATTTATTGCGATGTGAGGCGCGTCTGTCAGCCGCCCATCATCACCCTTTTTGCCCGTCGCAAGGGAGAGAGGGTATAAAGTCTTTGACGGCGACCGCGGTATGGCCACACGGTCATTCCATGCACGCCTCCCTTAGCGCCTCGTCTAGTCGCATTAAATGCGCTGGGCGGCTGCGTGGGAGAGAGGATACGAGCGCTGGGGGTGTCACCGCAGCCCCTCTCCAGGCGGATGCCACTGATCGGTAGGCCCCACTGGAGTAGGTAGGTTGACCCCCTCCTCACGTCAGCAGCATGGCGGCCACTACGCCCGTTTTTGTCCACCAACTCCCGCAACGTGACAACAGGAACAGGAATAGGGGTAGCCTCCCCGACAAGACAAAACTAGATCCGCCCCATCGCGTGGAGCAGAGTAGAAAAACCTATGACTACTGTGGTGTCCCCTTGCACTATAAAAGGAGGCCCAAGTCCATGATAGGGGGGTCTGTCATTTTGGAGTTAGGTTCCAGGATTGGTCTTTTGCTCAGCCTCTTCAACCTTGGGCTTCAAGTGTTCCACCTCAGTTATTAGCTCCAGCTTCCCCAAGGAAGAACAATAACACCCATCCTTGTAATTCATCCCACACATAACACAAAAACAGGAGTAGGGTATTACGTCTCCCTGACGGCCTGAACCTGTATAAATTCTTCTGTGTCTCTTGTGATTGTGTTTTTCCTCTATATTCCTACCTTCCCTCCATCTCACCGTTAGTTCGAACCCTGATTCACCGTTCCCTTGTGCCGAACCAAAAAGGGGTCCCCTGGGTCCCCGCGTGTCGATCACACGCATCGACAGAGTGCTATACATCTACTCAAATATTTCAAATACATGCTACTTAGACTAGTATTCAACACAAAAATATATAATATAAACATTGTTCAAGATATTATATTTACCTGTGATTGAGTTAGCACACCGACAGGACTTCGCCACTCTTCTCCTTCTGCCTCACCACTTTCTTTTTTTCCTTGGACTTTCAGCGATTCAAATGATTTTTTGAGAGGTGGAAGGGCTTTTATACCCCTCCCCCAAAAAATCGCCCCTACAAAGGGCGATGAGGGCTAAAAACCGTCCTTGGCTAGGGCGGCAAAGAGCCGCCTGCAATTTTGTCGTCTCGGCCGCCTGTTTTGCAGGCGGCCCCCTATGTACACAGTACAAAACGTCCTTGTCGAGAGCGGCAATATTTTCTTTGCAAAAATCTCCACGCGCGACAGACGGCGTCCAATGATCGACTGCTACGTCACGAAAAACGTTCTCTAGGAGGGTAATTTTTAGAAAATGTCCTCCTACAGGACGACGAACGACTAAATCTATAACTATCTATAAAGCGAGTAGTGTTTCCACCCAGATTTTGTTTTGCCTGGCTATTTTACAGAAAACCCCTTGAGTTTTTTCGAAATTACCCTGCAGTCCGCCTTGCTATTTAAAAAACCCAGTTAAAGAAGAAAAAGGGGTTATTTTGCAAAAAAAACCCTCGAGTGTTTATAAAATTAACCAGCAGTCCTAATGCTGAAAAGAAAGAAAGGGATTGGATGAAAAAAAAAATCTCATGCGTCCCTCTGTTTCGTCTCTATCCGCGCCGCGCCCCGTGCCACGCCTGCGCCCCTCCCTCCCGTCACCGCTCGGAGCTTCCGCACCGCCGCCTAGACCTTCGCCCTCCGCCTGCTTCCCTCCCTGCGTCGTGGTCCCGTTGCAACGCACGCGTATTTTTTCCTCCCTGTGTCGTCGTCCTGTTGCAACGCACGGGCATTTTGCTAGTAATAAATCTATAAAGTAAGTAATGTTTCCACCTAAATTTTGTTTTGCCTGGCTATTTTATAGAAAACCCCTTGAGTTTTTTAGAAATTAATCCGTAGTCTGCCTGGCTATTTAAAAAAACCCAGTTAAAGAAGAAAAGGGAGTTATTTTGCAGAAAACCCCCTGAGTATTTATAAATTAACCCGCAGTCTCAATGCTGAAAAGAAAGGGAAGACTTGAATGAAAAAAGACCTCCTTGCGTCTGCTTCCCTCCTTACGTCGTCGTTCCGTTGCAACGTATGGACATTTTTCTAGTCTACTAAGAGTGAGAACCAAAATTAATTTTGCAAAACATTTAATAAAAAATTAAAAATCCCAATACTGGGTGACCTGGCCGACTCGCCTAACGCCTACTTACGCTTACGGCGGCGCCGCTCCTCTTGCATGTTTCCCTTTTCGTTTTTTCGTTTTGTTTTGTATGGTTGCGTAGAAATTTTGGCATTTATAATTTTAATTTTTTAAAGATTTACAAAAATAATTTCCGGATTCAAAAATTTGCAAAACTAGTCCCTTCCCGCCTCTCGGGAGGGCGGGATTCAAAACGCCCTCCAGAGGGCGTTTTATCCGACGTGGCGAGCGGCCGTTGGGTGCCGTCGCGCGCGCGTGTAATTTTGCATTTTACCCTTCTCGCCCTTATAAAGGGCGTTTTTCACGTTCATTTGTTCACTACCGTTCACCGCCTTTTCATTTTACTGTTCACTATTCACTGTTCATCACTGTTCACTGCACAGTGAAAAAACGCCCTTCGTAAGTGCGGGAAGGGGCCAAAATGCAAAATTACACGCGCGCGGGACGACACCCAACGGCCATCTCGCCACGTCGGATAAAACACTCTCTGGGAGGGCGTTTTTTAATCCCGCCCTCCCAGAAGACGGGAAGGGACTAGTTTTGCAAATTGTTAAATCCAAAAATTATTTTTGTAAATCTTTAAAAAATTAAAATTATAAATACTAAAAATTCTCGTTGCGTATGGAGTTTGGAGCGGGAGGCCCAAGGGAGAGGAGACGCACACGTCCGGTGGGCTGACCTCTTTCCGTCTGTGGGATGCTGCGCCGCAAAGCCGAAAATCACGGGGCGCCGAGCGAGACGTTCTGCGCGCTGCCGCGTTCCGGATTTTGAAACTGCACGCACGGTGGGACGCTGACGCGCCGGATTGAGATCCCTCTGACAGGGTGACTGACAGGTGGGTTCGAGAGTCACGGTGAACAGTAAATTTTCATGATCCTGATCCCTGACGCACGAGGAGCCCTAGACGAGATACTACTGACCTGTGCGCGCTCAGGCGACGGCCGGCCGGCCGGACACGGGACCAGCATGCATGCCACCGGAAGTCCGTGATGAATGAGCCTACAAAACAGCTGCTGCCCGCTGATGCACAGCACAGTGCTTCAGTGCGTGCCGCGGGCTTGTCCGTCCAACTCCAACTAGTGCGGGCATTAAATTTTCTAACAAATAAGTCTTACTCGGAATCAACTCCTCTGCAGTCTACGCAGAGTGCAGTTCTTACTGTACATGGGCCGGAGCGGCTGATGCGTGGGCCCAACAATCGCTCGGGCCCACGTACAGTGAGAATTATACTCTGCAGTAGAGGATCTCAATCGTACTATTCTCATAAACACGTTTCTAAATCGTAAGATGGTACTTTAATAAATTTTTATTAAAAGACTTATGGATCAATTGGATTTATCTTTAAAAAACTCCCCTATTTCTCTCCAGCCTAAGTCCAGGTGTAGTTACAAAATTTGGTAAAAATTTTTCATCCAAAAAATTTTGGGTAAAAGTTTTTAAAAAAAGATGTTTAGTTATATGTGAAAACTTGTTGAGCTATTATAAAAAAACAAATTTGCCTTTATTTGACAAGTAGAAACCGGAATCGCCCACGACAACTTAATTCATGGAATTTTCATCACAAACCAGTCTATCCAATAACTGAAATGATGCTCAGGACAACCGAACTTCAATCAAACTGAAGCTAAACTGTCATGCTGCAATTAAACAGGGCCGGCCTAAATATGCATATATGTACTCACCTACGTTCTCATCTCCTTTCCCTCTATCCCTTCTCTCCGTCTTTTCTATTTTTTCGGTATGGTAGTTAAGATTTTTCCTTTTTTAATTATTTTCTTCACTTCTATCTCACGAGCGTGGCTGTGGACTCTTGGGTTGCATGTCTCATGCATAATAAATATATAAATGATTAATGATATGATGTTTTTATAAATAAACAATCTATTTTAACTAATAATTTCGAAAAAGCAATAGTTACATAGCAAAATAATCATAATTCTAAAAAGTTACTTTCTTCTTATTTCCTCCGTATAAATTGTTTTTGATTTTTTTTGTTAGTTAAATTTTTTAGTTTTGACTAAATTTATATAAAAGTTTAGCAACATGTTTAACACAAAATTAGTTTTATTAGATATAACGTTGAATATATTTCTATAATATGTTTGTTTTGTGTTAAAAATTTATTATATTTTTTAATAAGTCAAATGTAAACATAAAAGAATTTGACTAAAAATCAAAATGATTTATAATAATTATAAAACATAACGGAGGTAGTATATCTGTTTTTTAAGTTTGTTTGAACGGTTGTTTCATAATTAGACCGCTATAATTTAAGATCAATACTACAGATATTTTACTATAAAAATTAAAATATGTTATTTGAACTGTCACCTATTTTTTACATAACAAACAAACATCTGATTTTTGTTATTTTATTTATAATTACGTGAATAAGTTTGGATTTATATTACTCTTATTTTACTGTATAAAATTTGAAATACGTAATTTGAAGTAATTTGAGAGTGAACCAACAACCAAACAACAGTTAAACATTAAAAAATTGACTACATCATCTTCAGTCATTCTACGCAATAAAAACTAGAAAATACAAAGTCACCGCGTGTCACTTTTTAGAGCCCTATTAGAGCAAGTACAATAGATGGCTAATAGTCAACATATGTCTAGGTGGGGAACAGAGAATTGAGGAAAGAGAAAAAAAACGGGCGACTAATTTGTAGCCAGGCTCTACGTTTTGTCCAAGACACCTGATTGCACAGTGGGGGCCACCTTCCTAGCTCACCAATAGAAACTAGAAAGAAAGTGCAGGAGAGATTAATAGGATTAAAATAAAATTTCTAACATAGAATTGCAGCTAGCTATTGTACTTCAATGACTGCAAAGTTGCCTTACAGCCCATTGCTTACTCTACTATTGATCTTGCTCTTAAGTTACCACGTGTCACATTTTAAAAATTAAAAAATATTATTAATTTAAATAAAAATATTATTGAAATCTACCTCTACATGTTAGTGAATATGTATCTAAATAGTGTTTATTGGGATCATATTTACTTAAGTCTCTGTATATTTTTAAACTTTATATCCTCATTGAAAGTTTTCTGCGTTGCGTGCCTCTGCCATGATGCACCTACCACTCTTCCGGTTAAGGTGGTCACTCGACTCGGACATAAGAGTAGACTCGCGGTGTTACCACAATAGGAAATGCCATGAAAATACATCGTATCAAGACGGTGTCCCCAAGAACTATATGTAGATGAAAATTTGGATACCACTGTAGATGAGAGTGTTAACGATCTAATTTAGTAACCAAATCCTTGAGCCTGAAGCAGAATTGAAGCAGAGATTAGAGTAGAACCAAGAAGAACGCGTAATCTGAGAAAACAGAGGTCGTATCGACTAAGTCCGAATCGACTACGAAGCCAGTCGGCTAAGTCCGAGTAGGAGCAGGATAGCCGATTCCAAGTGAAGACAGAAGTTGAGCCAATCCCAGAAGGAAAGGTTAAAAATGGATTATTGGATTCGGTTTTCGAAGTGCATTAAGGATATTGTCATCTACGGATAAGATCCTGTAACGACAATTGTATTTTTTAGGTTAAGATATTTTGTATAGTTTTGTTGATGAGAATTTCGATTCCACACACTGGCCTGAGAGGTTTGCTTTACTCTAGTGCAGGTCCAAATTGGTCGCCTCTGGTGTCGTCAAGAGTATGCCAGTTGGTTTGATCCTGTAACCAACAAGAAAACAAGAAATAGACATTAAGTTAAAATTAGATCCTACCGGATCGGCTGAAGACATCAATAAACATATAATTGCTATCCCAAAGCACATTTATACTAAGTAATTGGGATAGATCGGTAATATACCGAGACAGTATAAATCATTTAGACTAAAAGCACATCAAGATAATAATTATCTCAGTATTGACAACCTAGCCGATACTACGGATCTAATGTGAATCGGCTAGTACTGATACATTTTATAAAAAGATATTAACCTAACCTAAATTCGCTAAACCTAGATCAATCAGCTGTCAACGTAACTTGATAGATTGATATCGGCTTAGAGCATTTAAATAGATTAAGATCTTAATATAAAAGACGGCTTTAATATATCTAATAGCAATTAACACTAAAAGATAACTAAAACAGATAAGGCTGGCTGAAACTCCAGCGCTGTCTCTAATGATAAACATTAAACAGAACAGATCTTTGTAGTTCTAAAAATGACTTAATAGGTCGATTAGATGCAGCATTAAGTACAAAAAGAAATACTAGATCTGTATAAGCTAATGAAAACCCCTTAAGACGATAGATACGACATATAATCTAATTCAACCTCTGGATCTAGCTCTATCGGCTGCTGTCTTGAGAGAGAAATCAATCGATTGCAAGATAGATCTAGACATTGCTCTAGATTATATGCCGCATATGATAGATTAAGGTGTTTATAACATCGAAACTAGAGTATCATGACGATGGAAGCACTAATCCCGACGATACAAGCCACTTGTAACAAGGAATTACCTTGTTCGGAGATCGAAGTTGATGCAGCCCGAGCGAAAGCAAGAACTTGTCGAAAAGAATAAAATATAAGGGTGGTGATGCACCAAAGTTGATTGATTGTGTGTTGTTTTTCTGTTACAAGCCTCCGGGTCTTATTTATACCCGGATACATAATAAGTCTGTGACGGACACGATTCCTATTACAGATTAGATTACAAAATAAACCGACATTATCATGGAAGGAAACTAAACAAAATATTCTAATTTAAAGATACAACTGTCGTTATAGGAATTATCCACAGATGGCAATATCTTTAACGCATAATTTGGAGACTGAATCCAACACCTTATCTTCATGTTTTTCTTTCGGGACTGGCTCCACTTCTATGTCAACTCGAAATCGGCTATCGGCTATCCTGGTCCGATTCAGGCTTAGCCGACAGGCTCCGTAGCCGGTTCGAACTCAGTCGATACAGCCTCTGTTCTTCGCAGATCGCGCATCTACTCCGATTCCGCTTCAAACTCTGTTCCAAACCCAGGGATTTAGTTACCAAATTTGGTCGTTAACACATGCCCCCCAAGTCCGCAATATGAAAATATTGCGGATTTTGTGTAATCCAAATTCCAGGTGCAACCCTAGGTCGATTCTGTTTCAGCCGTCATCACACCTCTTTAAATAACGCCTAAGTGCCCCGAAATACTTACGCCGTTATTTGCGCATTGAACACACTTAGCCAGAAAATCCCTAAAACTTTCTCGACGATTTTCTCGGAGCCCCAAACAAGCCTACAGCAATCTTCCTTCCCGACGACAAGCTCATCCCCATCAATGGCGTCTTCATCTGCTCCCTCCGATACCTCATCGGCCGAGTTCGCCGAGGTAAGTCTCATCAACTGAATCTCCCTTTTTCTGTCTTTACTCATAAATCTGGATTCGAGGCTTCAATAATCTCAGTTTTGCTTTCTTTTCATCTGTAGCACCTTTCTCATCAAATATCCATCCCTAGTTTGATCATTGAAAAGAGATACTACCTAGGCCCCATCGGCAACACAGATCCTACAGACGTCATCAATGCCGAAACAAACAGACTTCCTTATAGGATTCAAAACCCTAGCTTGGTGCCTTGGAACGGAACCTTCAAATCGTGGCCATCCACTGACAAATCCTGGCCGATTTGGTACAAGAGAATACAAGCCAGCAAACAAAGTCACTGGGACAAAATAGGGATCACCCAATGTCTAGCTCTTTCAATAGCCGACTAGGCCAAGGATGAACTGCTTATGTCGGTTGCTTGTTACTTCTGGAATAACACATTTAATGCCTTTCTCTTCCAGCAAGGACCTATGACTCCCACGCTAGCCGATGTTTGCATGATAAGTGGTTTAGACGTATTATCATCGGCTAACCCTAACTAGCTGGACAACAAGGGTCAATATTCTTTCAAGACGAAAGCCATTGGTGGCTGGAATGGATACATCAATATGATCATGAGCACTGGACCAGTCAGCCCCAGGGAGCACACGGCCTTTCTAATGGTGTGACTAGAAAAGTTTGTCTTCTGTGGATCTAGCTGCGGCCCCACAGCCAACTGGCAAGGTGTAGCCGAAGCCCTAGTCAACAAGGCAACCATCCCCTTGGGCAAGTTCCTCCTAGGTTACCTTTACCAAACCCTTAATCAAGCATCGCCTGAGATAGCCACTGGCTCGGTTATAAGCACTGGAGGCCCCTGGTGGTTCTTACAACTCTGGCTTGTGCTCCTTACACAGAAAATTTTCGAAAGACCTAGTCTGGTCGATGCCAAATTCCCTTTAATAGAGTCGACTGAGGATGAGGATGGAGAAGAGATAACCATGCGCAAGTGTATGTCCTTCGAAGAAGCTGCGTCTGTTCATGCCGGATTGAAAGTCGAGCGAACTCTTAGCCGATTGGTTCACACTCTTTTATGATGGATTTGCCAAGAACAATCGGACATGGTTTTTCTATGGAAACTGTCCAGAATTTGAGCTCTCCATCGATTTTAACTTTGATGAACTCAACTCCGAGGAGCACCTGAAACCAAGGGAGATCTTTGCTGCAGCCATCAGCCCTTGCATTCTCCCGATCGGCATTCACCAGGGCCATAACATTGTTAAGTCATACGAGTTTTACTACCCCGCATCAGCCGCCAGGCAACTCGGACTCGGACAGTTGCCGATTGGATTTTATTACTTCGACAAGATTCAAACGAGGGGGGAAATAACTTCAAGGATAATGATGGATCGGCTGATGAACATCGAAAACCCGCCTCTCGGCAGCATAGGTGCCTTGGAATTAGCCTCGAAGAGGAGTTCGGCCTTTGACCGATGGTGGGTCGAATTGAAACGACACATCTTTCACTAGCCATCTTCTACGTACTTAACCACACCGCTTCCAGAGTCGATTCCTGATGTAAGTACTTCTCTTGCTCGGTCAATTTCCAAATTCATTGGCTATTATCTGCCTAAAATTTCGCTAATGCATTTTGTCTTCACAGACAACCGATTCATCTCCCCCTATGAGAGCAATTCGGGGCTCAAAATCAAATACGCTGCAGGGCGGATCCCAACTGGAGGACTTGCTCCATCAATTATCGGCTTCCATGCACCAAAAGTAACAACACTTCTGCATGGTCAGACTCGTGAGGCGCTATCCAGAAAGAGGGCCAAGCCGTCGGCTACTGGTCGACTAGCCGCTCAGAAGAAAAAAGCGAAGAAGCAACCAATAGTTCCTGCCGACAGCTTGCCATCCTTGGACCCAAGTGCTGAAGAAGCCCTTAATCAAGAAATCATTGAGGAAGAAATTGATCAAGCCATCGAAGAAGCAGTAGCCGAGTCCAGCTACTCGAGCAAATATGCACAAACCCCATCGGCTCATGATCAGACTCAGCACACACCATCACCTCCTCAACGCCCCGCTCGTCCTCAACCGGTACGCATCCCGAAGTTCTTGTGACTTAAATTCACTTGACATCTCTCTGTTCTTATCCAAAACCACTTGATTGCAGCGAAAATGACTAGCCCATCGGCAGCCACGCCCTGCTTCGCCAGTAAGTTCACGACCCTGTCCTTCTCTTTTATGTCGTTTTGGCCGATTTCAACTAACACTTGTCCATGCAGCCTCCTCGCTCTCCATCGGCCGCTCGTCACGCATCAAGCGAACACACGCTATCGGCCAAGGGTAGCCACCATGTGGAAGAAGAAGAGGCAACGCTAGCTTCCACAGTTAAGTTAAAAAACAATCCTTTCGAGAACCAGCCGACCCTTTAAACCTCTTGGTACTTAATCAATGCTGAATGAGGTCTTGTAGGCCCTAGCCGACATGTTCTCCTTTGACATCAGGAAGTTTGATGGCGAAGAAGAGGAAATCACTAGCCAGGCCCCAGCTCCTATAGCCGATGCGTTAAAGGAGAGGCTCTCTGACATTGCTCGTCGGCTGGAAAGCCCATAGACTACTTGGTCACCAACTGCGGGCCAATAAAAGCCAGATTCGAAGAGATCGAGAGCCAGCTCCCGAACAACGTAGCCGATGCAATCTCCCAAGCTGCCCACTGTTAACGCCTAAATTTGATAACCGAACCCCTAAGTTCTAGCGAGGTTAAAACAGAATCGGATCGGCTGGCGGAGAAGCAGAGGCCGCGTCGGCTATGCTCAAATCGGCTGAGTAACGATCGGCTACAGGATCAATCGGCTGAGGTTGGATCGGATGAGGATAGCCGATAGCCGATGTTGAGTCAGAAGAGAAGATAAAACCGTTTCCGATGAAAGTGCTTGGAGATAAAGTGAAGGATTCGGTTATCAGTTTGCGCGTTAAAAGATATTACCATCTATGAATAGAGTCCTGCAACGACAATTGTATCTGTAAATTAGGAATTTGTTTAAAATGTTTATTGTAATGCGGCGTGGGTCCTTCCCAGGATATCGTCGTATTTTAAATAGTAGTTTAGATGGAGTCCAAGGTCTGTACAGATAATGTTATTCTTGGGTATAAATAGGACCCGAGACCCCTTGTAAATGACATTCAACAATCAATCAAACAACTTTCAGCGCATCGCCAAACCTTTTCTTCAGATGAGCAATTGATTTGGCTCTGGGCTGCATCGTTTCGATCCCCAAATCAAGGTAAATGCTTGTCATTAGTGGTATGTTCTACTGATTCTAATGCTTCTATCGTAATGACACATTAGATTCAGGGGTTTATACTACGCTATTTACCATATATCGCATATAAACTGGAGCAATGTTTAGATATATCCTGCCCTCGGCCAGTTCTATCAAGAACCCGCAGCCGATAGGGCTAGATCTAAAGGTTGAACTAGTTTATATGCGGCATCCACCATCTTGAGGTATTTACATCAGCTATAACAGATTAGGTTATTCTTTTTATACTTAATGATGCATCAACATTGAACTATTAAGTCGTTTTTAGAACTTCCAATGATCTGTTCGGTTAGAGACAGTGCCAGGGTTTCAGCCGGCCTTGCCTGCCCTGATATATTTTTAGTATATTTATTACTAGATTTATGTTAGGACTGCCTCTTATATTAAGATCCCATTCTTGTCAGACATCATAAGCCGAAATCGGCCTACTAGCAGCAGCCGATAGCCGATTTCCTAGGCTAAATATATCTGGTTAAAGAATGGTATCTTTTCATAAGAATCATCAGAGTACTAGCCGATCTAAAGTTAGCTTTCCAGTATCGGCTAGGTTATCAATACATATATTTATTATCCTTTACTGTATTTGGGTTAAGCGGCTGATGCTGTCTCGGTATAGCCGATCCATTCCAGTCACTTGGCTTAAATATATTTTAGGATAGCATATATATGCTCATGGATTCCCTCAGCCAATCCAGTGGGGATCTAACCTAACACTTAACGCATATATCTTGTGTTTCTTGTTGGTTAGCAGATCAAACCAATTGGCACGCCTTGAACAGCATAGATAGCCAAGAAGGACCTGGACTGGAGCTAAGCAGATCTCCCAGGCCAGCGCGTGAGAGAGATTTCTCATCAACACGCTTCTTGGCACGCCCAGTGGGACTTTCTCTGTCGGCTCGGCTAGGACGCATCGACTCAGCCGACAAGATGGTTGACTCCAAGAGCCCCAATGTTTCTCAGGACAACATCGTGCCTGTGAAGATGGAGCAATTATCGGCTGAGCAGCAAGCCGATTACAAGAAGATGATGGAAGAGCTCCAGGCCAACTACTTACAATCATTCACCCAAACGAGATCCGGGGTTGTACATCAAAAGTACAAGTTCAACATAGACGAGCTCAAGGCATCCTCCTCCAGTGGATCAAAGGGCAAACAAAAGGTGGAGGAGCCGGTTCAGGAACAAAATGATTCAGCCCTCCATACTTTGCAAGACCGGATCGATTCGTCCGTCCATCATGCGTTGGTCAACCAGAGTAGCATCCTGGTCAACACTCTCAACAACATGATTGCTATTGTTGTCGATGCCAAGATAGTCGACCAGCTGCAGCGGGGACCGACGTACTTCACAGACGGCCAGTTCCCTGGTTACAGGACGTTGGTCACCCAGAATCGGCCGATTCCACCACCAACACAACCAGGGCTGCTAGGAGGGGTCCTCGGCCAGCTGAATCCAACTGAATCGGCTACAAGGCCAGTGATTACCATGCTGAACCGACAGCAACCGCTGCCCCAGGATCAAATCGCTAACATGTTCAACGACAATCGGCAGTTAGAGCCGATTGCCCAGATTGACCTGGACAGACGGCACAACACCGGTGGCCGACAGCTGTTCCCAGGTCCACCAACGCCACCACCGGTGAATTGGCCGCCTCTCGCTGATCATCCACTCCACTACCAGTATCAAGAAGGCCGCCAATATCATCACTACAGGCCTCAGGCACCACCACCACTGTATCGGCAAGCACCCGCACCGTATGATCCATATGAGCCGATACAGCAGGACAACCGAACTTGGTCGATCTGATTGCAGACGTCATGCACGATCAATTCGGCCTCAAGCCAAAAGACTCAGGGAACATGTATCGGTATCCTTATCCAAAGCATTTTGAGCGGATTCTGTTGCCCAACCGATACAAGATCCCAGATTTTTTGAAGTTCTCAGGGCAAGACAACGTTTCGACCTACGAGCATGTCAGCCGATTCTTGGCGTAGTGCGGCGAAGCATCGGCTACAGACGCCTTGAGAGTTCGTTTGTTCCCTCTGTCTCTTTCAGGATCAGCTTTTACCTGGTTCTTCTCATTGCCTTACAACTCGATTCAGAGCTGGGCCGATCTCGAAAAATAATTTCATAGCTATTTTTACTCCGGCAACCATGAGATGAAGTTGTCGGACCTCACCAGTATCAGGCAGAAACACAACGAGTCGGTTCAAGAGTACATCCAATGCTTCAGAGAGATGAGGAACCGATGCTACAGCCTGGTGTTGTCAGATGCCCAGCTAGCCTTTGGCCTTCCATGGCCTGATTGCGCCGATCCGTGAGCGCTTCTCCGCCCAGGATTTCGACAGCCTGGCGCATCTGGCACAAAAGGTGATGACCCACGAACAAAGATTTCAAGACACCAGGAAGGCCGTCAAGAACATAACTCAAGTCGTCGTTGAATCAGACTATGATTCCAATGACGATGACGCAGAGGTGGCGGCAGTCGAATGGGCCAAGAACAAAAAGGCCATCGTCTGCCAATGGCTGCTAAAGACGGCCAAAGAAGAGACATACGACTTCGACATCACCAAGGCCGACATGATTTTTGACTTGCTACTCAAGGAGAAATAGATCCAGCTCCCTGAAAACCACATGATCCCATCGGACGAAGAACTAAAGAAGAAGAAATATTGCAAGTGGCACAACTCCACATCCCATGCCACTAACGATTGCAAAGTCTTCAGGTAGCAAATCCAGTCGGCAATTGAGGCCGGGAAATTGAAGTTTGCCGATTCAAATCGGCCAATGAAGGTAGACGACAACCCTTTCCCGGTCAACACAGTTCAAGCCAGGCCCAGGCGAGCCGATCGACAGAACAGAATGGCGCACGGCTTAGTCGACACATCAATCAGACCCAGGGCAGGAGGCGAGCCGACTGCACATCACGCCGCGCCAATCAACATGGTGCGCCCCGTTATCAGATCGGCTGACCGACGGCCAGTCCATGATGACAGCCGACGTCGTCCTCAGCACCGGTCTCGGCGGGAAGAAGCTCGCGATAAAACACCTCGTCGGCACGAGCCGGAAACCCAAAGCCATCGATACGAGGCAAGTCATAGCAGTGTCGATCCGCATTGGCATTGTGATTTTTTCAGGTACTGCTGGGAATCCGGCATGAGGCTGCCAGCACTGGACGATTGCCCGGCGTGCAACGATCGCCGCGACGATGAGCACAGGAGCTCATCGGCTGTAAGCCCAACCCGATTCGTCCCTAGAGCCGTTCAGTTAAATCAAAGACGGCGATCCATCCATGATCGGCTCGGCCCGATCCATCAAGACTTCTTCGTCGGTGAACACGACAACGACAACAACCGCGACGACGAAGAGGCCGACAACGGGGAATCGGCCAATCCCCAATGGTGCCCGTCCGATCTCTTCACAAAGACGCAGAAAAGAAGAATTCAACGACTCAAGCGTGAAGGGAGAGAAGATGAAGTTTCACAAATGATCCAAGAACAGCGCCGTCGGTGGGTAAGATCAAAAGGCGATGGGTTCCCAAAGAGAGAACTGCCAGCCCGATGAGGAGCAAGCCAAGGAGAGTCCTGATCAAGCCGGAGGGCAGCCAAAGGAAAAGGCAAAGTTTCGCATCGGTCAACATGGTGTTCATATTGCCCCGTTGTACGTCAAAGGATTCGTCAACGGCAAGCCGATGTCCAAGATGCTAGTCGATGGGGGGAGCTGCAGTCAACCTAATGCCCTATGCAACATTCAGAAAACTAGGCAAAGAAGCCGAAGACCTGATAAAGACCAATATGGTGCTCAAAGACTTCAGCGGCAACCCATCAGAAACCAAGGGCGTCCTGAACATCGAACTGACCATTGGTAATAAGACCGTGCCCACAACATTCTTTGTCATCGACGGAAAGGGGTCTTACAGCCTGCTGCTCGGAAGGGACTGGATACACGTCAATTGTTGCGTTCCTTCTATAATGCATCAGAGCCTGATCCAATGGGACGGCTACAAGATTGATATCGTACCAGCCGACAGGTCAGTTAGTGTCGTCAGTGCCGATTTGCCGCTTTGGGAAATCGAAGGCATTGATTGTTTGTTTGGAAAAATCTGGCAAGCCAATTTTCTAAATGTGTCCAATTCCACTATACAGCCGATTGGAGATGACGAGCCACAGCTGCTGCTTTGAACAAGACATGGTGGAGGGCTCAAGCGTCTTCGGCATGGACACCGCAGACGAGGACGATGGCAAGCTCGGGCAAGGTTTTACGTCGGCCGATGAGTTAGAAGAAATTGATATCGGCTCTGGTGACAAGCCGAGGCCGACGTATATTAGCAAAAATCTCTCTCCTCATTGTAGATCCTAGCTCATCAATTTATTAAAAGAATATAAAGATTGTTTTGCTTGGGAGTACTTCGAGATGCCCGGTCTTAGCCGATCAATAGTGGTCCATCAACTGCCGATTAAGGCAGGCTATCGGCCATTCAAATAGCCTCCCAGGAGGTTTAAGGCCGATATGTATGATGCAATCAAAGCCGATATCACTCGGCTATACGATGTGGGATTTATTCGGCCTTGCCGATACACCGAATGGGTCTCAAACATTGTCCCAGTGTTGAAGAAAAATGGTAAACATAGGATATGCATTGATTTCAGAGATCTAAATAAGGCCACCCCTAAGGACGAATACCCAATGCCAATAGCCGATTTGCTCGTCGATGCTGCTTCAGACCACAAGATTATTAGTTTTATGGAAGGCAATACAGGTTATAATCCGATATTTATGGCCGACGAAGACATCCACAAGACTGCTTTTCGGTGTCCTGGCGCAATCGGCTTGTACGAATGGGTGGTAATGACATTCGGCTTGAAGAATGCTGGGGCAACATATCAACGGGCCATGAACTATATTTTTCATGACATGATCGGATCGCTAGTGGAGATCTACATTGATGACGTGGTTGTCAAGTCCAGAGAGATGGAGAACCACATAGCTGATCTGAGACAAGTATTAGAGCGGACGAGGAAATATGGCCTGAAGATGAATCCACTTAAGTGCGCGTTCGGCGTATCGGCTGGGCAGTTCCTGGGATTTCTTGTTCATGAAAGAGGAATCGAGGTTACACCAAGGAGCATAAATGCTATCAAAACAATTCAGCCTCCGAAGGACAAGAAACAACTCCAATCTTTGATCGGCAAAATCAACTTCATCATGCGATTCATAGCCAATCTTTCAGAAAAGATGGAGCCATTCACACAACTGCTTCGGCTGAAAGCCGATCAAGCATTCACATGGGGGGCAGAGCAACAAAAGGCTTTGGACAATATCAAGGATTATCTAAGTTCCCCTCCAGTTCTAATGCCTCCACAAAAAGGGATACCGTTCAAGCTGTACCTATCAGCCGATGACAAGTCAATCGGCTCAGTTTTAATCCAAGAAGTTGAGGGCAAAGAAAAGACCATCTTCTATCTCAGCCGACGGCTACTAGACGCAGAAACAAGGTATTCACCTGTCGAGAAGCTATGCCTATGCCTCTATTTTTCATGTACAAAGTTAAGGCATTATCTGTTATCCAACGAGTGCACAATAATCTGTAAAGCCGATGTAGTTAAGTACATGCTATCAGCCCCAGTGTTGAAGGGAAGAATTGGGAAGTGGATTTTTGCGCTAACAGAGTTTGATTTGAGGTATCAAGCACCCAGGGCAGTCAAAGGACAAGCTATAGCCGATTTAATTGTGGAGCACAAAAATGACTCAATCGGCTCCGTGGAAATTATGCCTTGGACATTGACATTTGACGGCTCGGTTTGCACCAACGGCTGTGGTATCAGCTTAGTCATTATTTCACCCAGGGGGAAAGTTTCGAATTTGCTTTCGCTATCAACCCCCATGCTACAAACAACCAAGCCGAGTACGAAGCCATCCTTAAAGCATTACATCTACTCAAGGAAGTTGAAGCCGACGCCATCGAAATAATGGGAGATTCACTGTTGGTCATCAGCCAATTATCATGAGAATATGAATGCAAAAACGATGCACTGATGGTCTACTATCAACAATGCTGGGATGTGATGAAGAGAGCCGGTGAATCGTCAGAGAGGAGAGAGGAAAAGAAGGCTTGTTTGCGAAGTGTTTGAGTGTGTTTTGAAGGCGTGATCATTTCAGTCGAGGTAAAGGACTATTTAAAGGGCATTTGGGGCAGCCGAAACAGTTTAGGTCAGAAAAGAGTGGGAATTTGAACAGGCAACAAATCCGCAACACTTCGTATCACCACTACTACAGAAGAGGCCAAAGTTGCCGGTTGGAAAACCCCCTTAGGTGCCGGTTTTCCCAACCGGCACCTATTGGTCGGCACCAATGACCAAAGTTATTGGTGTCAGTTCTTCAACCGGCACCTATTCAGGCGAATAGGTGTCGGTTCGTGTAGAACCAACACCTATTTATCCGATACCTATACAGACCGAACCCCATTCAACGAGGTGCTCCCAATTTCTTCTTATGGGCCCACTCCTTTAGCCGAACCCACCATATTTACCGGACCCACCAAATTTTTCCACGCAACTACGTACCTTGATGGCGGGCCCTCTTTCGCGTCCACGAGTTAGAGTTACAGGCACGAGCGACTGAGTCCAGCTGGCCATGCGCATGAGAGATGCATATTTAAGCTGGTGTTGGTCTTGTTCGGCAAGCGGTATGGTACTAATCGAGGGAATAGTGTTTTTCTAAGAATAGGTGGCGGTTCTTATTACGAACCGCCACCTATAGTATAGGTGTCGGTTCTACTATTCATCCGACACCTATTCGCGAAGAATAGATGACGGTTCTTATTACGACACCTATTCACGAAGAATAGGTGGCGGTTCTTATAGTATAGGTGTCGGTTTTATTATTCATCCGACACCTATAGATATAATAGGTGTCGGATTTAATTCAATCGACACCTTTTGGACTGATACCTATGAGCTTTTTTGTAGTAGTGCACGGACTTGGGGGGCATTTGTTAACGCCTAAATTTGGTAACCGAACCCCTAAGTTCTAGCGAGGTTAAAACAGAATCAGATCGGCTAGCGGAGAAGCAGAGGCCGCGTCGGCTATGCTCAAATCGGCTGAGTAACGATCGGCTACAGGATCAATCGGCTGAGGTTGGATCGGATGAGGATAGCCGATAGCCGATGTTGAGTCAGAAGAGAAGATAATACCATTTCCGATGAAAATGCTTGGAGATAAAGTGAAGGATTCGGTTATCAGTTTGCGCGTTAAAAGATATTGCCATCTATGGATAGAGTCCTGCAACGACAATTGTATCTATAAATTAGGAATTTATTTAAAATGTTTATTGTAATGCGGCGTGGTCCTTCCCAGGATATCGTCGTATTTTAAATAGTAGTTTAGATAGAGTCCAAGGTCTGTACAGATAATGTTATTCTTGGGTATAAATAGGACCCGAGACCCCTTGTAAATGACATTCAACAATCAATCAAACAACTTCCAGCGCATCGCCAAACCTTTTCTTCAGACGAGCAATTGATTTGGCTCTAGGCTGCATCGTTTCGATCCCCAAATCAAGGTAAATGCTTGTCATTAGTGGTATGTTCTACTGATTCTAATGCTTCCATCGTAATGACACATTAGATTCGAGGTTTATACTGCGCTATTTGCCATATATCGCATATAAACTGGAGCAATGTTTAGATCTATCCTGCCCTCGGCCAGTTCTATCAAGAACCCGCAACCGATAGGGCTAGATCTAAAGGTTGAACTAGTTTATATGCGGCATCCACCGTCTTGAGGTATTTACATCAGCTATAACAGATTATGTTGTTCTTTTTATACTTAATGCTGCATCAACATTGAACTATTAAGTCGTTTTTAGAACTTCCAATGATCTGTTCGGTTAGAGACAGTGCCAGGGTTTCAGCCGGCCTTGCCTGCCCTGATATATTTTTAGTATATTTATTAATAGATTTATGTTAGGACTGTCTCTTATATTAAGATCCCATTCTTGTCGGACATCATAAGCCGAAATTGGCCTACTAGCAGCAGCCGATAGCCGATTTCCTAGGCTAAGTATATCTGGTTAAAGAATGATATCTTTTCATAAGAATCATCGGAGTACTAGCCGATCTAAAGTTAGCTTTCCAGTATCGACTAGGTTATCAATACATATATTTATTATCCTTTACTGTATTTGGGTTAAGCGGCTGATGTTGTCTCGGTATAGCCGATCCATTCCAGTCACTTGGCTTAAATATATTTTAGGATAGCATATATATGCTCATGGATTCCCTCAGCCGATCCAGTGGGGATCTAACCTAACACTTAACGCATATATCTTGTTTTTCTTGTTGGTTAGTAGATCAAACCAACTGGCACGCCTTGAACAACATAGGTAGCCAAGAAGGACCTGCACTGGAGCTAAGCAGATCTCCCAGGGCAACGCGTGATAGAGATTTGTCATAAACTCCCACATTGACCAATACCGGCACAGATTAGAATGGGCAATGTAGCGGATGATTGACAGGAAAGCCAAAGCCGACTTGAAGTAATGATCGAGAACAACAGTCGGGGCGTTATCGATGAAAAAGCCAAGTTAGACAAACTAACTGCTGGGCCATTGGCCACCCAATGCAACATCGAACGGCTGAAGAAAAGGGAAGCCAAACTTATGGCCGAACTCGACCAGTGCATGGCAGAACTCGCTTTCAAAGAGAAGATACTAGCCGTGTTAGTGATATGCCCTAGAGGCAACATGGAGATGTTGGATATCACGTCAATGTTTATGTATAAATGAATAAAGTGTTATTCAGTTTCATGAAATAGATATCTTGTATTGATCAATAAGTACGTGACTTATTTATGAGACTCGATATGTATGAATCTATTTCTAAATGATCCCTGATCATATGTCGTATTGTTGGAACAAATATGATTCTAAGATCGGCATGTTTATTTATTGATGATCATGTCTCATAGATCATGGGTATGGAGATACCAAATCAATAAACATGGACATATGTGTTAGAGAACACATTGTTGGATAGACCCACCATGAGACACTACAGAATCAATGTGCCATTAGTTGGTCTCGGTAGTGTTGGTACAAAGTCCTTAGACCCGAGATCACCATGGATTCCAACATGTGTAGTAGCCTACTTTGGGACTACCAAACGCTATTCCGTAATCGGGTAGTTATAAAGGTAGTTTTCGGGTTTGCTATGAAACATGGAGTGGGATGTGAGTGATCAAGATGGAATTTGCCCCTCCTTTGGAGAGATATCTCTGGCCCTCGAGGTAATGGATTATGGAAATGCATGGCCATGCTAAGTTGATTGAGGAGTCAATCAACGGACGATAATCCAATACGGTTGAGTGAATGGTTAAGCTATTGAAGGGATGGCACACATCTTGCCAATAGCTTAACCGGTATCGTGAGGCAAAGGGATTTGTGTACACATTGCAGGTTCGAGCCGATATTATATTCTTGTATACTATTGTGTCAATATGTGCTTGCTAGGCGCCGCGTTGTGAGTGCTGCGAGTTGGACTCGAGCCGACGGTCGGCTAAGTTAGACTATAGCCGAAACCGAGTATACCTGAACCTACTGTGGTCGCACGCTTAAGGGGATAGAATAGATATTCGAGTTGGACTCGGATACGGCTCGATCGGATAGGGATCCGATCGGATAGAGTCCTATGGGCTTACGACGTATGGGCGGCCAACTCTATGAGATACGGATGAGATCCGATTCAAAATAGAGTCCTAATCGGCCACTAGTCCCGTCGGCCAACTCTATATAAAGGAGGGAGGGGTGGAGAGCTACCACATGTCAATTGCATCGCGTGCAACGAAGTCGCCGAGATCAATCTCCACGGAAACCCTCCCCACTTTCGAGCCAAACCCTAGCCTTGCATCGAATGCTAGCACACGGGTATACGGCATTCGTCCCCGGACGTGTAGATACCGGTAGAGCGCCGCTACGTTGCGCGCCGTTGATCGGCTTCGGATCGGCTACAATCGGAGCGATCGGCGTGGTGGAATCGGCTGCGGTCGGGCGCATCAGAGTAAGGCGTGAGAACGCGGCCGAACGACTCGAATCGGCCGATTGGCGAATCGGCGTCTCCGGGAATCGGCTACACTGTTCCGGATCGGATTGCCCGATTGGCTATTCCGCTGCACTCTACTCCAATTGGTAACGATCTATCGGCCCTTACTTGCAAGTGTTCCTGGTTTGCGCGGTTAAAAGTTTTTGTTTTCGGCTAGCGTAGCCTCCGCGTAATCATTCGGTGGTATCGAGCTAATCTTGCTTAGTTCGGGTTTTAGATTGGATCTGGAACAAGTTTTGCACACGGGTTGATTAGATCAATCGGTTTTACGGGATCTGTTGAGGAGAGTTAATGGTAATTGCGTTCCTTGATAGTGTATCGGAACGGCGTAATGTGATTACGTCGAAGCAATTTCCATATAACTCGGTTTGAGTCAGCTTCGAGATAGCGTTCCTTGATAGTGTATCGGAACGGTATAATGTGATTATGCCGAAGCTATCTCGTAGTCCGATCTTGTTAGCTGCCTCGCGCCTCAAACCATCTCCTTGATAGTGTATCGGGACGGCATAATATGATTACGCCGATATGGTTTCCATAAGCGATTTCATAGATTGGATCTATGAATTTCGTGTGGTGTTCGGCGCCCTGAAGCCCGCGAGGGCGGCTTCCCCTCGACCCCCTTATAGGTCGTCTCGATGCCGTAGCTCTGCGATAAGTAGAAAACGTTTCTACGCCTAACTTGTTTTTGCAGAGAATGCTTTGAGATGGTATGGCCCTATTGTATGTATGAGATGCATGTGATGCATGTAATATTCTTTCATATGTGCAATCCCGTAATATTCTTTCATACGTGCAATGCTTGTAATATTCTTTCACGACTGCGAGTCGATGTAATCTTCAATTAGAGCTTCTATAGTAGTAGCTTAGTTTGAAGAAATCAAGCATTCGGCACTCGAAAGAACGGTGATGAAGATGGAGATCCTCAGACACCGGCATGGAGATGGAGATCACCATGTGAAGGGGGCCATACTATTTCACTATATGCTATTCTTCTTGCTTTCATATGTGATATGTTTGTTTGATAGGATAGCATCCTCGCAAAATTAAGTAGTAATGATGCCCTTCCAAATGTTGCGCCCTTCACCGTTATGCTCGTCAATGGTGGGTCCGCAAAGCAGAGTGCCATTCTCTATCATAACACGAGGGGTATATGTCGACATATACATGCAGGAGCATTTGGTTTACTTAACAAGGCTATCAAAACAGTTTTGGGCCTTGGGGCATAGGTTGGCGCCGGGCATGGAGATGCCACACCAACAACAAGAGTCACATAGAGATGTGATTAGCAAGGTGTTGCTTACCGATGTTACTAATTTTCTAGCAGTGATGCCAAAGCTCACTAGAAAATTAATTAACATGTGGATCTTGACCCAATACGTAACCTAGAGGGAAGGTGGAAAATACGTAATGGGAGTCTAATGTTAAATTGTTTAACAATAGACATAGCATAAACATTGTGCTAAACTTTGCTTTTTCGTTGTAGAATAAATGGCGGCTAATACTACACCCAGGTACCTTTAATTTGCGATCTATTCTCGAAAAGGAAAAATTAAATGGAACAAACTTTATGGATTGGTATCGCAACTTGAGAATTGTTCTCAAGCAAGAGCGTAAGGAGTACGTTCTTGAAGTACCTTATCCGAAGGATTTGCCTAATAACGCCACTGCAACGCACGGAGGGCTTATGAGAAGCACACTAATGATGCCCTAGATATAAGCTGTCTCATGCTTGCTACAATGTCCCCCGAGCTTCGAAGCAATATGAGAGTAGCGATGCTCACACTATTATTCGGGTGCGTGGCATGTTTGAGAACCAAGCTCGGGCCGAGAGGTTCAACACCTCAAAGTCCTTGTTTGCGTGCGAGGCTTGTTGAGGGAATCCCGTCGATCCGCATGTGATAAAGATGATTGGCTATATCGAGAGTCTGGAAAACTAGGTTTTCCCCTTAGCCAAGAGTTGGCTACGATGTGATTCTCCGCCGCTCCCTCCGAGCTTCGAGCTATTCATATTGAATTATCACATGAACAATATGGATAGAACCTTGGCTGAATTGCATGGGATGCTAAAGACAGTGAGGAGAGTATCCAGAAAAACGGTCATCATGTGATGATGATGCGAAGGCTAAGCGCAAACCACTGTCAAGAAACTTTGCACCAAGAGGAAGTTAACTCCCGATGAGATCGCGAGTGCCTCTAATGCAAAGAAGGGCAAGAAGGGGTCGGCGGCATCGATGCCGTTTGCTTCTATTGCAAGGAGACAGCCACTGGAAGAGGAACTGCAAGAAGTACATGGAGGATCTCAAAAAGAAGCAAAGTACGACTTCGCTTCAGGTATTAATGTTATAGACATTAATCTTGCTACTTCACCTACGACTCTTGGGTATTTGATACCGGATCGTAGCTCATATTTGCAAATCGTTGTAGGGAATGAGAAGAAGTAGAGGATTGAGAAGGGGTGAGGTGAACTGCGCGTCGGCAATGGAGCAAGCGTTGCTACGGTTGCTGTCGGCACGAGTACCACTTCATCTACCTTCGGGATTAGTTTTGGAATTGAATAATTGTTATTGTGTTCCAACACTATGTCAAAACGTTATTTCCGCTTCATGTTTGCAAGCGGAAGGATATGATTTTAGATCAATGAACAATGGTTGTTCAATATATCTCGAGATATGTTCTATTTTCATGCTCCATTGGTGAATGGATTATACGTTTTGAATCTTGAAGCGTCTCCCATCTATAACATTAATACGAAAGGCAACTCTCTAATGATATAAACCCCACGTTTATCCGGCATTGTCGCTTAGGCCATATAAATAAGAAACGCATGGAGAAGCTCCATAAGGATGGATTGCTTCACTCTTTTGATTTTGAATCATTTGAGACATGTGAGTCTTGTTTACTTGGTAAGATGACAAAGGCACCTTTCACGGGACACAGTGAGAGAGCAAGTGACTTATTGGCACTCGTACATACCGATGTATGTGGACCAATGAGCTCAACGGCCGAGGTGGTTATCGCACTTCATTACCTTTACCGATGACTTTAGTAGATATGGCTATATCTACTTAATGAGGCATAAGTCCGAATCCTTTGAAAAGTTCAAAGAATTCCGAATGAAGTACGAGAATCATTTAGGGAAAACAATCAAGTTTCTACGATCGATCGTGGAGGGGAATACTTGAGCCAAGAGTTTGGTAATCATCTAAAGATTGTGGAATTGTTCCACGCTTGACTCCACCAGAACTCCACAATGGAACGGAGTGTCCGAACGGAGAAATCGCACCTTGTTGGACATGGTGCGGTCGATGATGAGTCAAAGTGATCTTCCGTTATCCTTCGGGATATGCTCTTGAAACAAACGCGCTCACACTAAATAGAGTTCCATCTAAGTCGGTTGAAAAGACACCATATGAGATATGGACAGGCAACCCCTAGTTTGTCTTTTCTCAAAATTTGGGGATGCGAAGCTTATGTAAAACGTTTACGTCGACAAGCTTACACCCAAATCGACAAGTGCTTCTTTGTGGGATATCCTAAGGAAACTAAGGGATATTACTTTTATAATCGGGAACAAGGCAAAGTGTTTGTCGCCCGACACGGTGTCTTCTTGGAGAAAGAGTTTCTTTCAAGAAGGGTTAGTGGGAGCGGGGTGCATCTTGAAGAAGTTCAAGAAACACCGAAAACGTTTCAGACCACGTAACCACAACAAGAGGAGCAAAGTGTTGCGCCACCGCTTGTAGATACACCACCCCACGGAGGTCGAAAGATCACGTCGTGCACCGACAGTACACAGTGCGGAACAACGTGATATATTGTTGTTGGAAAACGATGAGCCTAAGACCTATGAGGAAGCGATGGTGGGACCCGATTCCAACAAGTGGCTTGGAGCCATGAAATCCGAAATAGAATCCATGTACGACAATCAAGTTTGGAACATGGTTGATCCACTGATGGTGTCAAAACCATTGAGTGTAAATGGGTTTTTAAGAAAAGGCCGATATGGATGGAAATGTTCACATCTATAAGGCACGATTGGTGGCGAAAGGTTTTAAACAGATTCAAGGAGTTGATTATGATGAAACCTTCTCGCCCGTCGCAATGCTTAAATCTATTCGGATTATCCTAGCGATTGTTGCATATTTCGATTATGAGATATGGCGATGGATGTCAAAACGGCTTTCGTGAATGGAAACCTAAGCGAGGATGTATACATGATACAACCTCGGGGTTTTGTCGATCCGAATCGCTGGAAAGATATGCAAGCTACGAAATCCATTTATGGATTGAAGCAAGCATCTCGGAGTTGGAATATTCGTTTTGATGAAGTAATCAAAGGGTTTGGTTTCATAAAAAATGAAGAAGAGGCCTGTGTTTACAAAAAGGTCAGTGGGAGCGCAATTGTATTTCTAATCTTAGATGTGGATGACATATTATTGATTGGAAATGATATCCCTATGCTAGAATCCGTCAAGTCTTCATTGAAAAATAGTTTTTCCATGAAAGACTTAGGGAGGCAACATACATATTAGCATTCGGATCTATAGAGATAGATCCAAGAGGCTAATTGGATTAAGCCAAAGTACATACATTGACAAGGTGTTGAAAAGGTTCAACATGCATGATTCCAAGAAAGGTTTCTTGCCCATGTCACATGGCATTAATCTTAGCAAGAATCGGTGTCCTCGGACACATGATGAGCGGAATAAGATGGGTATGGTTCCATATGCTTCGGCAATTGGATCCATCATGTATGCCATGCTTTGTACACGCCCAAATGTCTCGTACGCTTTGAGTGCTACGAGCAGATACCGCCGATCCAGTGAAGGTCACTGGATGCCGAAAGAATATTCTCAAGTACTTGAGAAGAACTAAGGATATGTTCCTAGTCTATGGAGGTGAAGAAGAGCTCGTTGTAAGTGGTTACACCGATGCTAGCTTCCAAACGGACAAGGATGATTATAGATCGCAATCTGGGTTCGTGTTCTGCCCGAACGGAGGCGCGCACTGGAAGAGTTTCAAGCGGGATACCGTTGCTGATTCTACAACGGAGGCCGAGTACATTGCTGCTTCGGAAGCCGCAAAGGAGGCTATTTGGATCAAGAAATTCGTTTCTTAGCTTGGTGTGATGACTAGTACGACTGGTCCAATGTCTCTCTATTGTGATAATAGTGGAGCCATTGCGCAAGCCAAGGAGCCGAGGTCACATCGAAGTCCAAACACATACTTCGGCGATATCATCTCATCCGCGAGATAGTGGACAGAGGTGATGTCAAGATATTCAAAGTGCACACGGATCTCAACATAGCCGATCCGCCGACAAAACCTCTCCCTCACCGAAGCATGAGGCGCACACAAGAGCAATGGGTATTAGATACTTACATGATTGACTCTAGTGCAAGTGGGAGATTGTTAGTGATATGCCCTAGAGGCAACATGGAGATGTTGGATATCACGTCAATGTTTATGTATAAATGAATAAAGTGTTATTCAGTTCATGAAATAGACATCTTGTATTGATCAATAAGTACGTGACTTATTTATGAGACTCGATATGTATGAATCTATTTCTAAATGATCCCCGATCATATGTCGTATTGTTGGAACAAATATGATTCTAAGATCGGCATGTTTATTGATTGATGATCATGTCTCATAGATCATGGGTATGGAGATACCAAATCAATAAACATGGACATATGTGTTAGAGAACACATTGTTGGATAGACCCACCATGAGACACTACAGAATCAATGTGCCATTAGTTGGTCTCGGGTAGTGTTGGTACAAAGTCCTTAGACCTGAGATCACCATGGATTCCAACATGTGTAGTAGCCTACTTTGGGACTACCAAACGCTATTCCGTAATCGGGTAGTTATAAAGGTAGTTTTCGGGTTTGCTATGAAACATGGAGTGGGATGTGAGTGATCAAGATGTAATTTGCCCCTCCTTTGGAGAGATATCTCTGGGCCCCTCGAGGTAATGGATTATGAAAATGCATGGCCATGCTAAGTTGATTGAGGAGTCAATCAACGCATGATGATCCAATACGGTTCGAGTGAATGGTTAAGCTATTTAAGGGATGGCACACATCTTGCCTATAGCTTAACCGGTATCGTGAGGCAAAGGGATTTGTGTACACATTACAGGTTCGAGCCGATATTATATTCTTGTATACTATGGTGTCAATATGTGCTGCTAGGCGCCGCAGCGTGGATGTGCTCGGCCGAGTTGGACTCGAGCCGACGGTCGGCTAAGTTAGACTATAGCCGAAACCGAGTATACCTGAACCTGCGTGGTCGCACGCTTAAGGGGATAGAATAGATATTCGAGTTGGACTCGGATACGGCTCGATCGGATAGGGATCCGATCGGATAGAGTCCTATGGGCTTACGACGTATGGGCAGCCAACTCTATGAGATACGGATGAGATCCGATTCAAAATAGAGTCCTAATCGGCCACTAGTCCTAGTCGGCCAACTCTATATAAAGGAGGGAGGGGTGGAGAGCTACCACATGTCAATTGCATCGCGTGCAACAGAAGTCGCCGAGATCAATCTCCACGGAAACCCTCCCCACTTTCGAGCCAAACCCTAGCCTTGCATCGCGTGCTAGCACACGGGTGTACGACATTCTGTCCCCGGACATGTGGATACCGGTAGAGGCGCTGCTACGTTGCGCGCTGTTGATCGGCTTCGGATCGGCTACAATCGGAGCGATCGGCCGTGGTGGAATCGGCCGCGGTCGGGCGCATCGGAGCGAGGCGTGAGAACGCGGCGGACGACTCGAATCGGCTGATTGGTGAATCGGTCTCCGGAATCGGCTACACTGTTCCGGATCGGATTGCCCCGATTGGCTATTCCGCCGCACTCTACTCCAATCGGTAACGATCTATCGGCCCTTACTTGCAAGTGTTCCCGGTTTGCGCGGTTAAAAGTTTTTGTTTTCGGCTAGCGTAGCCTCCGCGTAATCCTTCAAGCCGATCTCCCAACGGCCATCGAGGAGCAACGGAGCAAAGTGAAGTCCTCTATTCAGTACTTAGGAGATCTGAGGAAGTCCCTGAAGCTGATTCCGGGAACTGACGCGGCCGATGCTGTGACGATTGACAAGGTCGAGAACATCAGACAGAGAGCAATATCGGCTATTAATGACTTCATCGGCAACTAGCTCGACTCTTGTAATAGGCTAGACTGAAAAAACTTTCGAAGACATCATGTAACATGTAACTTTTGTAGTCGGCTTGCTGACTTTAATCATGTCCCCCTCTTTGCCGATTGAATTATGTCCAAGTTTCGAATGCCTTGAAAATTCTGAAAAATCTTCAAACTTTTGAAGCCTCTTGTCTGTGAACTTTTGAAGCCTCTTGTATGTGATTTCTGAATTTGTGTTATATTATATGTCCCCCTAATTTTGTCAATGATGTCCTTAGCATTGATAAAATTAGTAAACCACATGACTTGTAATTGTCGGCTAGGTTGAGCCGATATAGAAAAAAATCAAAGGGGAAAAACTTAGGGTAAAATATCCTAAAGGCGATGCGTGTATCTGCACAACACATCGCCTAGCATGAGTCGGCAACCTTAGCCGATTCACGAATTGATCCAAACGCTGGGATATTTTTTTTAGATACTTGCCATTTAGGGTCTGTCCAAACACTTCTCCGTCCAAACCTTCTAGCATATAGGCCCCCTTGGAGACACATTTGTGGATCTTGAAAGGCCCTTCCCAATTAGGTGACCACTTGCCGAACTTGTTATCCCTTGATCCAATCGGCAATATTAATTTCCAAACGAGCTCGCCCTCTTCAAAAGACTTAGGCACAACTTTCTTGTTATAATGACGGGCTACTCGCTCTTGTCTCTAGTCACTTTTTCCAAGGCACGCATCCTTGATAGGACTAGGATTTCTGATTCATCTACCATCAGATTATAATAATCATCGGCTGTTAGCTGGTCTTGTAGTTGAATTCGTCTTGAGCCGATGGTATTTTCCCATGGCAGGACTGCTTCATGTCCGTAGACCAATTTATATGGAGACACCTAGATTGATCCGTGGCAAGCCATCCGATAAGCCCAAAGTGATTCGGCTAATCGGCTGTGCCATTGCTTCGGGTACTCAGTGATCTTTCTCTTTATCAACTTGATCAAGCTTTTATTAGAAGCCTCGGCTTGCCCGTTAGCCTGAGCATAGTATGGTGAAGAATTTAACAACTTGATCCCCATGCCGTCGGCAAACTGAACAAACTTGTCGGAGACAAAGATAGATCCCTGATCCGTAGTTATAGTTTGAGGGACGCTGAATCTGTATATTATGTGTTCTTTAAAACTCGATTGCGTCTCCAGAGTCAACCCTCTTTAAGGGAACTGCTTCCACCCACTTGGTAAAATAATCGGTTGCCACTAATATAAACTTATGTCCTTTGCTTGAGGGTGGAATTATCTGGCCGATCATGTCAATTCCCCATCCTCTGAACGGCCAAGGCTTGATAATTGGGTTTATAGCCGATGCTGGTGCCCTTTGGATAGCTCCAAACTTTTGATAATCATGGCATCCCTTGTAATACTTGAAACAATGTTCCAGCATAGTTGGCCAAAAGTACCCTGCTCTCCGAAGTAACCACTTCATCTTATGAGCCGATTGATGTGTGCCACAAATTCCTTCATGCACCTCTCCGATAGCAACCTTGGCTTGATCGACACTGATACATTTGAGTAGCACACCATCAATCGTCCGATAGTACAATTCTTCGTCAAGCAGAACATATCTCAAAGCCTTGTAGCGTAATTTCCTTGAAGCCGACTGGGAGAGATTTTGTAGATAGTTGTAGACGTCAAATCTCCAGTCATCGGCTGACATTGTGGCAATTTCCACTTCAACATCCTTTGTCATCAGCTTGTAGCCTGATGCCCCTTGAGCTAGATCATTGGCTTCTGTGTTTTGTTCCCTAGGGATATGTTTCAATGTTACTAGCCGAAAGCTGTCAATCAATTCTCAGCATTTTTGATAGTAGACCATCAGTGTATCGTTCTTGCATTCATATTCTCTTGATAACTGGCTGATGACCAATAGTGAATCTCCCATTATCTCAATGGCGTCGGCTTCGATCTCCTTGAGCAATTGTAATCCTTTTAGCACGGCTTCATATTCGGCTTGTTTGTTTGTTGCATGGGGTGCGATTGAAAAAGCGAACTCCAAGCTTGCCCCCCTTGGAGAGATTATTACTAAGCCGATGCTGTATCCATTAGTGCAAACCGAGCCATCAAAAGTTAAAGTCCAAGGCATGATATCCATTGAGCCGATTGAATCATCTCCGTGTTCCACTATGAAATCAGCTATAGCTTGTCCTTTGACTGCCTTGGGTGCCTGGTATCTCAGATCAAACTCCGTTAAGACAAAAATTCACTTCTCAACTCGTCCTTTTAGTACTGGGGCCAATAGCATGTATTTGACTACGTCGGCTTTGCATACCACAATACACTCGTTGGATTATAAATAATGTCTCAACTTTGTACATGAAAAATACAAGCAAAGACATAATTTCTCCACCGGTGAATACCTTGTTTCAGCATCCAGAAGCCGTCGGCTGAGATAAAAGATAGCCTTCTCCTTCCCTTCGACCTCCTGAATTAAGACTGAGCCGAGCCTTCAGGACTGGAGGAGAACTTAGATAACTCTTGATGTTGTCCAAAGCTTTCTGTTGCTTTGCCCCCCAAGTGAATGCTTGATCGGCCTTCAACCGAAGCAGTGGTGTGAATGGCTCCATCTTCTCTGACAGGTTTGCTATGAATCCCTTGATGAAGTTGACTTTGCTGATCAACGATTGCAATTCTTTCTTGTCCTTTGGAGGTCGAATCATTTTGATTGCGTTGATGCTCCTCGACGTGACCTCGATTCCTCTCTTGTGAACAAGAAAACCCAAAAATTGTCCAACCGATATGCCAAAAGCACATTTTGTGGGGTTCATCTTCAAGCCATATTTTTTTGTCTGCTTCAAAACTTTCCTCAAATCGGCTATGTGGTCTTCTACTTCCTTGGATTTGACAACAACATCGTCTATGTAGATCTCCACTAAAAAGCTGATCAAATCATGAAAGATGTAATTCATGGCCCTCTGATACGTAGCCCCAACATTCTTCAAGCCGAACGTCATGACGACCCATTCATATAGGCCGATTGCTCCTGGGCACCTAAAAGCTGTATTGTAGATGTCCTCCTTGGCCAGAAAGATTTGATTGTAACCTGCATTGCCATCCATGAAACTTATAATTTTGTGGCCAGAGGCGGCATCTACCAGCAAATCGGCTATGGGCATTGGGTATTCGTCATTAGGGGTGGCCTTGTTTAAATCTCTGAAGTCGATACACACCCTAAGTTTGCCGTTCTTCTTCATTTGGCCGAATAAATCCAGCATCATATAGCCGAGTGATTTCGGCTTTAATTGCTTCGTACATATTGGCTCTAAACCTCCTGGGAGGCTGTTTGTATTGCCGATATCCAGGCTTGATAGGGAGCCGATGTTCAACAATGGATCGGCTAAGACTAGGCATCTCAAAGTATTTCCAAGCGAAGCAGTCTTTATATTCCTTTAACAAATAAATAAGCTTGGTTCTAAAATGAGAAGACAAGTTTTTACTAATATATGTCGGCCTAGGCCTATCTCCTGGACCTATATCAACCTCTTCTAACTCGTCGGCCGACATAAAACATTGCCCGAGTTTTCTGTCGTTGTCATCCATGGTGTCCTTGTTGTAGACGCTCAAGCCCTCCATGACACCTTCAAAGTAGTAATTGAGGCTCGTCGTCTCCAATGGGTTGTATATCAGAATCAGACACCTTTAGAAAACGTCTTGCCAAACTTTTCTAGACAGACAATCAATACCATCTATTTCCCATAAAGGCAAATCGGCGTTAGCGACGTTGACTGACCTATCGGTTGGCACGATTTGTATCTTGTCGCCTTGCCACTGGACTAAGCTTTGGTGCATTGTGGAAGGGATGCAACAATTGGCATGGATCCAGTCTCTTCCAAGCAGCAGGCTATATGACCCCTTTCCGTCGATGATGAAAAACGTAGTGGGCATGGTTTTGCTGCCATGGTTAGCTCGACGTTTAAAACTCCCTTGGCTTCTGAAGGGTTGCCGCCGAAGTCCTTGAGCACCATGTTCATTTTGATCAGATCTTCGGCTCCTTTTCCCAGCTTCCTAAAAGTTGCGTAGGGCATTAGGTTGACAGCAGCCCCTCCATCGACTAGCATTTTGGACATCGGCTTGCCATTGACGAATCCTTTGACGTATAGTGGCTTCAAGTGTCGATTTTTGGTCCCCTTTGGTTTTTCAAAAATAGCTTGTTCTGGGGACATAACCAATCTAGCCAAGGTCTCTTCCCCTGTGTCTGCATCGGCCTCGGCAGCTTCAAATTCGGCTGGTAAAATGAAAACCATGTTGACTGATGTAGAGACCACTGCTTTGCCTTTTGCCGCCCTTCTGGCTTTGTCGGCTGGGGCCGCTTGTTTCTTGGCGCACCATTGTTTTGTGCCCTACCGACGTTGTTGCTGTTGGATCATCCGCCAAACTTCTTCCTCCTGCCCCTCGCTCTTGAGCCTCTGAATTTTTCTTTTCTGTGTTTTGGTAAAGAGGTACGAAGGGCACCATTGGGGTTGGCTGATTGCTCTTCATCAGCCTCTTCTTGATCTTCTTCTTGGAAGAAGTACTGGGGGATTGGGCCGAGCCGATCATGAACGGAAGGTTTCCGTTGGTTAAGTTGAACGGCTCGGGGGACGAATCGGCTAGAACTTTCTAGTGGTGGCCCCCTGTATTCGTCCTCTTTGTAGTCACTGCATGCTGGGCAATTTTCAAGGGTTGGTAATGTCGAAACTTGGTCTCGGCAATATAATTTCTGGAGTCGCAGTCGAGATTGCCAAGCACAATGGGTTAGAAGAAGAAGAAGGTTTAGACAGGTTCAGGCCCTCTCAAGAGGTAATACCCTACTCCTGTTTCGATGGATTCGATCCGCCGAGTGTCTTTATTGATCTCGTGATCTAATGCTCAAAGCTTAAAGCTGATCTAGAATCTGATCTCTGATCTAGCATATCATATCCCTCAAGGGACGCCCTTACCCCCCTTATATAGTCTTGGGAGGAGGGCTTACAGATCGGAAACCCTATCTTACTCTAAGTTGGTTTCCTCAATCTTACCAAACCGTGACTATAGGCCGATTGCCTTATCTCTATTGGCAATCGTAACACCCAAGTCATGTTCGGTTTACAGATATGGCAGGCGCAATCTATCCCTACCTCCAGTCGGATAAGCTTGCCATGTAGATACCCCATTGTCATAATATCTACAGTAGCCCCCGAGTCCTTTTCAGTCGACGAGACAGCTCAGCTTCAGACCAAAACAGCACACAGCCAAAAAACCTCTTTGCCCGAGTGCTTTTGGCGCCGAGTGATTCCATCATCTTTGCCTGAATCTTTCCGAATGGCTCCAAAGACTGTGAAGGGCTGGAAAATATCTAAAAAATTCTCAAAAATAAATATCTAGGTGCATCTCCTGATGCACCTAATTAGGTGTAGCCCCCGACTATGTGGTTAGTCAAAAACAGACTAAGCATATAGTCAAGAACTATAAAAAATCATTCTTATGTAGATGCTTAGCTCAAGCTAAAGCAACCTCATTACTCGGCAAGCTTGTGCTTATCCGAGTGAATTTGCTCGAGTCATCTCAGAACAAATAACTCAATCAACCTTCATGGGTGAAAAGCACTCGGTAAGCTTATGCTTATCCGAGTGGATCTGCCCGAGTAATCCCGGAACAAATATTTCAATCGTCCCTCATGGGAAAACGAGTTCTTTCAATCATATGAAAAATATGACCAAGTTATTAAATAGCTTTCGCCATAATACTGGTCTCAATCTATAAAGATCTTCACCAAGGTGGAAAAATAAATAGCATTGATAAGATTACTTGATCAAATGCCAAAAAACCAAACAGCCCTTGTCATCAAGGCAGCTATAGAAACTTAGCTGTTGGTCACCTTCCAAGTTGCATCGTGCTAGCTTCTCATGAAGTCAAGCAAACCGCGGTATGGGAGGATTTTCAAAGGTACAGGGCACTCGGACACGTGCATATTGCCAGAGCAAATCTGCTTAAGCTCATCCGCTTAAGTCCCTAAGGACACGCGTCGGGCCACACCTTAGCTGGGCCGTAGATTTTCTTATGGGCTCGGCCCAATCACTAGAAAACCTAGCGCAACCCTCAAATCTTTCTATAAAGGCACGAGGTCGTCCCCGCCTCTTCACCTTCCAAAAGTTTCCCCTTTTCGCAGTACTGTTCACCAGTTCACTGCGGAGAACCCTAGACTCGCGCGCTCCCAAATCCATCCATCTAGGAACTCGCTCTCTGCAACAACTAGCTTCCGCAGCCAAATCTCCCAAGTTCCTTTGCCAAAATCCCCACTTTTTCCGACCAGATCCACTTCCCATCAACACCACTCTCATGGCGGAGGAAAAAAGGATCCCGTTCGACCAGTGGGCCGCATCAGATGTGAGGGAATCCACCCTCAAAGAGATGGTGAAGCATGGCGTGCTTCCTCCAAAGGAGATCGTGGGATGGCGCCCGGCGGCGGGGGAGGACTTCCCAACCCCAAACACCGGTGAGCTCGTCGTTTTTACTTCTTTCTTCTATTGCGGGTTCAGCCTTCCTACCTCCGAGTTCTTCCGGGGGCTCCTGGATTACTATGGGCTTCAACTCTACCATCTGAACCCGAACTCGATGCTTCACATCGCTCTCTTTATTCATGTGTGCGAAGCATTCCTTGGCATCCTCCCCCACTTCCAACTCTTCCGCCGCATGTTCTATCTCAAGCCGCATCCGAACAAGGACCACCCATGCGTCGTTGGCGGGGCAGGTTTCCAACTCCGCGGATCTCTCCGCAAGGAGTACTTTTCTCTTCCCTTAAAGTCTTCCAGTAAGGGATGGCATGCGGGCTGGTTCTACGTTAACAACCTCGAACCCAGCCTGCCAGCTTTCGTCGGCCTTCCCCCTGTCCCCAGTCCAACTTGGAGCACTGTTCCAGTAGCCCAAGATTGGGACGAGGCCAACAAGCTGCTCGCGAAGATCCTGGCGATGAAACAAAAGGGTCTTCGCGGGGAACAGATCACTCGGCACTTCATCAGGTGTCGACTGGCACCGATCAAGGAACGGTCAAAGCCAGCCTTCGAGTACGAGGGCGGGAAGGACCCCAATCGGGAAGATCCAGATCCACTCAGCTACGAAATCCTGAAGATCCGGATGTACAAGATCTTCTCGACTGGAATCGCAGTTGAGCGGGCCCTCATTCTGCCGGTTCTCCCCTTCAGCATCCACCGACCTCCTCCTCCGGTAAGCCGACTGGTTACTTCATAGTATCTTTCAATCTTGATATCTTGTCTCTTAGTGTTGTGCGTTCTTTCTTCTTGCAGGAAAACGCCTCTGTTACCTCCAAGCCGTACAAGGTGTCCCATGATGACGCGCCGCGTCGCCCCGCCAAGAAGCCGGCTGGCGGGATCAAGATCCAAGGCGACCCAGTCGGGAAGCGAGCGGCGCCGAGTGAAGACTCAAACAAGCGTGCGAGCAAAAGGAGGTTGATCATCGAGGACTCGGATGACGACGTCCCGGCTCCTCCAATCGAGACCCCACCTCTAAGGCGATCGCCGTGGACGGTGCCGAAGATCCGCCGGTCGTCCAGGTATGCTCTATAACCGAAGTCCGAACTTTTCCGTTAAAAAACTTTCTTTATCTTTACCCCAGCTGTGTTCATTTTCGCAGGAGGCCCCAGGATATGGATCCTGCCGGGGGAGGTGAAGAGCCAACCCCAGCCGCAGCTCCCGAGGTGCCAAAGCCATCAGAGCCTAAGCCCCGGAGCCCACAACCAAGTGTGAGCGCTCCGAGCAAGCAACCTTCGCCTTCGAAGAAGGACGCCCCGAGGAAGGAGCCTCCGGCCACCAGCCGGGATGTCCCGACTGGAAGCCAGTCAGCGGCCGGGAAACCTCAGGCCGCGGCTCGATCAGCCCCGAGTGAGGGCCACTCGACGCAGAGCCAGAGGAAAGAGGCCAGCCGGGCCGCTCCACCTAAGCGCGCAGCCATCGAAGCTGGTGAGATTTGTATCAAAGTACTCTTTTGCTCTTTCAGTTTGAATCTTTCATGTCTTCATCTGTCCTTCTTATTCGCGGCCACGGTGGAGGAAATCCCGGGTTGCGAGTCCTGCGAAACACAGGTTCCCCGATCAGGATCGAGTGGCGGGACTCAGAAGGTTAAAGGCAGGGCATCATCCTGGACCGGCAAGCCGAGAGAGATGAAAGGGATGCCCTTGTCGAAAGCTTGAACGAGGTGACCCGGCTGCTCAACGTAAGCCTTTGTCTTTCTCTTTAATTGTATTATCATTATCTTTCAGTCGGTCACTCTTCTGTTTTCACGCGCAAAAGGAGTATTGCCGCTCCATGGCAAAGTCCGAGGTGCTGGAGAAGCTGGTTCCCCACCTGAACTCCTTGGAGGACGTTCAGCGAAAGCTGAAGGCCACTCAGGAGGAAGCCGCGTCAAGAGAGGCGGCTTTAAGGAGAGAGATCGCAGAGCTTCGGGAGGCGAATCTCGACCTCCGAGGATCAATCGGGAGTAAGCCCGTCTCTCCAAGTTTCTTCATGGTTCTCATGTTAATCTTGATTGTTGACGATCTTCTTTTGTAGAAAATTCTTCGGAGGTCCATTCGCTTCAAGTTCAGCTGGAGGCAGTCAGCCTCGACAAAGCCGAGATGGAGGCCGAGTTCGAAGGTAAGCCTCTTTGAAGTAATATTCCTTGCGCCGTTTTATTTCCGAGTGCTTTGCATGATCCGAAGCTTTTGGCAGCTTACAAGGTTAAGACCCGAGCTCAATATGACGTCTTACTTGGGCGGGTCAAACAAACCGAAGAGATCCGGGAAGAGGTCGCCAATGCCGCTATGCCGATCTTGCTATCCTTATTCGATCAAGGAGTTGGGGCCAGTTCGCTAGAGCCGGTAGAAATATTCGACAAGCTGCGGCTGGCTCCCGACCGGTATCTGGCCAACATCACCGAAGCAGCCAACATGGGGCTGGTCCGGCTCTTGCACGACCAAGTCCCTTTACCCCCGAGTGGACATCCACTCGTCGGGAAGGCTTTGCCGACGAACGCATGACGAGCGAGCCTTGGATATGCCGAGTGAGGCGCAGAGGCAAAAGAAAATATCCATTGATGTAGTAAACAATTTCAAGATTTGATTCGTCTTTCTGACTTTATCTTGTAAATGTCATATAATCGTAACGCTCTGATGTAGAACTTGTGATATATTTAGTTTATTTATGTTAATGCCTTGATCCGAGCTTTTGTGTGAAATTTCTTAAGTAGTTTTCGTCCGACGTCACCAAGCCTAGGCTCGATTAGGTCGTCGGAAAACTCTCGGTCCTTAGACACCGAACTCGAATCGAAGGACATTAAACAATGATAAACCAAATCATGCACGAAGTTGATGAGGAAAACTTAAGCTTTATTGACATGTGTACAGCCCCCGACTGCTGACTCAAGAAGTCATCTTGCTTGAGGTTGGCAGTCAAGGAAAACATGAAGCCTTAGCCAAATTAGGCATAAAATCGTCGAAGATGCTCAATGTTCCAGAGTTCTCCACCATAGACCCGTCTTCACGTTTTAGCCGGTATGCACCGGGCCGAGTCACCTCGCGATTATGTACGGTCCATCCCATAAGGGAGATAACTTGTGTTGGTCTTTGGTGGTCCGGATCTTGCGTAGGACCAGTCGCCAACAATGAAAGCTCGTGCTCGCACGTTGCGACCGTGGTATCTTCGAGCCCTTGAAGGTATTTGGCCGACGGATGAGGGCTGCCTCACGGGCCTCTTCCAATCGGGTGAGGTCATCCACTCGGTCGGGGTCGTAGCGTTCATCGTTGAAGCTGCGGACCGGAGGGATTCATATTCCATCTCGTTTGGCAACATGGCTTCGCGCCATAGACCAAAAAGAAGGGAGTTTGGCCGGTAGCCCGACGGGTGTGGTCCGCAGTGACCATAAGACCGAGGAAGTTCTTGGACCCACTTGCCGGCCGTAAGGGTTTAGGCGGTCGAAACGCGGGCCTTGATGCCTTGGAGGACCATGTCGTTGGCTCGCTCGACTTGTCCGTTGCTTTTGGGATGGGCTACGATGCGTAGCGAGATCTTGATTCCGAAGTCTTCGCAGAATTCCTTGAAGATGCCTCCCGTGAATTGAGTCCCGTTGTCAGTTATGATTCTGTTTGGGACGCCGAAGCGGTGCACGATGTTGAGGAAAAAGTCCCGTGCCTTGTCAGCGGTAATTGTGGCGACCGGCTTGGCTTCAATCCACTTGGAGAACTTGTCGATTGCGACGAAGAGGTGTGTGAATCCTCCTGGAGCTTTTTTGAATGGGCCAACCATGTCCAGCCCCATACCGCGAACGGCCGGAAAGTGGGATTGTTTGGAGCTCCGAGCGGGACATGGCTTTGTCGGGCGAAAAACTGGCAGCCTTCGCAGGTTTGTACGACTTTGTCCGCGTCGGAGACCGCGGTAAGCCAGAAGAAACCTTGCCTGTAAGCTTTGCCGACCAGAGTGCGTGCTGCCGCGTGGCTTCCGCATATGCCCGAGTGGATGTCTTGGAGTAGCTGTTTCCCTTCCTCGGGTGTGATGCATCTCATTAGGATTCCGGAGGGGCTTCTCTTGTATAGATCGGAGTCAACCATGACATATGCTTGGCAACGACGCCGGACGCGTTCTGCTTCATCCCGGTCATCCGGCAGCTCTTGCTGGGTTAAGAATTTGATGAGCGGCGTCCTCCAGTCGGTATCGGTCATGGCGACTTCGTTCGTGGCTTGCTCGTTGGGAGTTGTCTTTGCCGTGATGGTTGGTTCGTAGAGATGTTCGACAAAGACGTCTGTTGGGGCAGCTTCGCGCTTTGACCCGAACTGCGCCAGCTCATCAGCAGCTTCGTTGTTATGCCTCAGGACATGCGAGAGTTCGAGCCCGTCAAACTTGTCCTCAAGCTTGCGGACCTCTTGCCGGTAGGCCTCCATAGTGTCGTTTAGGCAGGACCAGTCCTTCATTACTTGATTGACAACCAGCTGGGAGTCGCCTTTCACGATAAGCCAACGTATCCCGAGTGAAACTGCGAGGCGCAGTCCATGTAGGAGAGCTTCGTACTCGGCAACGTTGTGTGAGGCGGAGAAGTGGAGGTGAAGGACATATCTTAGCCTTTCCTCGGTCGGGGAGATCAGCACGACTCCTGCTCCCAAGCCGGTGATCCTCTTGGATCCGTCGAAGTGCATGGTCCAGTGTTGGAGGTCTTCCCGAGGCACGTTCTCTTGTTGTTCAGTCCACTCGGCCAGGAAGTCCGCCAAGGCTTGTGACTTTATGGACGTCCTCGCCTTAAAAGTCAAGTCCGACGGCATCAGCTCTAGAGCCCATTCGACGATGCGTCCAGTTGCCTCGCGGTTGTGGATGACATCGCCGAGTGGGAAAGATGTGACGACGGTGACCGAGTGACCCTGAAAATAGTGTGCCAATTTCCTCGCGGTTATTAGAACACCATAGAGTAATTTTTCTACCTGAGGGTAGCGAATTTTGGCTCCTGCCAACACTTCGCTAACAAAGTAGATTGGCCTTTGAATCTTCTGAGCTCGTCCTTCTTCTTCACGTTCGACCACAAGGACCGTACTAACCACTTGATGAGTGGCTGAAACGTACAGCAGGAGAGGTTCTTGGGGTTGAGGCAAGGCCAGGACGGGCGGCGTTGTAAGGAACTCTTTGAAATCTTCAAAGGCCTTGTTGGCTTCCGCGGTCCACTGGAAGTCGTCTGTCTTCTTTAGTAATCTGAAGAAGGGCATGCCTCGTTCGCCGAGTCGGGATATGAAACGGCTTAGTGCCGCCATGCAGCCAGTGAGCTTCTGGACGTCCTTTTGGTTACTCGGGGGCTTCATGCTTAAGATGGCGTTGATCTTCTTTGGATTTGCTTCAATGCCGCGATGTGACACCATGAAGCCGAGCAGTTTGCCTGATGGAACGCCGAAAGTGCACTTCTCCGGGTTTAACTTCATTCTGAAGGCCCGGATGTTTGCGAAGGTTTCTTCTAGGTCGGCGATCAAGTCTTCTTTCTGCTTGGTCTTGATGACAACGTCGTCGACATAATCTTCAACGTTCTTGCCGATCTGCATCTGGAAGCATCTTTGGATCATGCGTTGGTATGTGGCGCCAGCGTTCTTCAGGCCGAAAGGCATGGTCATGTAGGAGTAGGCCCCAAACGGCGTGATGAACGATGTCTTCAGGCAGTCGGATTCTTTCAAGCTGATCTGGTGATAGCCCGAGTAACAGTCCAGGAAACTCAGGAGTTGGCAACCGCCGTTGAGTCAATGACTTGGTCGATGCGAGGCAGCCCGAACGGATCTTTGGGGCGGCTTTGTTGAGGCGGTATAGTCAACACACATGCGCCATTGCCCCGTCTTCTTGCGGACCAGGCCGGGTTGGCTAACCGCGGGATGAAGGACTTCGTGATGAAGCCGCAGCCAAGAGCTTTGCGAGTTCTTCCTTGATAGCGTCTTTTTGATCCTGCGCGAATCTGCGTAATCGTTGTTTTATCGGTTTAGCGTCATCTTTGACGTTCAAAGAGTGCTCGATCACCTCCCTAGGAATTCCAGGCATGTCAGATGGTTTCCAAGCAAAAATATCTTTATTATTTTGGAGGAAGGTGACGAGCGCGCTTTCCTATTTGGGATCTAGGTCAACGCCGATTACAGCAGTTTTCGAGGGATCCGACGGATCAAGGGAGATCTTCTTGGTCTTGGCGTCACCGGATCCTGATTTGGCTATCTTCTTCGCGGGGACTTCGCCCTCTGCCGAAGTTGATGCAGCCAATAGGACTTCTGTTGGCCACGTAATCTCTCGCAAGATTGGGCCATGTCGCGCTCTCCTTATCGCTGGTGAAGGCTTGCTTCACATCGTGCGAAGAGTGATGACGCCGTTGGGACCCGCATCTTCATGCGAGGTAGGTGTAGTGAGGGATCGCCATGAACTTGGCAAGCGCGGGCCTTCCGATGATGGCGTGATATGCTGTTTCGAAGTCGGCCACCTCAAAAGTGACGTTCTCCGTTCGAAAGTTCTCTCGGGCCCCGAAGGTGACTGGGAGGGAGATGTGCCCGAGTGGTGTAGAAGACAGCCCTGGGATGACTCCGTGGAAGGGGGCTGAGCTTGCCTTTAGTTCGGCCCTCGGGATCTGCATCTCATCCATGGTCTTGGCAAACAGGATGTTTAGGGCGCTGCCCCCATTGATGAGGACACGCTTAAGCCTGATGTTGCGGACCACGGGATCCAGGACGAGTGGATAGCGCCCCGGGTGAACCACTCGGTCAGGGTGATCCAAGCGGTCAAAAGTGATTGCCACTTCCGACCATCGCAGATATTGAGGGACTTCGGGCTGAGCCGTGTTGACCTCTCGGTCAGTTAGCTTTTGTTTCCTCTTGGATTCATAGGCTAGCGCCCCCCCGAAGATGTGGTTGAGCTCCCCCACTGGGTCTTGAAAAGGTTCGGCATTTTCAGTCGCGTTGTTCTTTTTGGCGCCTGACGGACCAGCCTTGTCAGTCGGCTTCTTTTTGAGCTGCGCCACGTACTGTTCGATGAACTGCTTGTAGATAAAACAGTCCTTCGCCGCGTGCTTATGATTCGGATGATGGGTGCACTGGGCGTTCATGATGGCATCGTAGGCGGCGACTCGGGGACAGCGTTGAGTGTTGGAGGTTGCGGCCACTAGGTCCTCAGATCGGCGCTTGCGATCTTTCTGGCCCTGGTTGCTGTTGTTGCCGCCATCCTTCTTAGGATTACGGCTCCCTCCCGCTTGCTTGTCTTCCCTTCTATCGGGCCGGTCTTGACGGGCGGCCATGATGGCATCATTGGATTTGGCGTATGAATTCGCCGTCTCGAACATTTGTTTCACCGTCTTCGGTGGTTTGCGTCCGAACTTCCCGATCAGCAGCTCATCACGGACTCCCTTCTGGAAGGCGGCGATGATGATGTCATCGGTGATGTTCGGGATCTTGTTGCGCTTCTCGGAGAAACGACGGATGTAATCCTTCGGGGCTCGTCCGGCTTTTGGATGACATTGTATAGGTCGAAGTGTGTGCCGGGCCTCTCGAAGGTACCTTGGAAGTTGGCGATGAAGTGGTCCTCGGCTCGCTCCACGAGCCGATTGAGCCTCTTGGCAGCTCGTGAGCCGCTTCGGCCGAGTTTGCGAGGCCACGGCGGAGTAATTGGCCATAGCTTTGTTGTCGCCACTGCAAGCACGGATGGCGAGGGTGTATACAGATTAGCCAAGATTTAGGGTCGGTCTTGCCATCGTACCTTTCAATCCCGTGGGCTTGAACCCACTCGGCCAATGCACTCGGCGAAGCTCCCGAGTGAAGGCCGGTACTTCGTCGTCGCCGCTATCGGGTGATCCCCTCCGATCTTCCCTAGTGCGTCGGTCTCGCTCCGGTAGCGGCGATCGAGGACTTCCCGCGATCATTCGGCGGGGTCTTCGGTTGGCTGGTCGGGTAGCTAGAGCGTTGTTGCGACGGACGCGGTGGTGGACGGGTGGACGTCCATGTCGTTTGTCGCGGGAGTCGGCCGTCTGCTCCGGTACTTCAGCGTGGACTCGCGGGGTGGGCCTCTTGGCACAGTCGTCGACCGATCGGCTCGGGCCTCTTATAGTCTCCCGACCTTAGAGGCGGAAGCCGGCTCTTGTCCGCGTTTCGCCACGATCGTCGCCTTCGTGCCGAGGTGGTGGGGTGGCCGTTAGGCGTGGCGGCGACGATGGTCTTGATCTTGTCGAGTATTGGAGTCACATTGGCGGGCGCCGTCTCCATGACGGTGTCCAAGAGGGTAAGTGCGGCAACAGCGTTCTGCTGTGGCGTTTGGAAGATGTTCGTGTTGCGGACCCGTGTTTGGAGGATGGCCTCCTGGGCAGACCGTCCCGCTGCACGTAGGTCCTGCTTCCTCTTGTCAGCCTCGTCCTTGCGCTGTTTCTCCTCTTCGGCTGTCTTGCGCTCGAGCTCCACCTTGGCTCGCTCTTCTTCAGCAAGCCTTCTGGCCATGGTTGAGTCGGACTCGTCCGGCTCGGCCATGAGGACATCAAAGCACTTCGGCTCATAGTCCATGCGGCAGTCGGAGTTGTCAGCTTCGTCAGAAGGGATGCCGTAGAGGTTGTCGAAGCCGGCGGAGCTGAGGTATCCGTTGAGCTCCGAAGATGAGCAGGAGCCAAATGATGGGAGGATGACGGCGACCTCCCTTGATCTTGGGTAACCCGGATCTGGATCGTTCCAGTCCGAGTCAGAGCTTGGGGGTGAGGGCTCCTCCGAGTGGGTCGCCACCGACTCGGGGGAGAGAAGTTCGCTGTAGATCTCGGCGGCGTTTGGCAACCCAAACGAAACCGAGAGGTCTTCGTCCGAATAGATTGCCTCCGTCGGGGAGGTGAGAAGATTGGCGCAGATTTCGGCGGTATTCGGTAATCCGAATGGTGCCGAGTGAAGTCCGTCGTCGGAGAAAGTAGATTGCATCTTGGTCTTCAAGATGTCGTTGTAGATGCTGGCGCTGTTCGGAAGCCCGAACGGCGTCGAGTGGATTTCTCCTTCCGACTGGTCTGAATCCGAGTCGAAGGAGGAGTCGTCGGCGAAGTCGCCGAATCTTGAAGGAGATCCCATCACGCTTGTCGGCGAGATTTGTTGAAGAAGTCTCGACGCGCGGTCCCCTACCTGGCGCGCCAACTGTCGAAACTTGGTCTCGGCAATATAATTTCTGGAGTCGCAGTCGAGATCGCCAATCATAATGGGTTAGAAGAAGAAGAAGGTTTAGACTGGTACAGGCCCTCTCAAGAGGTAATACCCTACTCCTGTTTCGGTGGATTCGATCCGCCGAGTGTCTTTATTGATCTCGTGATCTAATGCTCAAAGCTTAAAGCTGATCTAGAATCTGATCTCTGATCTAGCATATCATATCCCTCAAGGGACGCCCCTTATATAGTGTTGGGAGGAGGGCTTACAGATCGGAAACCCTATCTTACTCTAAGTTGGTTTCCTCAATCTTACCAAACCGTGACTATAGGCCGATTGCCTTATCTCTATTGGCAATCGTAACACCCAAGTCATGTTCGGTTTACAGATATGGCAGGCGCAATCTATCCCTACCTCCAGTCGGATAAGCTTGCCATGTAGATACCCCATTGCCATAATATCCACAGGTAACCTCATTCCTTGCTCCCAGCAGAATCTGAAAAACTCGCAGTGCCAATGCGGGTAAGAGCCGTCGTGGCGGCGGTAATATGCCACGCCTAGCTGATAGGGTGCCCTCTTGTACGGCTTGCCGCTGCGGCTTGCTTCTTCCTCCTGCACCCTACGTTGGAACCGCAGCCGGCTGTCTTGCCTGGGCCGACGATCGACCAATCGCCCGTTGGTATGAACCATGTTGATTGGTGCAGCTGCATCTCTAGCCGGCTCTTTGTGGGATGGTCTTGAGTCGGCCTTAACTGATTTTAGTGTTTCGGCTAAACTGTACGTCATTCGGTGCTGAGGATCAGCTTGCCTGTGGCCGGCTTGGACCATGTTGACCGGGAAGGGGTTGCCATTGACCTTCATCGGCTTAGCCGATTCTTTGAACTTTATCTTCCCAGCCTCAATGGCCGACTGGATTTGCTGCCTGAATACTTTGCAATTGTTTGTGCTGTGGGAGGTGGTGTTATGCCACTTGCAGTATCTTTTCTTTTTTAGTTCATCGGCTGATGGGATAACGTGGTTGTTCGGCAGCCGAATTTGCTTCTCCTTTAGCAGCTAATCGAAAATCCTATCGGCTTGAGTGATATCAAAGTCATATTTTTCCTCCTTAGCCGACTTTTTCAACCATTGACAGGTTATTGTCTTCTTGTTTCTGGTCCATTCGGCTGCTGCCACCTCCGCGTCGCTGTCGCTTGAATCTGTGTCCGTCGCGTAAGCGACGTGGGCGACTTTCTTGAAGGCCTTCTTGGATTCTTGAAATCTTTGCTTGCGGGCCATCACCTTCTGGGCAAAGTGGGCCAAGCTCTCGAAGTCTTGAGCCGAAAACCTTTCATGGATCGGTGGCAAGAGGCCATGAAAAGCTAAATCGGCTAGCTGTGAATCCGATAACACCAAGCTGTAGCATCGGTTCCTCATATCCCTGAAGCGTTAGATGTAATCTTGGACCGATTCCTCATGCTTCTGCCTAATGCCGGTGAGGTCCGACAACTTCATCTCATGGGTGCCGGAATAGAAGTAAATGTGGAATTCTCAAGATCGACCCAGCTTTGAACTGAGTTGTGTGGCAATGATGAGAACCAGGTGAAAGCCGATCCTAAGAGAGAGAGCGGGAATAGGCGCACTCTGAGCGCGTCCATAGCCGATGCTTCTCTGCATTGAGCCAATAATCAGCTGACGTGCTCGTAAGTGGACACATTATCCTGCCTGGAGAATTTTGAGAAATTCGGCACTTTGTACCGGTTTGGCAGTGGCACCCTTTTGAAGTATTCTGGATATGTGTACCGGTACATGTTGCTGAAATCCTTGGGTTTGAGGCCGAACTGATCGCGCATGACGTCGACAATCAGATCATCCAAGGCCTGTTGTCCTGAGCCTGAACGTGTGGCATCGGCTCGTATTGCTCGTAATGGACGGGTCCTTGCCGATACTGGAGTGGTGGTGTCTGCGGCCGATGTTGTTGTTCAAGGTGACCTCCTGGATATTGGTACTGGAACTAATTCGCGGCGGGAGGTGGCCGAGACACGATCGGCGGTGATTGTTCAGGAAGTAGCCGATTGCCGACGGGACTATGATGTGGCGTCGGTGCGATGTGGCCAATCAGCTCATTGGACATGATTGGCGCCGGTTGGTGTTGAATATGTTCTCCACTGCTCTGCGTCACGTGGAGCACCACGACCACGATGTTGAGGCTCTTGTCGGACCAGGATCTTGGGATGTGGCTCTGAAGTCGATGCCTATGCGTTTGGATGGATCGGAGGCCCTCCCTGAGGATTCGGCTGCCCAAGTGGCGGGATCGACAAGTCTTGGGTTGACAGCGTCCTATAGCCCGGGAACTGGCCATCAGTGAAGTCCGTCGGCCCTCTCGACAGCTGCTCGGCTGTCTTCGAGTCAACTACAGTGCTTATCATGTTGTTGAGTGTGTTAACCAGTATGCCACTTTGGTTGATGAGCGCATGATGGACAACCGAGTCGATTGGCCCGAACCGTCTTGTTCCTGCTTGATGTCCTCCATCTTCTTTTTTCCTTTCTTATCTTCATTAGACATATCGAAGTCTTCGATGGAGAACTTGAACTTCTAGAGGACTGCCGCAGAGCTGGTCTGGGTGAAAGATTGCAGATAATGAGCCTGCAGTCGCTCAACCATCTGTTTGTAGTCGGCTAGTTGTTCAGCCGACAACTGCTCCATCGTCACTGGGATGACGTTTTCCTAATCGATCTCTGGAGTTTTGGTGTTAGACATTGCGCCAATTTGGAAGTCTACAATTGTCCCACTGGGCGTGCCAAAAGTGTGTTGATGAGAATTTCGATTCCCACGCACTGGCCTCAGAGGTTTGCTTTACTCTAGTGCAAGTCCAAATTGGTTGCCTTTGGTGTTGTCAAGGGCGTGCCAGTTGGTTTGATCCTGTAACCAACAAGAAAACAAGAATATATGCATTAATTTAAAATTAGATCCTACCGGATTGGCTGTAGACATCAAAAAACATATATTGCTATCCCAAAGCACATTTATACTAAGTGATTGGGATAGATGGTAGTATACCAAGATAGTATAAATTACTTAGACTAAAGGTACATCAGGATAATAATTATCTCCGATACTGTAGGTCTAATGTGAATCGGCTAGTACTCTGATACATTTTATAAAAAGATATTAACCTAATCTAAATGCGCTAAACCTAGATCAATCGGCTTTCAACGTAACTTGACAGATTGATACTGGCTTAGAGCATTTATAGATTGAGATCTTAATATAAAAGACGGCTTTAATATATCTAATAGCAATTAACACTAAAAGATAACTAAAACAGGTAAGGCTGGCTGAAACTCCAGTGCTGTCTCTAATGATAAACATTAAACAGAACAGATCGTTGTAGTTCTAAAAGCAACTTAATAGGTCGATTAGATGCAGCATTAAGTATAAAAAAATACTAGATCTGTATGAGCTAATGAAAACCCCTCAAGACGGTAGATACGACATATAATCTAATTCAGCATCTGGATCTAGCTCTATCAGCTGCTGTCTTCTGAGATAAATCAGTCGATTGCAAGATAGATCTAGACATTGCTCTAGATTATATGGCGCATATGATAGATTAAGCAGTTTATAACATTAAAACTAGAGTATCATGGCGATGAAAGCACTAATCCCGATGATACAAGCCACTTGTAACAAGGAATTACCTTGTTCGGAGATCGATGCCGATGCAGCCCGAGCGAAAGCAAGAACTTGTCGAAAAGAATAAAATAAAAGGGTGGTGATGTGCCGAAGTTGATTGATTCTGTGTTGTTTTTTTACAAGCCTTCCGGTCTTATTTATACCCAGATACATAATGAGTCCATGACGGACACGATTCCTATTACAGGTTAGATTACAAAACAAACCGACATATCACGAAAGGAAACTAAACAAAATATCCTAATTTAAAGATACAACTGCCGTTATAGGACATTATCCACAGATGGCAATATCTTTAATGCATAATTTGGAGACCGAATCCAACACCTTATCTTCATGCTTTCTTTTTGGGACTGGCTCCACTTCTATCTCAACTCGGAATCAGCTATCGGCTATCCTGGTTCGATTCGGGCTTAGCCGACGGGCTCCGCAACTGATTCGGACTCAGCCGATACGGACTCTATTCTTCGCAGATCGTGCATATACTCCGATTCCACTTCAAACTCTGCTCCAAACCCGGGGATTTGGTTACCAAATTCTGTCGTTAACAAGTTTCCTTTTGAGATAATGTCAGTTTGTTTAGAGATTTAATCTGTAATAGGAATCGTGTCTGTTATGGACTCTGTATATTTGGGTATAAATATGACCCGAGACCTTGTAAAACATATCAACAGACATCAATACAACTTCGGCGCATCGCTAACCTTTTTGTTTTACGTTTTTCTTGACGAGTTCTTGCTTTGACCTTGGGCTGCATCGACTTCGATCTCCAGGACAGATAATTTCTTGTTACAAGCGACTTGTGGTATCGAGGCCAGTGCTTCCATCATTATGATACTCTGATTCTGATGTTGCAAACTGCTTAATTTATCATATGCGACATATAATCTAGATCAATGTCTAGGTCTATCTTGTGATCGGCTAATGTCTCTTTGAAGATAGCAGCCGATAGATATAGATCCAGAGGTTGATTTAGGTTATATGGCGTATCTACCATCTCGAAGAGCTCTCATTAGCCTATATAGATCCTATAATTCTTTTGGTACTTAATGCTGCATCTAATCGACCTATTAAGTCGCCTTTAGAATTATGTAGATTTATTTGGTTTAATGTTTGCTAATAGAGATAGAATTGGGGTTTCAGCCGGTCTTACCTGTTCTAATCATTTTTATGTATTATTACTGCTAAATGAATTAGAACCGTCTTTTATATTAAGATCCTAATCTACTTAAATGGGTTAAGCTCGGCATCAATCCGTTAGGTTATACTAACAGCCGATTGGTCTTAGTTTAACACATTTATTTCATATTAATATCTTTTTATAAAACATATCAGAGTACTAGCCGATTTACATTAGATCTGCGACATCGGCTAAGTTATGAATATATATAATTGTGTTCCTAACGTACTTTTGGATCTAAGTGATTTATACTGTCTCGGTATACTTCCGTGTTAGTGATATGCCCTAGAGGCAACATGGAGATGTTGGATATCATGATCAATGTTTATGTATTTATAAATAAAGTGTTATTCAGTTCCATGAAATAGACAACTTATATTGATCAATAAGTATGTGACTTATTTATGAGACTCTTTATGTATGAATCTATTTCTAAACGATCCCTAATCATATGTCATATTGTTGGAACAAATATGATTTTAAGATCGGCATGTTTATTGATTGATGATCATGTCTCATAGATCATGGTATGGAAATACCAAATCAATATGCATGGACATGTGTTAGAGAACACATTGTTGGATAGACCCACCATGAGACACTACAGGAATTAATGTGCCATTAGTTGGTCTCAGGTAGTGTTGGTACAAAGTCCTTAGACCTGAGGTCATCATGGATTCCAACATGTGTAGTAGTCTACTTTGGGACTACTAAACGCTATTTCGTAACTGGGTAACTATAAAAGCAGTCTTCGGGTTTGCTATGAAACATGTAGCGGGATGTGAATGATAAAGATGGAATTTTCCCCTCCTTTGGAGAGATATCTCTAGGCCCCTCGAGGTAATGGATTATGGAAGTGCATGGCCATACCGAGTTGATTGAGGAGTCAATCAACAGACAGATAATCCAATACGGTTCGAGTGAATGGTTAAGCTATTGAAGGGATGGCACACACATCTTTCCTATAGCTTAATTGGTATCGTGAGGCAAAGGGATTTGTGTACACATTACAGGTTCAGAGCCGATATTATATTCTTGTATACTATGGTGTCAATATGTGCTGCTAGGCACCGCTGTTGACAGATCGACTGAGTTGGACTCGAGCCGACGATGGGCTGAGTTCGACTCGGGCCGAAACCGAGTATACCTGAACCTACAGGGTCGCACACTTAAGGGGATAAGAACAGGCATTCGAGTTGGACTCGGATACGGCTCGATCGGATAGGGATCCGATCGGATAGAGTCCTATGGGCTTACGAAGTCCGGCCGGCCAACTCTATGAGATTCGGATAGGATCCGATTCAAAATAGAGTCCCGATGGGTCTCTAGGCCCAACCGGCAACTCTATATATAAGGGGGAGGGGTGGAGAGCTGCGGCATGTTAATTGAATTGAAACCGAATCAATCTGATTTGGCGCAACAGAAGTCGGCGAGATCAATCTCCACGGAAACCATCCCCACCTCCGAGCCAAAACCCTAGCCTTGCATCTTGTGCTAGCACAAGGGTGTTAGGCATTCTGTTCCCGGACGTGTGGATACCGGTAGAGGCGCTGCTACGTTGCGGTGCTGTTCGTCAGCTGCGAATCGGCTGTGGTGGAATCGGCTGCGGTCCGTAGCTTCCACGTAACCCTTCATACCGATCTATCCCAATCACTTAATCTAAATGTTCTTTAGGATAGAAATTGTATATTTATTAATATCTATAGCCGATCAAGTAAGATCTAACCCTAACCAAACGCCTATTCTTTGTTTTCTTGTTGGTTACATGATTAAACCAACTGGCACGCCTGTTGAATCACTAAAGGCGACCAACTTCGGACCTGCACTAGAGTTAAGCAAATCTCCCAGGCCAGTGCGTGTAAAAAAATCACACCAACACGCTTTTGGCACGCCCGGTGGGACCACATCTTCTGGATCCGGCGCAATGGTGAACGTCATATCGACTGATCTCAACCAGGAAAACGTCATCCCGGTGACTATGGACAAGCTTTCGGCTGAACAAAAGGCCAAATATCAGCAAATGGTCGAGAGGCTGCAAGCACATTATCTGCAATCTTTCATCCAGACCAGATCTGGGGCAATCCTCCAGAAATTCAAGTTCAACATTGAAGACCTTGATACTTCCTCTAGCGAGGACAAGAAAGGAAAGAAAAAGATGGAGGAAGTCAAGCAAGAACATGACGATTCAGAGCTCCACACGCTGCAAGATCGGATCGACTCGGCTGCCCACCACGCGCTTGTCAACCAGTCAGGGACACTGGTGAACACGTTAAACAACATGATAAGAACTGTGGTTGACTCAAAGATAGCCGAGCAACTGCCAAGAGGGCCGACATATTTCACTGATGGCCAGTTTCCATCGTACAGGACGCTGTCAACCCATGGGTTGCCAGTCCCTCCACTCAGGCAGCCGACTCCTCCAGAGGGAACCCCACTCCAGCCGAATGCACAATCATCGGCTGCGTGACCACATCCCAAGGTCCTGGTTCGGCCACAGCCTCAACACCAGGGCCTCGACATCCCAGTGACGACTGAGGAGCAGGTGGAAGACATCTTCAACACCCATCGGCCATCCGTCATACATAACACGCTAGTTGGTAACTATTTGATGGATCCACTTCACAACTCCGGCGGCAATCGGCCCCTCCCCGAGCAAACACCACCATTTGCCTCTCGGCTGCCTGCTGCTATAAACCAGCTGTAGCATCATCTTCCAGGAGGCAGCTACGAGCAGCACTATCGGCCTCAGATGCCACCAATGCAGTATCACCAAGGACCCGTACACCATGAGCAATACGAGCCGATACCACCATTGGAAGAAAACATGCCATGGGCCGATTTGATCACAGATGTTATGAGTGATCAGTTCGGTCTCAAGCCAAAAGACTCTGGCAACATGTACCAGTACCCATATCCAGAATATTTTGAGAGGTGCCCCTGCCAAACCGGTACAAGGTGCCAAACTTTTCAAAATTCTTTGGGCAAGACAATATATCACCTTACGAACACGTTAGCCGATTCCTGGCACAATGCGGAGAAGCATCGGCTACTGACGCGCTCAGAGTGCGCTTATTTCCATTGTCACTCTCGGGATCGGCCTTTACATGGTTTTCATCCCTACCTTACAACTCGGTCCAGAGCTGGGCCGATCTCGAGAAGCAATTCCATAGCTATTTCTACTCCGGGACCCACGAAATGAAGTTGTTGGATTTGACCAGTGTCAGGAAGAAGCATGAGGAGTCGATGCAAGACTACATCCAGCGGTTTAGGGACATGAGGAACCACTGCTACAGCCTGGTACTGTCATACTCACAGCTAGCCGATTTAGCCTTTCATGGCCTTTTGGCCCCGATCCGTGAGAGGTTTTCGGCTCAAGATTTCGAGATCTTAGCCCATTTTACTCAGAAGGTGACAGCCCACGAACAAAGGTTTCAAGAATCAAAGAAAGCCTTCAAGAAAGTCACCCACGTCGCCTACGCAATGGATTCTGATTCAAGCGACAGCGACGCAGAAGTTGCAGCAACCGAATGGACTAAGAACAAAAGACTATAACGAGCCAATGGCTGAAGAAATCGGCTAAGGAAGAAAAGTATGATTTTGACATAACTAAAGCCGATAGGATCTTCGTTCTACTGCTGAGAGAGAAACAGATACAACTTCCGGGCAACCATGTCATTCCGTCGATCGAGGACTCAAAAAGAAGAGATACTACAAGTGGCACAACACCACCTCCCACAGCACCAACAATTGTAAGGTCTTCCGCCAAAAGATACAGTCGGCCATGAGGCAGGGAAAATCAAATTCGAAGAATCGGCTAAGCCGATGAAAGTTGACGGCGATCCCTTCCCTGTCAACATGGTCCAAGCTGGCCAAAGGCGAGCTGATTGATAGTACAGCATGGCGCACGGCTCAGCCAACCCCCAACAAACGACCATGGCTGACTCAGACCAACAAGAGCCGACTGTGATAAAAGCTGCACCAATCAACATGGTCTACATCGGCGGCCGATCGGCCGGCAAGCGCCCGAACAGACGGATAGCCAAGCTGCGGTTCCGGCGCGAGTTCAAGAAGAAGAAGAGGTCCGACGCGGCAAGCTGTACCAGAGGACGTCGGATCGGCTAGGAGTGGCATATTACCGCAGTCATGACGACTGTGATCCACATTGGCGCTGCGTGTTCTTCAGGTTCTGCCGGGAACAAGGGATGAGGTTGCCCACTCTCAAAAATTTCCTGGCCTGCAGCAAATACAGGGAGGACGAATACAGGGATCCACCAATGGAAAGTTCTAGCCGATTCGTCCCCCGAGCCGTTCAACTCAACCAGCGGAAATTTTCCGTCCATGATCGGCTCAGTCCAATCCACCAGGACTTCTTCCAAGAAGAGGATGAAGAGGAGGCTGAAGAAGAACAATTGGCCAACCCCCAATGGTGTCCTTCGGACTTATTCACCAAAACACAGAAAAGGAAAATTCAGAGGCTGAAGAGCGAAGGACAGGAGGAAGAAGTCCAGCAGATGATTCAACGGCAACAACGTCGACAGGGCAGAAAACAGTGGCGTGTGAAGAAACAGGCAGCCTGTGGACCCCCGTTTTTGAGGACGGGAATCATTCGTGTTCATAGTACCTTATCCCTGGATCGAGTAGTTTGGTACCCACGAATACAGTTCTGAATTTCCAGGTGCAAAGTGCACGAATAGTCTTACACGAAATTATTACAACAATAGGCCCGAAGGCAATATCCAATACATATAGGACCTACCAGTCCGGATACATCCGAAAACAGAAATTAGATAAGATAGCAGACGGAAGGCAGCAGCATGCCGATTGCCACAGGCATCGACTGGGGACTAAGACCTGTTGCGCTCCGTTGTCTTCATTCCTCCTAGTAGTGTGTGTACGGGTCTTCCTCATCTCCTTCATCTGGAGGTTTGTGCGTATAGCAAGGGTGAGTACCCAACGTACTCAACAAGCCAACACGGAATGATGCACATGATAGGGTCATTCAAAGGATGGCTATGGTTTATTTGCGCAAAGCCAATTTTCACAAATCATTTCACAAACCTAACATCTAGCCAGGTCAAGTTTTAGGTCCATAGTATATTAAGTCGGCGACGGTTCGTCCACCATCCATTGTGATCCCAAGGATAGCTTCCCGCCTCCGATCCGTCGTGGTTTTCGGGGTGTCTTTCTCCTTTCTCTCGATAGAGAAGTTGGTTTCCCCAGCACATAAAGTCATTATGCAATCCCACCCATCAGTTTAAAATTTATGAGTCTAGCCACGGAAAACACTTGTCACGTCGCTCATTAACCGTGAGCACGGCTATTCGAATAGATTGATTAACTCACACTGCAGTGGATGTACACTTTACCCGTACTCCGCAACTACTCATTGAATGAGCTTACATCCCTCTATATGGGACGGTCACGGCAAAGCCTTTCGATAACCTCACTTTGGCAGTACCCGCTTCATGAACTTAAGCCCTCATGCACTCTAGCCGTCATTTCCTAGCAGTGAGAGGAGTTATGGCGTTCCGGGGTAAGAGAAAGAATTGCTCTATCCTTGAACTTTCCATCTTCATGTCCTTTTTTCATGTCTTCATTTCTTCATGTTGATCGCATGCCCGATCTCGCCAGTACCAACCAGCGGTACACCCCTGCGGAAGGCCCTTAACTATCGTCCGAGGCACTCACCAGTGGTGCACCCCCACCGGCAAGCCCTTACCTCAACGCCAACACCTGAACCTACTATGCAAGGATACTGCCTCCGCTCGGATATTTAATCAGCTAGGTCTATCCCCATTCGAGAAGTACGGTTGTACTGGCTCGTTCTAAGTTGTAGTCTCATGGCTCGGTCCTTAAGCCGGGGACGGTACTAGCCTTTCCGGAATCCACCCAAATCCATCCATCCGCCCAGTCTAAAAACATTGGTTTGTATTTTCATTTTCATCAAAGCCATTTCCAACTTGATCAAGGCAACGTGGCTCTCATGTCTCCACTTGCCGTGTCTCAACCATCTTCCCAAGATAGTTGCCCAAGCACGAGGCTTATTTGTAAAATCATGAGTATGCAAGAATCTAGTATAAGCGTGGCTAAGCATTTTACCGAAGATAACCTCCGGTTGTATCGCATCGAAGGTTTACAAAGAATATTTCTAAGGGTATTCAATATCAAGGCAGGGTATATCAAGAATAGGTACTCATTTATGTATAGCATGCAATTTGTAATTGAAAACAACATCATTTCACAAAGTAGGATCAATATGTTCAAAGGGGTGTGTTGACTTGCCTTGCTCGCACACTTGTTGGTTAGGGTCTTACGTGTACTCAACGCCTTCCTCGGACGCTAATCGTACGTGCGAGAAACCAAATTTGAATTCGATTAGAATTCAAGTAGAATCCAAGAAAATCCAACGAAAACCAAGTAAATCGCAATAGCGGCTCCTAACACTAGGCTATGACTCTATGCGAACCTAGGCTCGAGTTTCGATGAAATCCGGGTTAGAGCGAAAGGGTTATAAGGATTCGAAGTTTTGTAATGAATTCGATTTTGTTAAGAAGGGTGCGACATTTATTTTAATATGCTTAAAGTTTGAGAAATACTAGAGTTGATGATTCAATTAATAAAAGAAAGTGGTTATCTTTTAATTTCATTGAATTATTTCTCGGTCGAGAAGTCCTAGGGTTTATAATAATCTAAATCAAAATTAATTGATAGAAGCTAGACTTGCATATCGTTGGATTTTCGACTTTTAGAAAATCTATATGATAAATATTATGTGATGATGAACTAAATCGTAAACAAAATCCCAAACGAATAAATTATGCGACAATCAATAAGTTTCGGATAGTACTACCTAGGGTTAATAGTAATCGATCCCAAAAATAATCAAGGCAGCTAAGTATTATATTAATACTCTAGGTTTTAAGTCTAGCAAATATATAGATCAATAATAATATTTTGGAGATCAATTTATGACATAATAATTTTCTGTGAAGGATAAATGAATGCTATGATTAAATAATTTGGAAAACATGTTTGATAATCGGTCCCGAATTATTTTTGGAAACCAAATTTATTTTGAAGAAAAATATGTAATTTTGCCCAGAGATTTTCCTGAAATAGCCTCAAAAATTTTCCAAATTTTTTTCCAAAAATTTCCCAAAATTTTTCCCAATTTCCCCCTTTTCTTTTCTTTCTCTTCTTTTCTCTTTTTTTTTCCTACCCGGCACTGTGCCTTTCTCTCTCCTCTACCCCCCCCTCGTCTACCCCCCGCTGCTCGCTCGTCCGAGCCGGCGGTGATGGCGCGGCGGTAGAGGACGGCGGCGACAGCGATGGCGCGGCCCAAGATGGAAAATGGGACGCGCGGGGCTCACCTAGCGGCGGCGGGCGACGGCGAACGGCGGCGTGCGGTGGATGGCGACGAACGGCAGCGGCACACGGTTCGGCAAACCGGCAACGGCGGCGAACTCGGCAACTCCGACGACGACGAGGAGAAAAGAGGAGGAGAAGGCGACGGCGTGGCTTGGGAAAATAGGGGGCTTTGCCCTTATTTATAGGCGCACCGGGAGAGAGGTTAGAGAGGGGAGCGCGGGGTCCGGCGGCGACGGCATGCGTGCGCCACGTGACGCGGTCTCGGCGGGGTCCGGCGCGCGTGGGAACACGGCGACGTGGCGCGGCTACGGCACGGCATGCGCGCGGCGAAGGGCGGCTGCGGCGTCGGCGTGTCGCACGGGCGACGGGCGCGCGCGCGGCGGCTACGGGCGGCGGGGCACGAGCGCGGGCGCGGGCATGGCGGCGTGGGCACGCACGGGCGACACGCGGTGAACGTCGTGCGCGCGCGGCGGGCGGGCGCGCGTACGCGCGGGCGACACGCGGCGCGCGGAGCGGGCCGACGCGACGCGGTCCGGGCCACGGGACTCGGTCGAACACTTGGCGACGCATGAACAGGTGCAAATTTTGTTTTTCCCGAATTAAATTCCCAATTTCTCCTTTCTATTTTCTTTCACCTCCAAAATTCAAAATAAAATATAACACATCTAAAAATAAGTTGTAAAATATATGTCCAACCTTTCCACCCACTTTTATTATTTTACAAATATATTTTACATATCTAATTTAATTCTTTTCCTCAATTCGAGAAAATGCGATTTCGATTCAAATTAATTTCTAAATTTCATATAGATACCCTAAAATATTTTATTACTCATTTTGCTCACTAATTAATATTACTCAATCTTCTAAATAATGTTTTCTCCCAAATATATATTTATATATATTATAAATCCCTAACTCTTTTCCTATATTAAAATTCCTAATTCTAAACTCCGAAAATTTTCTCCCGGCGAAAATTCAAATCGTTTGGTTTTTCAAAAACACCGAGATGAATTTCTTGCGTATAAATTTATGCAACCAAGCTGGTAAATAAGAAGCGAAAACTCGATCAAGAAGCAACAATCAAAAGTTTTTTGTAAGTTCTGATTTTTGATTCCGGTTTTAAATTCCTCGATTTTCAGGATGTTACAAACCTACCCCCCTAACAATAAATCTCGTCCCCGAGATTTGGGTCGGGTCGCGATTGGGAGTCGGTCGGTACAAACATATAGGATGGATCCATGGGACTCCTTCTTAACAGGACGACGAATAGATTGGCTGCTCCGGGTGACGCAGGAATCTATCACCGAGTTTCTAAGGGTGGTCCACTTCAATTCTTTGTTCCGGATACATGATGTTGTCAGCTCTTAATCCTTGGGAATCCTTCAAGCATGCAGGATTCAGTAGGTCTCTAATTTTCCTTAAGTTGTACAATAGACTTGTTGTTCTAAACTGTTGGAACCTTTTGCTGCAGACGGGTGGTGATCCTGGTAGGATTGCAGTCGTGTTATTTTGGTGGGCGACAAGAGGTTATCTAGGGAAGTTCGGTTCTACCAAGCTCTAACATAGTGTCCAATCTAAGAGTCCGGAGTTATGTCACTCTACCCCCCTAACAATAAGTTCAAGCTTGGCTTTTTAGGATAAGGCCTATATTGGTGCCGGTATGGAGTACAGCTATATCTCTTCCTGTTGATTGCACTATTATGGGTTTCCTAGGGTTTACCTGACATAGGTTATGTGCTGTGCTTGTTTCTGAGGTTATGAAAGAATGCGAGGTTTTGAAACCAATCAAAACTTTAACTTAGTGCAGAATGGATGGAGAACGTACCCATTAGCACGATCTGGTCCTCCTGGGCCTCTTCAGCATGCACATGGTTCACTTGGCCATGGCAGATTCTAGTGGTGGCCTCCTTCGGTTGGGGTGTCCCGAACAGTCTGCGTCCAGGTACCGGGGCAGGGGTCCCTCTTACAGCAATGGCGTTGGCTCCAGTACGGACGGGGGTGTTACGTGGCTTAGGGCAGTGATTGGCGAAATGTCCATATTCCCCACGCTTGAAGCAGCTTCACGTCTTTAAGTCTTGGGGTCGCCAAGGTAGGTGCCGGGAGCGAAAGCGGTGGCAGGTGGCTGCGGCGTTGCGGGTGCAACGGGCGATTGGTCATCATGACGGCTGGCTTCCAACTGTTGGTGTTGCTCCTTTGGGTCGTTGGGGTGTTCCTTGAATCGGGCGGGCTAGAGCAAGTCTTCTCTTTCGGTTGTTTTCAACCGTCTTTTGATCATGCTCGAGCCTTACGACCTTGTTGATGAGGATCTGAAAGTTAGCGTGGTCACGACCGATCATCGGTCCTCTTAACTCATCGTTCAGTCCTTCAATAAACTTGTCCATCTTTTCCTCTTCGTCTGCCAGATCGCTGGTGGCGTAACGGGCAAGCTGCGTGAACTTGTTAAGATACTCTTGTACCGTGGTGTTTCCTTGGCGCAGCCTACGGAACTCATTTTTCTTCATCCTCATAACCGCGGCTGGTACAAAATTTTCATGGAAAGCGCCGTGAATTCTTCCCATGTCGGTTCTCGGCATCTTCTGCCCGTCTCTTTGTAGGTGTCCCACCAGTCACTTGCGGGACCTTCCAGCTGATTAGTGGCGAAGATGACTCTGTCAGCTTCCCGTACTCGGACGAGCGTCAACTTCTTCTCTATTACCCTCAACCAATCTTCAGCATCCATTGGTTCCTCTGCCATGGAGAACGTTGGTGGCTTGGCTCGCATAAACTCGCCTAGGCTTGATCCTCCGTGGTGTCCTTGGTTGTTGGCAATGGCTTGAAGCAGTTGGGTTTGCGAAGCCATGACTTCCGCTAGGGTGGAGGGGTTAGGCTCCGGCGGGTTCTCCGTAGCTGCTGAGGCTCTGCGACGGTGCACCATCTGAGGAATATAGATGAGGTAAATGATTGGATCGACTAATGTCATGGTTCTAATCGATTTTTGAGTGATCTCCAAGTTGTTCTTAAGTGATCTTTTGCACACAACAAGCATGGTGGAATAAACTCGTTTAAAATATAACATAGGACTTTATATTAGTTCATAAACGTTACATCATAGGAGGGGTACATCGGACTGCCATGCACAGTCCCACACAACATAATACAATCACAACAACATCGGTCTAGGATCTTCATATATAAAGGGGAAAGAGTACGTTCATTGCTGTCTTAACTCCATCCAAAGCAAGACCAGAGTTGATGCAGACTTCTTGTCTAGTTGTTTGGGCTGCCGCCCGATCTGGGGTTGCCTCCTATGGCTGTTGTATTGGCACCGGTAAGAGGAGGGGTGCTGTGTGGCTTGGGGCATTGGTTGGCATAGTGCCCAAATTCTTCACAGTTGAAGCAAGTCACATTCCTTTTCCTTGGGGCTGCCAGGATAGGTGTTGGAGTGCGAAACGGTGCGGCAGTTGTCCTAGGGCAGTCATTGGCATAATGCCCTAACTCTCCACAGTTGAAGCAGTGCACATTCCTCTTTAGACGTCGGGGAATCTCCTCAGCATTTTCAGGGGTACACACTGTGCTCGTGATGATCATCCTGCCAGTACCACCTGTGGTCCATTTTGGTGACTTCCTCTTCCTGGAGTTGGATGGCGAACTAAGCCCTTGGCCGGTCATTGGATTGAATTCCTTGTCCTTCCTTCCGCACTGTATCTCTCCCTCGATCGGGGTTCCGGTGTGCTTTTCCCCTGCACAGTTTCTTATTCCATATCCTTGTTCCATAAAGCCGTAGCGGGGGCCAAGTGTTTCCTTCCCTCCTAATGGTGGGTTTGGCGTTACTGCTCTCTGTGGGCTTGGCAGTATATTCGCAGGAGTCATCAAGGCTTGAGTCGGAACGTGCTGACGTTGCTCTGGACACGAACCCAAAACTTGAAGGTGTCGTTGCATTTGCTGCACCATCATGATCATCAATTGTGTCTGGCTAGCCATTATCTGGGAGGTTGGATTCATAGGGAAAGAGGGTGAAATGTCCATAGGGTCGCTCTAGGTTGATCCATGAGATTGCTGAGATCTTGATTTCTTGCCCTTGTTCTTTCCCATCTATCGTCAGAGAGAGAAAGAAATCAGAAAAACAGTTAAGCTCTGGTTGGGACCTTGTTCCTGTGTACTCTTATTGCGTTAGCGGGTGGAATAAACAATCTCTCAAGCTTTAACAGGGTCACCGCCCTATATCTATTTTTGAAGATAGTTTAGGGTTTAGAGGAAGGTAAAATCAAATGTTTGTAGAGAAACTGGGGTGAGAGAGAAATATGTTTGTTTTGTGAAAATAGTTTGTATTTCCAAAATAATCCTATGTAGGGATAATTCCCTTTAACCAGCTATAAATGGTGGGCGCCGGTTGGTCTTATCCTACGGTCGCCTTTGCTCGATACCAGCTCGTGGACCCCCGTTTTGAGGACGGGAATCATTCGTGTTCATAGTACCTTATCCCTGGATCGAGTAGTTTGGTACCCACGAATACAGTTCTGAATTTCCAGGTGCAAAGTGCACGAATAGTCTTACACAAAATTATTACAACAATAGGCCCGAAGGCAATATCCAATACATATAGGACCTACCGGTCCATACATCCGAGCAGAAATTAGATAAGATAGCGGACGGAAGGCGCGGCATGCCGATTGCCACAGGCATCGGCGGGGACTAAGACTGTTGCGCTCCGTTGTCTTCATTCCTCCTAGTAGTGTGTGTACGGGTCTTCCTCATCTCCTTCATCTGGAGGTTTGTGCGTATAGCAAGGGTGAGTACCCAACGTACTCAACAAGCCAACACGGAATGATGCACATGATAGGGTCATTCAAAGGATGGCTATGGTTTATTTGCGCAAAGCCAATTTTCACAAATCATTTCACAAACCTAACATCTAGCCAGGTCAAGTTTTAGGTCCATAGTATATTAAGTCGGCGACGGTTCTGTCCACCATCCATTGTGATCCCAAGGATAGCTTCCCGCCTCCGATCCGTCGTGGTTTTCTGGGGGTGTCTTTCTCCTTTCTCTCAGATAGAGAAGTTGGTTTCCCCAGCACATAAAGTCATTATGCAATCCCACCCATCAGTTTAAAATTTATGAGTCTAGCCACGGAAAACACTTGTCACGTCGCTCATTAACCGTGAGCACGGCTATTCGAATAGATTGATTAACTCACACTGCAGTGGATGTACACTTTACCGTACTCCGCAACTACTCATTGAATGAGCTTACATCCCTCTATATGGGACGGTCACGGCAAAGCCTTTCGATAACCTCACTTTGGCGTGCCGCTCCATGAACTTAAGCCCTCATGCACTCTAGCCGTCATTTCCTAGCGGTGAGAGGAGTTACAGCGTTCCGGGGTAAGAGAAAGAATTGCTCTATCCTTGAACTTTCCATCTTCATGTCCTTTTTTCATGTCTTCATTTCTTCATGTTGATCGCATGCCCGATCTACGCCGAGTACCAACCAGCGGTACACCCCTGCCGGAAGGCCCTTAACTATCGTCCAGGCACTCACCGGTGGTGCACCCCCACCGCAAGCCCTTACCTCAACGCCAACACTGAACCTACTATGCAAGGATACGCCTCCGCTCGGATATTTAATCGCTAGGTCTATCCCCATTCGAAATACGGTTGTGCGGCTCGTTCTAAGTTGTAGTCTCATGGCTCGGTCCTTAACGGCCGGGGACGGTACTAGCCTTTTCCGGAATCCACCCAAATCCATCCATCCGCCCCAGTCTAAAAACATTGGTTTGTATTTTCATTTTTCATCAAAGCCATTTCCAACTTGATCAAGGCAACGTGGCGCTCATGTCTCCACTTGCCGTGTCTCAACCATCTTCCCAAGATAGTTGCCCAAGCACGAGGCTTATTTGTAAAATCATGAGTATGCAAGAATCTAGTATAAGCGTGGCTAAGCATTTTACCGAAGATAACCTCCGGTTGTATCGCATCGAAGGTTTACAAAGAATATTTCTAAGGGTATTCAATATCAAGGCAGGGTATATCAAGAATAGGTACTCATTTATGTATAGCATGCAATTTGTAATTGAAAACAACATCATTTCACAAAGTAGGATCAATATGTTCAAAGGGGTGTGTTGACTTGCCTTGCTCGCACACTTGTTGGTTAGGGTCTTCTGTGTACTCAACGCCTTCCTCGGACGCTAATCGTACGTGCGAGAAACCAAATTTGAATTCGATTAGAATTCAAGTAGAATCCAGATAAATCCAACGAGAAAACCAAGTAAATCGCAATAGCGGCTCCTAACACTAGGCTATGACTCTATGCGAACCTAGGCTCGAGTTTCGATGAAATCCGGGTTAGAGCGAAAGGGTTATAAGGATTCGAAGTTTTGTAATGAATTCGATTTTGTTAAGAAGGGTGCGACATTTATTTTAATATGCTTAAAGTTTGAGAAATACTAGAGTTGATGATTCAATTAATAAAAGAAAGTGGTTATCTTTTAATTTCATTGAATTATTTCTCGGGTCGAGAAGTCCTAGGGTTTATAATAATCTAAATCAAAATTAATTGATAGAAGCTAGACTTGCATATCAGTTGGATTTTCTGACTTTTAGAAAATCTATATGATAAATATTATGTGATGATGAACTAAATCGTAAACAAAATCCCAAACGAATAAATTATGCGACAATCAATAAGTTTCGGATAGTACTACCTAGGGTTAATAGTAATCGATCCCAAAAATAATCAAGGCAGCTAAGTATTATATTAATACTCTAGGTTTTAAGTCTAGCAAATATATAGATCAATAATAATATTTTGGAGATCAATTTATGACATAATAATTTTCTGTGAAGGATAAATGAATGCTATGATTAAATAATTTGGAAAACATGTTTGATAATCGGTCCCGAATTATTTTTGGAAACCAAATTTATTTTGAAGAAAAATATGTAATTTTGCCCAGAGATTTTCCTGAAATAGCCTCAAAAATTTTCCAAATTTTTTTCCAAAAATTTCCCAAAATTTTTCCCAAAAATTTCCCAAAATTTTTCCCAATTTCCCCCTTTTCTTTTCTTTCTCTTCTTTTCTCTTTTTCTTTTTTTCCTACCCGGCACTGTGCCTTTCTCTCTCCTCTACCCCCCCCTCGTCTACCCCCCGCTGCTCGCTCGTCCGAGCCGGCGGTGATGGCGCGGCGGTAGAGGACGGCGGCAGCGATGGCGCGGCCCAAGATGGAAAATGGGACGGCGCGGGGCTCACCTAGCGGCGGGGGCGGCGCGAACGGCGGCGTGCGGTGGATGGCGGCGAACGGCGGCACACGGTTCGGCAAGCCGGCGGCGGCGGCGAACTCGGCAACTCCGACGACGGCGAGGAGAAAAGAGGAGGAGAAGAAGCGACGGCGTGGCTTGGGGAAAATAGGGGCTTTGCCCTTATTTATAGGCGCACCGGGAGAGAGGTTAGAGAGGGAGCGCGGGGTCCGGCGGGCGACGGCTGCGTGCGCCACGTGACAGCGGGTCTCGGCGGGGTCCGGCGCGCGTGGGGAACACGGCGACGTGGCGCGGCTACGGCACGGCATGCGCGCGGCGAAGGGCGGCTGCGGCGTCGGCGTGTCGCACGGGCGACGGGCGGCGCGCGCGGGCAGCTACGGGCGGCGGGGCACGGGCGACGCGGGCGCGGGGCACAGGCGGCGTGGGCACGCACGGGCGACACGCGGTGAACGTCGTGCGCGCGCGGGCGGGCCGGCGCGGCGCTGAGTACGCGGGCGACACGCGGCGCGGGCGGGGCGGGCGCGACGGCGCGTCCGGAGCCACAGGACTCGGTCGAACACTTGCTGACGCATGAACAGTGCCGAATTTTGTTTTTCCGAATTAAATTCCCAATTTCTCCTTTCTATTTTCTTTCACCTCCAAAATTCAAAATAAAATATAACACATCTAAAAATAAGTTGTAAAATATATGTCCAACCTTTCCACCCACTTTTATTATTTTACAAATATATTTTACATATCTAATTTAATTCTTTTCCTCAATTCGAGAAAATGCGATTTCGATTCAAATTAATTTCTAAATTTCATATAGATACCCTAAAATATTTTATTACTCATTTTGCTCACTAATTAATATTACTCAATCTTCTAAATAATGTTTTCTCCCAAATATATATTTATATATATTATAAATCCCTAACTCTTTTCCTATATTAAAATTCCTAATTCTAAACTCCGAAAATTTTCTCCCAGCGAAAATTCAAATCGTTTGGTTTTTCAAAAACACCGAGATGAATTTCTTGCGTATAAATTTATGCAACCAAGCTGGTAAATAAGAAGCGAAAAACTCGATCAAGAAGCAACAATCAAAAGTTTTTGTAAGTTCGATTTTTGATTCCCGGTTTTAAATTCCTCGATTTTCGGGATGTTACACAGCCAGGACGAGAGCCCAGCCGAGAAGGCCAAAAGGGCAGCAAAAGACAAAGGAATAGCCAACATGGTGTTCATATTGCCAGCCGAATTCGAGGCTGTCGAGGCCGATGCAGATACGTTGAAGACACCTTGGCCAAGCTAGTATTGTCCTCGGAACAGGCTATCTTCAAGAAACCCGAGGGAATAGAGAATCGGCACTTGAAGCCCCTGTACATCAAAGGATTCGTTAATGGGAAGCCGATGTCAAAGATGTTAGTCGATGGAGGGGCCGTTGTTACTCTCATGCCCTATGCAACCTTCAGAAAGCTGGGCAAAGGAGCCGATGACCTGATCAAGACCAGTATGGTACTCAAGGACTTCGGCGGCAACCCATCAGAAGCCAAGGGAGTTTTAAATGTTGAGTGACCGTCGGTAGCAAAACCATGCCCACAACGTTTTCATCAACGACGGGAAGGGATCATATAACCTCGCTCGGAAGGGGCTGGATCCACGCCAACTGCTGCATCCCTTCCACAATACATCAAAGATTAATCCAATGGCAAGACGATAAGATAGAAATCGTGCCAGCCGACAGGTCAGTCAACGTCGTTAACACCGACTTAAATTTATGGGAAGTCGACGGAATTGATTGCTCGTCCGGCAAAGTTTGGCGAGCCGATTTTCTCAAGGTGTCCGATTCGACATGCGGCCAATTGGAGACGAAGAGCCTCAACTATTACTTTGAGGGTGTCGTGGAGGGCTCGGCGTCTACAACAAGGACACCGTGGACGACATCGATGGCAAACTCGGGCAAGGTTTTATGTCGGCCGATGATTTGGAGGAAGTGGATATAGGTCCGGGAGATAGGCCTAATCCGACATACATTAGCAAAAATCTGTCTTCTAATTTTAGGACCAACCTTATTGATTTATTAAAGGAAAATAAAGATTGGTCCGCTTGGGAGTATTTTGAGATGCAGGTCTCGGCTGATCTATTATTGAACACCGGCTCCCTATTAAGCCTAGATATCGGCAGTACAAATAGCCTCCTTGGAGGTTTAAAGCCGATATGTATGAGGCGATTAAGGCCAAATCACTCGGCTATATGATGCTGGCTTTATTCGGCCCTGCCAATATGCTGAATGGGCTTCAAACATAGTTCCAGTAATAAAGAAGAATGGCAAACTTATGGTATGCATCGACTTCAGAGATTTGAACAAGGCTACCCCTAAAGACGAGTACCCCATGCCTATAGCCGACCTGCTGGTGGATGCCGCCTCTGGCCACAAAATCATAAGTTTTATGGATGGCAATGCAGGTTATAATCAGATTTTTATGGCCGAGGAAGACATTAACAAGACAGCTTTCAGGTGCCCAGGAGCAATCGGCTTGTACGAATGGGTCGTCATGACTTTTGGCTTGAAGAATGCTAGAGCTACGTATCAGAGGGCCATGAAAATTATCTTTCACGACTTGATCGGCTTCCTAGTGGAGATCTATATCGACGATGTCGTCGTCAAATCCAGGGAGGTGGAAGACCATATAACTGATTAAAGAAAGGTGTTGGAGAGGACCAGGAAATATGGCCTAAAGATGAACCCTACAAAGTTCGCGTTTGGCGTGTCGGCTGGCCAGTTCCTGGGGTTTCTTGTTCATGAGAGGGGAATCAAGGTCACCCAGAGAAGCATCAATGCTATCAAGACTATTCAACCTCCAAAGGACAAGAAGGAATTGTAGTCTTTGATCGGCAAAATCAATTTCATCAGGCGCTTTATAGCCAATATGTCAGAGAAGATGGAGTCATTCACACCTCTGCTTCGGCTGAAAGCCGATCAAGCATTTACCTGGGGGCAAAGCAGCAGAAGACTTTGGACAATATCAAGAATTATCGAGCTCCCCTCCGATCTTGATCCCTCCACAAAAGGGAGTGTCATTCAAATTATACCGTCGATCGACGAGAAGTCAATCGGCTCGGTCTGACTCGGGAGATCGAAGGGAAAGAAAGCGAGTTTTCCATCTTAGCCGAAGGCTTCGGATGCAGAGACAAGGTATTCTCCTGTGGAGAATTGTGTTTGTGCCTATATTTTTCATGCACAAAGTTAAGGCATTATCTTTATCCAACGAATGCACTATAGTTTGCAAAGGCGTAGTAAAGTATATGCTATCGGCTCCAGTTCGAAGGGGCAAGTTGGGAAATGGATATTTGCTTTGTGAGTTTGATTTAAGGTATCAAGCACCTAAGGCGGTAAAACGGCAGGCCATAGACGATTTTATAGTGGAACACGAGATAACTCAATTGGCTCGGTAGACATCATGCCTTGGACTCGACTTTCGATGGCTCGGTTTGCACAAATGGGTGCGGCATCGGCTTGGTGATAATTTTCCCCAGGGGGGCAAGCTTTGAGTTTGCTTTTTCCATTACACCTCATGCAACAAATAATAAAGCCAAATATGAAGCCGTTCTCAATGAACTACAATTGCTCAAGGAAGTTGAGGCCGACGCCATCGAGATAATGAGCGATTCACTCTTGGTCATCAGCCAATTATCAGGAGAGTATGAATGCAAAAATGACACGCTGATGATCTACTATCAGAAATGCCGAGATTTGATGGACAATTTTTGGCTAGTAACCTTAAAGCACATCCCCAGAGAGCATAATTCAGAGGCAAATGATTTAGCTCAAGGGGCATCGGGATACAAGCCGATGACAAAAGATGTCAAAGTGGAGATTGCAACTATCTCAACCGACGACTAGAGGTTTGATGTCTACAATTATCTACAAAACCCTTCTCAGTCGGCTTCAAGAAAATTACGTTACAAGGATCTACGGTATGTCTTGCTCGACGAAGATCTATATTATCGGACCATTGACAGCGTGCTACTTAAATGCCTGAGTGTCGATCAAGCAAAGGTTGCCATAGGAGAAGTGCACGAAGGGATTTGTGGCACTCACCATACGGCTCATAAGATGAAGTGGTTACTTCGGAGAGCAGGATACTTTTGGCCGACTATGCTGGAAGATTGTTTCAAGTACTATAAGGGATGCCAAGATTGCCAGAAAATACAGAGAGCACCAGCATCGGCTATGAACCCTATCATTAAGCCTTGGCTGTTCAGAGGTTGGGGAATCGACATGATCGGCAAGATAAATCCACCCTCGAGCAAAGGACACAAGTTTATATTGGTGGCAACCGATTATTTCATCAAGTGGGTGGAAGCAATTCTCTTGAAAAAAGTTGACTCCGGGGATGCGATCGAATTTGTTAAGGACAATATTATATACAGGTTCGGTGTCCCTCAGACTATCACTACAGATCAGGGATCTATCTTTGTTTCCAACGAGTTTGTCCAATTTGCCGATAGCATAGGAATCAAGTTGTTGAATTCTTCACCGTATTACGCTCAAGCCAACGGACAGGCTGAAGCTTCAAATAAGAGTTTGATCAAGTTGATAAAGAGAAAGATCGCTCAACATCCAAAGCAATGGCATAGCTGATTGGCTGAATTATTATGGGCTTATCGGATGGCTTGCCACGGAGCAATCCAGGTGCCTCCATATAAATTGGTCTACGGACATGAAGCAGTTTTACCATGGGAAAACATCATCGGCTCAAGAAGAATTCAATTACAGGATGAATTGACAGCCGATGATTATTTTAATCTGATGGTGGATGAGTCCGAAGACTTAGTTTTGTCAAGGATATGCACTTTGGAAAAGGTGACCAGAGATAAAGAACGAGTGGCTCGTCATTACAACAAGAAGGTTGTGCCTAAGTCCTTTGAAGAAGGCGAGCTTGTTTGGAAGCGTCTGTCGATCGGCTCGAGAGATAGCGAAGGGTTAGATGGAGAGGTATTTGGAAGGGCTCTTAATGGTAAATACTTGAAGAAATATTACCCAAGTGTTTGGATCAACTCATGATTTGGCTACGTTCTTGCCGATCCATGCTAGCCAATGTGTTACGCACATTGCCTTTAGGACATTTTTACTCTAAGTTTTTTCCCCACTGATCTTTCCAATCGGCTCAATCTAGCTGACAGGTGTTGGACGGTTTTGTTTTATAATTTTATCAATGTTGACGGCATCATTGAGAAAATTAGGGGGCATATATGATACAAAGGATGAAATCAGAGCCAGAGAACTTCAAACTTTTTTGGGTTTTTAAATTTTTAAGGCATTCAGGACATGGGAACAAATAAATCGGCAAAAGGCAAAAGATGAGCCGATTACAACGTTGTATGTACAAGAGTCGAAATACAGGTTGGAGACATCAAGAGTTCTGAAGACTAAGTCCTAATTACATCCCAGGGAATTTGTCTATGGCCGATATCGCTTCTTCCTTGATGGCGTTTACTTCATCGACAATGGCCATGTCCTCTTTCTCGGTGCCGGGGATCACCTTGGTCATCTTGTTCAGCTCTCCCAAGTGCTTGATGGTGGCAGTCACCTTGCCCCTTTGGTCGTCTGTAGCTCTGGGGAGATCGGCCAGAACTTGTTTCTTCACGGCGATCTTTGCCCTGCACTGCTCCAATCGCAACAGCAAGCCGGCCTCTTCAAGTTCGAGCTCGGCGATCTCAGCCTGTGTAGCCGACGGCCCGGCTATTAGTTCGCGCAGTTTGGCCTTCTCAGCCACCACGTTCCTCACTGTGGCGTCGATCCTGGCTGCCAAATCGGCATGAGCCTGCCGATCGATCATTCTGCGGATCGCCCACTCCAACATGGACCGGTGCTGGTCGATGTAGACGGCGAAATGTTCTTGGCCAAATCGTCGGGAAGCTCGCCTTCGATTTCATAGTAGCACGACTAGACCGATCCGCACTCTGTCAATAGCTGGTCCACGTCAATATCTAGCTGACGGCGAATGTCTTTAAGCTTTTCTTTAACCTCGTCCGCTATGGCGGTCTGGTCCTGGCTGGTGGCCTCTGTTTCTTCTTCGCCAACGAACTCTTTTATTTCAAAAGGGAGCAAATCGGCCAGAGTCTGCAAGACAAATCAGAACGGTTAAAAAAGGGAATAGGACAGCCGATTCTTAAAGTTTTTAGAAAAAGGGGAGAATGAACTTATGCGTACGACGGGCGCTGGAGCGGCTACCTCTTTGATGTCTTGACTGGCTGAGGCAACTACCTCATCGGTATCGTGGCTGACTGGTGCAGTGGCTTCTTTAGTGTGATGGCTGCCCATAGCCGACAGAGTGTGCTCAGTCGATATACGGGGGGTAGCCGATCGAGACCGAGGGGGCTGCAAAAAACATAAGTGTCAGTACAAGTCGGCCAATGCAAGCGTAAGTACAAAATGAGTTCAGAATTATTGATGAAGTCGGACGGGGATTTCGGCTGGCTAATCTCTTGAACTACAAAGAGGATTTGACCAGGGTTTGGATGATTATAATTTAGAGGCCAGATTAGAGAGAGCAAGAGGCTTACTTGTTGATGAGAAATCTTTCCCACGCGCTAGCCTGGGAGATCTGCTTAACTCCAGTGCAGGTCCATCCTTGGCTACCTTTGATGAATTAGGCGTGCCAGTTGATTTGATCTATTAACCAACAAGAAATAAATAGATACATACATTAAGGTTAAAGTTAGATCCTACCAGATCGGCTCAGGGAATCAATTTACATATATTTGCTATCCCAAAGCACATTTAAACTAAGTGATTGGGATAGATCGGCTATGCCGAGACAATATAAACCACTTAATCTAAATATACACCAGGATAACGAATATATGCATTTATAACGTGGATCGGCTATTACTCCGATACATCTTAATGAAAAGATATTAATCTAATTTAAATGTGTTAAACCTAGATCAATCGGCTGTCGGCAGATGCCAACAGATTGATACTGGTTTAAGGCATTTAACCAGATTGAGATCTTAATATAAGAGGCAGTTTTAATATATCTAATAGTAAGTAACGCCAAAAGACAATTAAAACAGATAAGACCGGCTGAAACCCCGGCACTGTCTCTAATGACAAACATCCAGCCGAATAGATCTTAATAATTCTAAGAGCGACTCAATAGGTCATGATGATGCAACATTAAGTACAAAAAGAAGTATTAGATCTATATGAACCAATGTAAACCCCTCGAGACGGTGGATACATTATATAAACTAGTTCAACATCTAGATCTAGATCTATCGGCTACTGTCTCCTGAGGAAAATGAGCCGATGGCAAGATAGATCTAGATATTACCCTAGATTATATGCCATATATGATAAATTACGCAGTCTATAACATTAAATCTAGAGTATCATGACGATGTAAGCACTAGATTTGACGATACAAACTACTAATGACAAGTATTTACCTTATTCGGGGGTCGAGATCGATGCAACCCGAAGCGGGATCAAGAACTCGTCTAAAAGAAAAGGTTTAGCGATGCGCCGAGTTTGTATTGATGTGTGTGTGTATATGTTTTACAAGAGGTCTCGGGTCCTATTTATACCCAAGTACAACAAAGTCCGTGCAGAACATAGTTTCTATCTATCTACTATACACGATACGACAATATTCCGGGAAGTAATCCCATGCCGCGCTACAAAAGGAATATCTATACAAATCCCTATTTTACAGATACAATTACCGTTACAGGACTCTATCCATGGATGGCAATATCTTAACGAACATTTGGGAACCGAATCTTCCTTTCATCTTCAAGCTTCTTTATCGGAAACGGTTATGTCTTATTCTCCGAATCGGAATCGGCTATCGGCTATCGGCTGTCCCTATCCAATTCGGCCTTAGCCGACTGGCCTCCCAGCCGATTTAATCATGCCCGATGCAGTCTCTGTTTCTCCACAGATCACTTTCCCGATTCGATTCCACTTCAATTTCAACCTTGAATTTAGGGATTTGGTTACCAAATTTGGTCGTTAACACATGCCCCCCAAGTCCGTGATAAGATAATATCGTGGATTTGCTGCTTTTTTGAATTCCTATGCGACTCCCGTCCTATTCTGTTTCAGTTGTTAAAAAAACTCTTTAAATACCGCTCACCCGGCGCCGAAACAAGCCACGCTGTCACTTCTATTCTTCAAGACCTAGCTAGAAAAACTCTCCTTCTCCCTTCGGTGATCCCGACGAACCGAAGCAAGACCCCTCCGGCGATCTCCCAGCAGCAGCAATCCCCTCCACCAATGGCATCCTCAAGCACCCGCGCCGACGCAATCCCTGGGAGTACCCCGAGGTAAGTTTCTCGTCGGCTCAAACCCTTCACTTTGTTCAATCTGTTTTTTCTTCCTCTTTTTGATTCCATAATTCCTTCTTGCTATTTGTAGCACCTATCCCACCAAATTGTGATCCCTAGCCTTCTTCATCCCGACCAGCTGCTGTTTGGGCCGATTGGTAACCTAGACCCTACTGAGTTCATCAACGCTGAAACCAATCGGATCCCCTTTAGGTTTTCTTCCCCAGACTTATCTTACTAGACAGGGACCTTCAAATCCAGGCCCTCAATAGACAAATCTTGGCCATCCTGGTATGCTCGGATATCAGTTAGCAAGCAAGCCACCTGGGACGAGATAGGGATCGGCCAATGCTTAGCTCTGACTTTAGCCGATTTGTCGAAGGATGAACCACTACTATTGGTTGCTAGCTACTTTTGGTCCAACACACTGAACGCATTCCTCTTTAGGCAAGGGCCGATGATGCCAACTCTTATGGACACAGTCATGCTAACAGGTCTGGACATAACATCGGTGTTGCCCCTCGATCGAACATCAAGTGCCACCACAATTTCAAGACCAAGAGTATCGGCGGTGGAGCGGATTCATATCAATCAACATGAAGGACGGCCTGGTCTCCGACGGGGAACATGAGGCTTTCTTGATGATGTGGTTGGAGAAATTCGTTTTTGTGGATCAAGTTGTGGGCCGACCACCAGCGGCAACATGTAGCCAGAAGCATTAGTCGAGAAAGGAAAATCCCCAGGGAAATACCTACTCGGCTACTTGTATCAAATGTTGAGCAATGTGCCGATGAAGGCGGCTTTGAAACAATCTATCAACACGGAGGGCCACGAGTGGCTGCTTCACTGTGGCTCAACCTGCACACCTATAAACTTGCCAATCGGCCAAGCCTGTTTGAGGCCGATTTCCCCCTAACCGAGCCGAAACACCGTGATGACGAGGAGATAACCACTCGGCGTTGTATGTCGTATTTCAAAAACTGGTTCAACAACTTCTACAATGGGTTCTCAGCCGACTCTACCATTTGGTTTGCGTATGATAAGTTCAGCAAATTTGAGCGGCCAGACGATCTTCGGCTAGATGAGATCAACCCTCCAAAGTTTGACAAGCCGAGAGAGATCTTTACCACTGCCATCTCTCCTTGCATCCTGCCGGTCGACATCCACCAAGGACGAAACATTCAGAAGAGCTACGAGTTCTACCACCCAATGGTAGCTGCAAGGCAACTTGGGCTAGGTCAATTGCCGATTGGGCTGTACTACTCAGACAAGATCCAAACCAGAGGCATTATTAACGGCGAAATCATGATGCTTCGGCTATTAAGCCTCCCAAGCCCTCCTCTTGGCAGTTTTGGGGTCATCGAGCTGGCGGTCTCAAGGACAAGTGCCTTCAGCCGATGGTGGGCAGAATGGAAATCACACATATTTCACCAATCGGCTTCCATGTATCTTACCACCGTCGACCCAGACATGATTCCATCGGTAAGCCATTCTTTTCTAGTCCTTTCTCCTTTATCGGCTATAATATGCATGTCTCATCACTCACGCCTTTGTCCCTGTAGACGAACGATGTTTCTCCTCCCCGGGCCAGCCGATTAGGAGTGGCCATCGGTTATGGGCCGGCGTGCGCCCAGCGGGCGTGGGTTGGCGCCATCCATAATCGGCTTCAACGCGCCGAAGGTGTCAACCCTCCTCCACGGTCAAACCCGCGAACCTCTTCGTCGGCAAAAACGGGACAAGCCGTCGGCTACCGCTACATCGGTTGTGGCGAAGAAGAAGCCTGCCAAGAAGCAGAAACCAAGACCGGCCGATGATCTACCCCGCATCGACCCGGATGTCGACGCCATGCTCGATGAAGAGGTTCAAGACGAGGAGATGGAAAAAGCCATTGATGACATGACAGTCGAATCAAGCTCCTCCGACAAGTACGCTCGAACTCCTCGGCCAACGAGGCCTCCGTGCAGAAAACGCCAAGTCCACCAAAACGCTTCGTCCATCCGACGCCAGTAAGCGACTTTCAATGCTTTTGGTCCCTTGACTTACTTATTCATACTTGTCTTACTATACCTTTTACATCGGTAGAGGAAGAAGCTAGCCACCAGGAAGAAAACGGCTCCTCTCCATTCAATAAGTTATCTTGACTCTGCATACTTTCTCTTATTATCCGATCTTTAACCTTGTGCCCTTTTCAACCCCCTCGCACCCCGACACCTTCCCCCGGTATCCAATGAACACACTCCGTCGGCTGCGGGTGATAGGAATGCCGACGACAAAGCTATGTCGGTCCCAACAGTCCATGTAAGTATCACAACTGTCTTCTCCGCAATCGGCTCCACGATCCCTATCCTTGCTATAATTGTTTTTGCACAGCGGAGCGTAGCTAATCTCACGGGTTTTGACTTGTCGTAGTTCATCGACCCGGATGAGATCGCTAACAGGGCCTTGGTGCTGCTTGATGAAGACCTAAGGAAGACGCTAGCCGACATCGCCAATCGGCTGGAGGGCTCATTGGACGTGCTGGTAGCCGATTGCGGTTCCATTCGAAATCAATTCGAAGAGATTCAAGCCAGGCTTCCAGACGAGTTGGCCGATACAATCACGCAGCAACATTCCTCGAAGCGCATCGGCATAAATACGAGCGAGCAAAGCAGTGCATAGCCAATCGCCGAGATAACAAATCACTAGCGGCGGCCATCAAGTCTAACCAAGAAGATATCAAGGCGAAGAAGGCCAAGTTTGATGAGTTGAAGATAGAGCCGATTGCCACACTCGATCGGCTTCGCGCGCGCCGAGACAAATTGATAGCTGAACTCGTCTAGATTGAGACTGAGATCACGGTCCAAGAAGAATACATGGCCAGCCTGCCGAAGGTGATAGAAGATGAACGATCAAGCATCAAGGCGGTCGTGTCCTATATGACGGATCTGACGAAGGCGATGAAGCCGGTGACCGGGACCGAGGCAGCCAACATTAAGGCGATCGAGGACATCGACGAGATCCATCGCAAAGCGATCTCAGCTATTGCTGAATTCCTTGGGCGCTGAGTTGGCTGTAATAGTTGGGGCAAAACTCGTAAATCTTGTAATCTAACTGTTTTTTGTAATCGGCTTTCATCATCTCTTGTAACTGATTTGAACTATCTGCTGTAATCGGTCTGTCTTACTTGATCCCTACTTAATGCATGCTTGCCGATCACATTAAACTTGCTTGAAGACTTCAAAAATTTGAAAAATTCGCTCTGCCTTCCTTATATCATATTGTATTGTATATGCCCCCTAATTTTGTTGATGGTATTCCCAGCATTAACAAAATTATCAAATCAAATATCTTGTCGCTGTGGGCTAGGCTGAGCCGATGTAGAAAAACTAGGGAAAATCTTGGCGTAAAAATGTCCTAAAGGAGATGCGTGCGTCACAATGCATCGGCTAACACGAATCGGCATAACCATAGCAGAATCATGAGTTGATCCATACACTTGGGTAATATTTATTTAAATATTTGCCATTCAGAGCCCTCCCAAACACTTCTCCATCCAACCCTTACAGCATATAAGCTCCTTTAGAGACGCATTTGTGGATCTTGAACGGCCCCTCCCAATTTGGTGACAATTTGCCAAATTTACTATCCCTTGATCCAATCGGCAATATCAATTTCCAATCGAGTTCGCCCTCTTCAAAAGACTTAGGCACAACCTTCTTGTTATAATGGTGGGCTACTCGTTCCTTATCTCTTGTTACCTTTTCCAGGGCCCTCATCCGTGATAACACCAGATCCTCTGATTCATCTACCAAGAGGTTGTAGTAATCATCGGCTGTGAGCTGATTTGTAACTGAATTCTTCTCGAGCCGATGATGTTTTCCCACGGCAAGACTGCTTCATGTCCATAAACCAGTTTATATGGGGGGACTTCGATTGATCCATGGCAAGCCATCCGATAGGCCCAAAGTGATTCAGCTAATCGGCTGTGCCATTGCTTAGGATATTCAGCAATCTTCCTCTTTATCAGCTTGATTAGACTCTTGTTTGAGGCCTCTGCCTGTCCGTTAGCCTGAGCATAATACGGCGAAGAGTTGAGCAACTTGATGCCCATGCCGTCGGCAAACTGAACAAACTCGTCCGATATGAAGATAGATCCTTGATCTGTTGTTATTGTTTGAGGGATGCCGAAACGGTATACGATGTGCACCTTAACAAACTCGATTGCGTCCTTTGAATCAACCTTCTTTAAAGGAATTGCTTTCACCCACTTTGTGAAATAATCTGTTGCCACCAGTATGAATTTATGTCCCTTGCTCAAGGGTGGATTGATCTGGCCGATCATGTCGATACCCCAATCTCTGAACGGCCAAGGCTTGATTATTGGGTTCATAGCCGATGCTGGTGCCCTTTGTGTAGCTCCAAACTTCTGACAATCCTGGCAGCCCTTGTAGTACTTGAAACAATCCTCCAGCATCATCGGCCAAAAATACCCTGCTCTTCGAAGTAGCCATTTCATCTTGTGATCCGATTGATGTGTGCCACAGATCCCTTCGTGCACCTCTCCGATAGCTACCTTGGCTTGATCAGCACTGAGGCACTTGAGCAGCACTCCATCAATCGTCCGATAGTATAAATCTTCATCGAGCAAGACATATCTCAAAGCTTTGTAGCGCAACTTCCTTGAAGCCGACTGGGAGGGATTTTGCAGATAGTTGTAGACCTCAAACCTCCATTCGTCGGCTGTCATGGTGGCAATCTCTATCTCAATTTCCAATCGAGTTCGCCCTCTTCAAAAGACTTAGGCACAACCTTGTTGTTATAATGGCGTGCTACTCGTTCCTTATCTCTTGTTACCTTTTCCAGGGCCCTCATCCATGATAACACCAAATCCTCTGATCCATCTACCATGAGGTTGTAGTAATCATCGGTTGTGAGCTGATCTTGTAACTGAATTCTTCTTGAGCCGATGATGTTTTCCCACGGCAGGACTGCTTCATGTCCATAAACCAGTTTATATGGAGGGACTTGGATTGATCCATGGCAAGCCATCCAATAGGCCCAAAGTGATTCGGCTAATCGGCTGTGCCATTGCTTAGGATATTCAGCGATCTTCCTCTTTATCATCTTGATTAGACTCTTGTTTGAGGCCTCTGCCTGTCCGTTAGCCTGAGCATAATACGGCGAAGAATTGAGCAACTTGATGCCCATGCCGTCGGCAAACTGAACAAACTCGTCCGATATGAAGATAGATCCTTGATCTGTTGTTATTGTTTGAGGGATGCCGAAACGGTATACGATGTGCACCTTAACAAACTTGATTGTGTCCTTTGAATCAACCTTCTTTAAAGGAATTGCTTTCACCCACTTTGTGAAATAATCTGTTGCCACCAGTATGAATTTATGTCCCTTGCTCAAGGGTGGATTGATCTGGCCGATCATGTCGATTCCCCAACCTCTGAACGGCCAAGGCTTAATAATTGGGTTCATAGCCGATGTTGGTGCCCTTTGTATGGCTCCAAACATCTGATAATCCTGGCAGCCCTTATAGTATCTGAAACAATCCTCCAGCATCGTCGGCCAATAATACCCTGCTCTCCGAAGTAGCCATTTCATCTTGTGGTGATTGATGCGTGCATGATTCCTTCATGCACCTCTCGATAGCTACCTTGGCTTGATCGGTGCTTGAGACACTTGAGCGGCACTCCATCAATCGTCCGATAATATAAATCTTCATCGAGCAAGACATATCTCAAAGCCTTGTAGCGCAATTTCCTTGAAGCCGATTGGGAAGGGTTTTGCAGATAGTTGTAGACTTCAAATCTCTAGTCATCAGCTGTCATGGTGGCAATCTCTTTCTCAACATCTTGTCATCGGCCTGTAGCCCGATGCCCCTTGAGCTAAATCATTAGCTTCTGCATTCTGCTCTCTGGGGATGTGCTTTAATGTTACTAGCCGAAAGTTGTCCATCAATTCTTGGCATCGTTGATAATAGACCATCAGCGCATCATTTTTGCACTCGTATTCTCCTGACAACTGGTTGATGACCAACAGTGAATCTCCCATTATTTCGATGGCGTCGGCCTCAACTTCCTTGAGAAGACGCAATCCCTTAAGCACTGCCTCGTATTCGACTTGATTGTTTGTGGCGTGAGGGTTGATTGAGAAGGCAAATTCGAAGATTGCCCCCCTAGGTGATATGATAACCAAGCCGATACCGCATCCATTCGTGCAAACCGAGCCATCGAACGTCAAAGTACAAGGCATGATCTCCACCGACCGATTGAACCTTCTCTGTGTTCTACGATGAAGTCGGCTATGGCTTGTCCTTTAACTGCCCTAGGTGCTTGATATCTTAAGTCGAATTCCGTTAAAGCAAAAATCCACTTCCCAATTCGTCCTTTGAGTACTGGAGCCGATAGCATATATTTGACTACATCGGCTTTGCATACCACCGTGTATTCGTTGGATAATAGATAATGCCTCAAGTTTGTACATGAAAAATACAAGCAAAGACACAATTTCTCCACGGGTGAATACCTTGTCTCTGCGTCCGGATTTGTCGGTTTGAGATAAAAGATGGCTTTCTCTTTTGTTTTGATCTCTTGAATCAGGACTGAGCCGATGGACTTGTCGTCGGCTGATAGGTACAGTTTCAATGGTGCCCCTTTTTGTAGAGAAATCAAGACTGGGGGTGAGCTTAAGTAATCCTTGATATTGTCCAATGCTTTTTGCTGCTCTGCCCCCCAAGTGAATGCTTGATCGGCCTTCAGCCGAAGCAATGGTGTGAACGGCTTTATCTTTTCTAAAAGATTGGCTATGAATCGCCTGATGAAGTTGATTTTGCCGATCAAGGATTGTAGTTGCTTCTTGTCCTTCAGAGGCTGTATCGTCTTGATAGCATTAATGCTCCTTGGTGTAACCTCAATCCCTCTCTCATGAAAAAGAGACCCTAAAAATTGCCCGGCCAACACGCCAAACGCGCATTTAAGTGGATTCATCTTCAGGCCATATTTCCTTGTCCGCTCCAGAACCTGTCTAAGATCGGCTATATGGTTTTCCATTTCCCTGGATTTGACAAAAACATCATCGATGTAAATCTCAACCAGAGAGCCGATCATATCATGGAAAATGTAATTCATGACCCTTTGATAAGTTGCTCCAGCATTCTTCAAGCCAAACGTCATGACGACCCATTCATACAAGTCGATTGCTCCTGGGCATCTGAAAGCAGTCTTGTGGATATCTTCTTCAGTCATAAAAGCCTGATTATAACCTACATTACCATCCATAAAATTTATGATCTTGTGGCCAGAAGCAGCATCTACGAGCAAATCGGCTATGGGCATCGGATATTCGTCCTTAGGGGTAGCTTTATTGAGGTCTCTGAAATCAATACACACCCTAAGTTTACCGTTCTTTTTCATTACTGGAACAATATTTGAAACCCACTCTGCATATCGGCAAGGCCGAATGAATCCAGCATCGTATAGCCGAGTGATTTCGGCCTTGATCGCATCATATATATATATCGGCTTTAAACCTCCTAGGAGGCTGTTTGTAAGGCCGATACCCCGGCTTGATAGGCAGCCGATGCACAACAATAGACGGGCTAAGACCAGACATCTCAAAATACTCCCAAGCAAAACAATCTTTATATTCCTTTAATAATTCAATAAGCTGGGATCTACAACGAGAAGACAAATTTTTACTAATGTATGTCGGCCTAGGCCTGTCTCCAGGACCTATATCGATTTCTTCGAGCTCGTCGGCCGACTTAAAACCTTGCCCAAGCTTGCCATCGTCGTCGTCCGTGGTGTCCTTGCCGTACACGTTCGAGCCCTCCACGACGCCCTCAAAGTAATAATTGAGGCTCTTCATCTCCAATAGGCTGTATGGCAGAATCGGACACCTTTAGAAAATCGGCTTGCCAGATTTTGCCGGACAGACAATCAATACCATCGATTTTCCAAAGTGGCAAATCGGCGTTAGCAACGCTCACTGACCTGTCGGCTGGCACGATTTCAATCTTGTCGCCTTGCCATTGGATCAGACTTTGATGCATTGTGGAAGGGACGCAGCAGTTTGCATGGATCCAGTCCCTCCCAAGTAGCAGGCTGTAAGATCCCTTCCCGTCGATGACAAAGAATATTTTGGGCACGGTTTTGCTGCCGACGGTCAGTTTGACGTTCAGCATGCCCTTGGCCTCCGATGGATTGCTGCCGAAGTCTTTGAGCACCATGTCCATCTTGATTAGATCTTTGGCTCCATTGCCCAGCTTCCAAAAAGTGGCATAGGACATGAGATTGACTGTTGCCCCTCCATCGACTAGCATCTTTGACATCGGCTTCCCGTTAACAAATCCTTTCACGTACAGTGGTTTGAGGTGCCGATTGTCATTCCCCTCTGGTTTTTCAAAAACGGTTTGTTCCGGGAAGAGTGCTAGTTTTTCCAAGGCGTCTTCCACGCTATCTGCATCGGCCTTTGTGGCACTGAATTCGGCTGGTAGTATAAAGACCATGTTAACCGATGCAGTAGCTTTTCCTTTTCCTTTTGCCGTCCTCCTAGCTTGGTCGATGGGCTCTCATCGGATGGGCTCTCGTCGGCGGTCGGCGCTGTCTCTTGACGCGCCATTGTTTTGCGCCTTGCCGACGTTGTTCTTTGTCGGATCATCCGTCATACTTCTTCCTCTCGCCCTCGCTCTTGAGCATTTGGATGCTTCTCTTTTGTGTTTTAGTGAAGAGGTTCAAAGGGCACCATTGGGGGTTAGCCGATTGCTCATCTTTGGCTTCTTCTTCGTAGTATTCGTCTTCGTCTTTGTCTTCGAAGAAGTCTTGGTGGATCGGCCCAAGCTAATCATGTACCGATTGCCGCCTCTAGTTAAGTTTGCATGGCCACAGGGATGAATTGGGCGGGGCTTTGCATCGGCGGATCCCTATATTCATCTTCATGATATTCACTGCATGTCGGGTAGTTGTCTATCGTCGGTAGCTTCATCCCCGATTCCAGCGAGAATCGAAAAAACTCACAACGCCGGTGGGTCGTAACCACTTGTGGTTTCGACGAATGGAGTCCCTAACCTCGGGCTCCCGACGTAAGGCTTGCCGCGCCGGGCCTCCTCTTCCTCACGAAAGCGTTGTTGAAAACGGGCATGGGGTCCATGCGCCTGAGTCGTCGATCGGTCGATCGATCGGTGGAATGCACCTTTTGGCCAGTGCGGCTTGATCTCTAGCCGGTTTCTTTTCGGCCTTAACCCTTTTGAGAATTTCGGCTAAGTTGTGCATCACTGTTCTGCCGATCGCTCGCACGGGCTGGCTGAACCATGTTGGCCGGGAAAGGATTGCCATCGACTTTCATTGGCCGAGGTGAATCGGCGAACTTCAACTTCACGGCCTCAATAGCCAGTTTAGTTCTTGTCTGAAAACTTTACGATCGTTAGTGCTATGGGAGGTGGAGTTGTGTCACTTGCATTACTTCTTCTTTTTGAGTTCTTCAGCTGATGGGATCGTGTGGTTAGGAGGAAGCTGAATTTTCTTCTCCTTCAGCAATAAATCAAAGATCCTATCGGCCTTGGTAATGTCGAAGTCATATTTTTCCTCCTTAGCCGTTTCAGCGGCCATTGGCAACGATGGCCTTTTTATTTTGGTCCATTCTGCCAAAGCAACCTGCGTCATCGTCACTTATTTCTAAGTCAGATTCGACGATGACATGGGCGACCTTCTTGACGGCCTTCCTTGATTCCTGAAATCTTTGCTCGTGGGCTGTCACCCTCTGCGCCAGATGGACTAAGCTGTCGAAGTCTTGAGCCAAAAACCTTTCACGGATCGGCGGCAGCAGTCCATGAAAAGCCAAATCGGCTAACTGGGAATCGGACAGCACCAGGCTATAACAACGGTTCCTCATCCCCCTGAATCTTTGAATCTAATCCTGAACCGACTCCTCATGCTTCTCCAATGCTTGTCAGGTCCAACAGCTTCATCTCATGGTTGCCAGTGTAGAAGTAGCTGTGGAATTGTTTCTCGAGATTGGCCCAGCTCTGGATGGAATTGTAAGGTAGTGAAGAAAACCGAGGTAAAGGCCGATCCGATAGCAAGAGCGGGAATAGCGAACCCTCGGGCGTCTATAGCCGATGCCTCCCCACATGGCGCCAAGAATCGGCTGACGTGTTCGTATGTAGAAATATTGTCTTGCCCTGAGAACTTGGAGAAATCTGGGACTTTGTATGGGTTGGGCAGTGGCGCCCTCTCAAAATGTTCTGGGTATGGATACCGATACATACCGCGAATCTTTCGGTTTGAGGCCGAATTGATCGCGCATGACATCGGCAATCAAGTCGGCCCAAGTCCATGTTATCTTGGACGTGCTATATCTGCTCATATTGATCGTATTGCACAGGTGCTTGCGGATACAGAGGTGGCGGTGTCTGCGGCCGGTAATGTTGGTCATGCTGGCCTCCCTGGTACTGATATTGAACTGGGTCGACAGCGGGAGGCATCCGATTCACTGACGGTGATGATTGGTCAGGGAAGAGCCGACGGCCGCCGGCGTTGTACTGTGCCCCTTGAATGAGGTTGGCGACTGATTCTTGCCGCCGATTGAAGTCGAACATGCCGGCTAGTCGTTCTTGGGAGGGGGATTGCTGCCAGTTCAGAACGACGGGCGTGGCCCAAGCCAATGCGGATGTATTCGGGCGGCGAGGACTCCTCTGGTGGCCCCGCATGCGGTGGTGGCACCCGCCGATTCAGGTTGCCAAGACCCTGTAGTTGGGGAACTGGCCATCAGTGAAATAAGTCGGCCCCTGCTACAGTTGATCGGCAATCTTCGAGTCAACCACAGTGGCAATCATGTTGTTGAGGGTGTTGACCAGGATGCCACTCTCATTAACGGGCGTGGTGCACGGTAGGAGTCGATTCGGTCTTGCAAAGTGTGTAGTCGCGAATCGTCCTGTTCTTGTTTCGGCTCCTCCACCTTACGTTTTCCTTTGGCGTCATCTAAGGAGGATGTGTTGAAGTCATCCATGTTGAATTTGTACTTCGGTGGACGGCGCTAGACACAGTGCAGGCGAAAGATTGTAGATAGTTGGCACAGGTTCCTCCACCATCTTTTTGTAGTCGGCCAATTGCTCAGCCGACAATTGTTTCATCTTGACAGGGAATCATGTTTTCCTCGCGATCTCGGGGCTCTTGATGTTAACCATCACGTCGACTTTGTTACGCCGAGTTGGTGGTCCCACCGAGCGTGCCGAGAAGCGTGTGATGAGAAATCTTTCTCACATGCTGGCCTGGGACATTTGCTTAACTCCAGTGCAGGTCCGTCCTTGGCTACCTTTGATGAGTTAGGCGTGCCAGTTGATTTGATCTGTTAACCAACAAGAAATAAACATATACATGCATTAAGGTTAAAGTTAGATCCTACTGGATCAGCTCAGGGAATCAATTTACATATATTTGCTATCCCAAAGCATATTTAAACTAAGTGATTGGGATAGATCGGCTATGCCAAGACAATATAAACCACTTAATCTAAATATACACCGGGATAACGAATATATGCATTTATAACCTAGCCGATCTTTGCAGATCTAACGTGGATCGGCTATTACTCCGATACATCTTATAAATAGATATTAATCTAACTTAAATTCGTTAAACCTAGATCAATCGGCTGTCAGCAGATGCCAATAGATTGATACCGGTTTAAGGCATTTAACCAGATTGAGATCTTAATGCAAGAGGCAGTTTTAGTATATCTAATAGTAAGTAATGCCAAAAGACAATTAAAAATAGATAAGACCGGCTGAAACCTCAGCACTGTCTCTAATGACAAACATCCAGCCGAATAGATCTTAATAATTCTAAGAGCGACTCAATAGGTCATGATGATACAACATTAGGTTAAAAAAGAAGTATTAGATCTATATGAACCGATGTAAACCCTCGAGACGGTGGATACAGCATATAAACTAGTTCAACATCTAGATCTAGCTCTATCGGCTACTGTCTCCTAAGGGAAACGAGCTGATGGCAAGACAGATCTAGATATTACCTAGATTATATGCCGTATATGATAAATTGCGCGATCTATAACATTAAATATAGAGTATCATCACGATGTAAGCACTAGATTTGTGATACAAACTACTAATGACAAGTATTTACCTTATTCGGGGGTCGAGATCGATGTAGCCCGAAGCGGGATCAAGAACTCGTCTAAAAGAAAAGGTTTGGTGATGCGCCGAGTTTGTATTGATGTGTGTGTGTATATGTTTTACAAGAGGTCTCGGGTCCTATTTATACCCAAGCACAACAAAGTTCGTGCACAACACAGTTTCTATCTATCTACTATAGACGGTACGACAATATTCCAGGAAGTAATCCCATGCCGCGTTACAAAAGGAATGTCTATACAAATCCCTATTTTACAGATACAATTGCCGTTATAGGACTCTATCCATAGATGGCAATATCTTAACGAACATTTGAGAACCGAATCTTCCTTTCATCTTCAAGCTTCTTTATCAGAAAAGGTTACGTCTTCTTCTCTGAATCGGAATTGGCTATCGGCTATCGGTTGTCCCTATCCGATTCGGCCTCAGCCGACTGGCCTCCCAGTCGATTTAATCATGGCCGATGCAACCTCTATTTCTCCGCAGATCACTTTCCCGATCCGATTCCACTTCAATTTTAACCTTGAACTTAGGGATTTGGTTACCAAATTTGGTCGTTAACATTACCGATCGCTTCAGAGCAGGGGGGCTTGGTGGAGTTGGATCGTCGGCTGGTGGGCTGACCGAGTTGTGGCTGGAGCTGCTCGATTCGACTGCCTCCCTGACAGCTTGTGAAATCTCCTCGTCCATAGCCTCTGTATTTAGGGCTTCGTGATACTAGGATCAAGCGAAGGTAAGCTGTCGGCTGGGCTTTGCTTTCTTTTGTTTCTTCGCTGGAGCGGCCGACTGTCCCACAACCGATGGAGTAACCCTTTTCTTCCTCGTCACCGCTTGATGAGCCTGGCCGTACAGTAAGGTTTTCAGCTTTGGTGCATCACAGCCGATGGCCGACGGGACGTACCCACATCCATTTGGGAGGATGCCCAAGCGGTACTCGATGGTCGTACCAGAATTACTCACTTCGGGGGATCCGAGCCTGTCTTCTGCAAAAGAAAAGAAAAAGAGTTCAAAGCATCAATAAGGGACGACAGCCGATCAATCAGAGAAAATAGTACTTAAGGGTGAAGAAGCTTACCGAAGGAATTTTGTCAGGCAGCAAGGTGGTGATGTACATTGAGGACCGCTAATGAAAGATGTGCCTTTTGATTTCTACCCACCACCTGTTGTAGTCCGTGCTCCTCTTGTGGGCCAGCTCCATAATTTCGATGTTGCCAAGAGGTGGGCCTTCTATTTCCATCAATCTATTCATTATCAACTTGGAGTCCACCATCCTCGGGTTTCTATCTTTTCGACATAATAGAAGCCGATGGGCGTGCCCAAGTCCGAGCGTCTCGCAGCCAACACAAGGTAATAGAACTCATAAGTCTTTATGATGTTACGTCCTTGGTGAATCCCAGTCGGCAGTATGCATGGAGAGAGCGCTGTGGTGAAAATTTCCACACACTTGGGATAGCCATCCGAATTGATTTCATCAGTTCGATTCGATCGGCGATTCGAGCGTGCCTATCTTCATAAAAGAACCGGACCGATTGTCCCTTGCAAAGTCGTCATAAAGGAGATAAACCACTTGGCTAGCGATTAGGCTGATTGCTTGGCACCTTCATGTGTAGTTGTAGCTTCCCCAAAAGATTGACACTGCTTGGTTGTCTCCTTGTTTTCTTCATCATCCATAATCGGCTCTAGGAGGGGGAATCGTGCTTCGTTAGCTTTGGCCAACCAGAGATTTTCTGGGTCAATAACACTAGCCAATGTTGAAGAAACCACCAAGGGCCTCCCGTACTGATGTTCGTGTCGGCTGCGATCTTGGAGGTGGCTTGGTTCAAAGTCTGATACAGATAGCCGAGAAAGAATTTGCCTAGAGGAATTTTTTTCTTGTCTGCTAAGGCTTCGGCTGTCACCTGCCAGTTAGCTGTTGGGCCACAACTTGATCCGCAGAAGAAGAACTTTTCAAGCCATATCATAAGAAATGCGGCATGTTCTCTCGCATTGATCGGTCCATCTCCCATGTTCATTGCTACATACTCATTCCAGCCTCCTATTGCTTTGGTCTTAAAGAAGAATTGTCCCTTGGCCTCCAATCTGTTTGGGTTAGCCGATGACAAGATATCTAATCTAGTGATCATGACAGCATCGGCTAAGGTTGGGGTCATAGGGTCTTGCTGAAAAAGGAAGGCATTTAAGGTGTTATTCCAGAAATAGGTGGCGTAGACATTAGTGGTTTGTCCTTAGGCATGTCGGCTCGATAATGCCAAGCACTGGCTATTCCCACTTCTTCCCAATGACTTTGCTTGGCTAGTTTGCATTCTCTTGTACCATGCTTGCCAAGACTTGTCCATGGAGGGTCAGGATTTGAAGGTACCCGCCCAATGGTTCAGATTTGGATTCCTCATTCTATAGGGGACCCTGTTAGTTTCGGCTATGATGAAATTGGTTGGGTCCTTTATTGCTGATTGGTCCTAAGTAATATCTCTCATCATTCAGTAAGCTTGGGATTACTACTTGGTGAGTGAGGTGCTACAATTCAAAAAGAAGCAGATTTCAGATTCAAAAACCTTAAAATTCGGACCTATGGCTGGGAGCAGGAAAGAAGAGGGTTTTGGCCGATTGGGGCGTACCTCAGGGAATTCAGCAGGGATGGAAGCCGACGGAGCAGCGAGAGCCGCCATTCGAGTGCTTGAAATCGTCAGAAGGAGGAAATCGCTGACGCGGGGTCGAGAAGGCTGAAGACGTCGCTGGAGAACTCGAGGGCGTTTGTGGTTGTTGTGGATTGCGTTTGACGGTGTGAGTTGCTCGCGGCAGGTGAAGCGTTATTTAAAGGTTTTTGTACCGACGGAAACAAATTCGACCTATGGTTGCACCGGGAAAAAGATTGCGTAAAATCCGCAACATTATCATATCACGGACTTTGGGGGGCATGTGTTAACGACCAAATTTGGTAACCAAATCCCCGAGTCTGAAGCGGAATTGAAGCAGAGATTGGAGCAGAACCAAGAACAACGCGCAATCTGAGGAAACAGAGGTCGTATCGGCTAAGTCCGAATCGGCTGCGGAGCCAATCGGCTGAGTCTGAGTCGAAGTAGGATAGTCGATAGCCGATTCCGAGTGGAGACAGAAGTAGAGCCAATCCCGGAAGGAAATGTTAAAAATGGATTATTGGATTCAGTTTCCGAAGTGCATTAAGGATATTGCCATCTATGGATAAGGTCCTGCAACGGCAATTGTATATTTTAGGTTAGGATATTTTGTATAGTTTCCTTTTGAGATAATGTCGGTTTGTTTAGAGATTTAATGTAATAGGAATCGTGTCCGTTATGGACTCATTGTATAGAGTCCATATGAGGTTCATGATCATGAAGTCTCTTTTCGTGCAACAAAAGATTTACCTATATCGAGAGAAAATATATTATGGAAACTGCAACCTACATGAAAACATATAAGCTATATATAGGGACTAATCTCTATCACATCGAATGTTTATATATTATTTTAAAATATTAAATATAAACTATTTACAAAATCTATTCAACGATTATAATTCGCAAGACGAATTTAATGAGCCTACGTCGTGATTTGACGATGTGATGCTATAAAAACATTTGCTAATTATGGATTAATTAGACTTAATAAATAAATATCGTGAATTATCCTTTAATACTTCAATTATTTTTTAATTAATAGTTCATATTTAATATTTTAAATTTATCCAAATATGCGATATCCCACCCCTGTTGGATACGAAATCGAAATGTACATCCCATATATGTCCACGTAGTCCAAGATAAAATATTCAGAAAACACCTCACCTGATACTGACATTTAGCATCTCAGTCCCCACATCGGCACGTCGTCCAAAAGTAGTACCTGATTCAAAAGAATCCATCCCTAAATTCCTCTCGTTGCGACGGCGTGGTGGCGAGGGCAGGTGCGGCGAGCAGCGCAGCGGCGGCCACTCGTGGAAAGGAGACGGTAGTGGTCGCCAGCAGCACCACCTTCCCACGCAAGTTGCGGCAACACGAATCCATCCCCATTCTGCTCCAGTGATGTTGAGGCATCTAGGAACGGGGTTTCCTCGATTCGCCGTTTGCTCCTTCGACATCAGGTCATTCTCTCCTCTCAATCCTTGCTATGGTGAATGTTTGTTCTTCCACGGGATGTGCTTCTTGTTGATTTGGACATATTCCCAATTTCAGATGAGCTAGGGTTTTGATGCCGTCGGCACTCCCGATTTCAGATTAACTATTGATGCTTCCATGACAGCTACAACTTCCTCCGCATGTCCTTCCCTCTACCTGGACGTAGTCCCTCATCGGTTGGCTAGCAACTTGCTCCCACACAAAAGGTATTAATGGTGTCCCTCCATATTGTTGCTGTTCGTTGAGTTTGTGATGAGCTAGCCCTGACACTCTTCTATGAATCCATCTCTCTCACAAACAAGATGGGATCAGTTTGTGTTGATGTGCTGATTGCTTTGAGTTCCCCATTTTGCTCTGACATTCTTGCTTGGGAAAAAGACATATGTTTCCATTAAGCAAACCTGAAATGTTATGCTTGGAATTAATTGCAGTTTATTATTGTTTTGGTGCAACGACAGATTCCATATGTATGGGTGGCCATCTAACATTCTGCTTGGAATGGGTTGTTAGCATTATATATGGAAAACTGGGAAAAAAATAACGCAATAACAATTGTGTTCTGGGAACAGTTTGGGTGTTGAGTATTTAACCATGCATAGTTGTGTATTTAGCCATTGTGTTCCGGGAACATTCCGAGCATATAGTTGGGACCTTTGGTGCTAACAAGTTCCCTTGCTTTCCTTTGAAACATGTTTTTTTTATCTTGGCCAAAAAAATGTTGTTCTTTACTATGCAACTTTTTAGGTGCAGGACTTTTAGCTCAAAGAAGCTGATAGGGACTATTTTGCCCTGAGAAGGTAGATAGTTTTTGTTTTTTTTGTTAAACTAGCAAAATTCCATGCTTTGCTATGGGTGAAAGAAAATATATAATATATGTCATAGACATGTTTGATTATTTGAATACATGATGTTCACTTGATTCAACAAATATTATACTATTATATAATATCAGAAAATATAAAAACTAATTTGTAATAAGTACAAAAGTAGTAGTGGTGGCACAACCATCACCACCACCAGTGTCTTTCATAGTAGTACAGAAAAGTGGAGCCACGATGTCAACTATTGCATAAGTGTGTTTTGTTTGTTCAAAATGCTCTGTCAATGTTGTTGTTCTATTACTTTGTATATGTTAACAAGCATAATGTGTGCCAGGTTTTGTGAAGTGGTGAGCTTAACTGTATATTGATTGTTCTGTTAGTATAAGAGACATTGATTGTTCTGTTAGTACAAGGGGGCACGTTTGTTTCGTAGGATTTCATCTCTTGGATTTATCTATCCTATTTCACTATTCGTTTATTTCTATCTGGTGTGCCCTGTTTGTAAAAATTAAAGTCTTACATCTGAGTTTTTGACCATGCAGGATGTTCCTGGAGATTGAAGTGAGCATGACGGGAAGATTGGACTTCAATGATGTACATTCTGATGCAGAGTCAGGGTATTACATTTCGCGCGAACTAGCCGTGCCGTCACCTCGTGGTAGCGCGGCTTTCGCGCGAAAACCGTGAAAACCATGGAGGGATGAACAGTAATTTTCACGACATTTTGCCGTGCCGCAGTTTTCGTGAAAACCGCTCGAAAACCGCGTCAAAACCGTGAAAACTGCGCAAACCGCGTCAAAAACCGTGAAAACCACGAAAACCACAATTTAAATTTGAACCAAATTTAAATTCGTGTCGTGTCGCAGATTTTCGCTCAAACCGTGTCACATATCGCGATTTTCGCGGCAAACCACGCGAAATTTGTTTTTAATAAAAAATATATAATTTTTGATAAAATATTTTTTCAATTTTTTGAATTAAATACGAAATTATTCAAACAAAACCGTGAGAATGTCGTGTCACATCCCTGTGATATGCTGGAAAACCGTAAACACTGTGACGATTTTCGTGATAAGCGATACCCTATACGGAGTCGGTTAATACAGGTATTCCGCATCAGCAAGCTCGATATACCACACCTCAAAAGTCCACAAGCACCGCATTCTGTGTAAGCATAATCGCACACCCATTTTGTAGTTAATTTTAGCATTCAAGATATGTTCTTTCATCGTTGTTAATGTGCACTATGTAGGGGTCGTATTTTATTCCAAAATATGATGATTCCATGGTTCCAAAGATCGGGGTTACTTTTAATGACCTGGAATCAGCCAAGGAGTTTCTATGCTCATAGAGTGGCCTTCTCAGTTTGCATAGGACAATACAAGAAAATTGGAGTGGTTCTGCACAAATGCTCCCTTTGTGCAAATGAAGGATTCTGTGAGGACAAATGTGAGAAGGTCTACAATCTGGTAGTGAGAAAAGGCGTTATGAGAAAAGAATCACTAGGTATGGTTGAGGAGAAGCTGATTATCAAGCTATTATTCTAGTCAAAGATCGGGTTAAAGATAAATTTATATTTGCTTAAGACTTTTTTTATTACTCTCGATCTATACTGTTAGGTCCGATTTATTAAGGTTAATTCTAATAATATTAGAAGATTTACAAATATATTACACTTAGTTTTTGGTCGATAATGTTTTGTTGGTTTGATATATAAATCCATTAGTTATAGCTGTCACGTCCAAAAATTCATCATAAATCAGACTATTTTGCATATTAAATCTCGGTCCAGGAATTAACTAGGGTACACAAAATGATAAATTAATACATAGATCCAAACATAAAATAAAACATAAAAATAAAATATTTAGTGAAAAGATTCTTAGTCCTTACACCCAAAAACAACAGCAAAAAGACGATCTTAACGACTTCAGCTTTATTCCACAGGCAAACTTAGCCGAGGTCTAAGCCTTGGTCTTTTAACATCATCTTTAGCTCGGGAGCACTACGCTTCGAAAGAGGAATTAAGATCATCTTCAACTCGGAAGCACTACACTTACGAAAGAGAGAAAAATCGTAAGGCGAGTATAACTATCGTACTCAACAAGCCACCTTGAGAATTACAAACGTGCAAGGGAAGACAAGAGTACAAGAGTGGCTTGGGCTATTTTGCATAAATATGGTTTACAAACATTTAATGTTTAAAAACAAGAAACAGTTGATTAAGTTGAATCATGTTTTATTCTCTAGTGAACAATATTGTCTCATGTTGAACAAACTCAACCATTTCACTTGAACTAACCAGTTTCATTAATTCTAATTATTAAGTAGTGTGGGACTAATCATAGTGAATCTAGTTGATCGTCCATAACCGCGAGTATGGCTATTCGAATAGTTTTACTTTGATTAGAGGTGCACAACTTTACCCACAAGACAATTCCACACATGTTATCATGCTCTGAAATACCATCATGATATTGCAAAGAGGAAAAAACCATGACAAGACCTTTCGCATAACTCCCCCTAACCAAACGATAGCACATCAAGGTTTCACCCCTACCCCTCGAAAGGAAATGGGCAGCCCCCCGCGTGCCACGGTGAATCCAGAAGCCGATCAACCCGTAAAACCGGGGCCGACCCAACTTCATCACGTCCACCCTCACTAGGGTACGTCGGCCAGAGGAATGCTATACTACGAGTCCAGCAGTTGCCCATTCTTGCTTGTGGTAAGAGCTGTAATTCTTCCAAAGTTTCCCATGAACCGATCATTAATTGTCATGGGCACGACAGTCCAAAACCATGCACCCACAGCCCACCATTATGTCATATTTTAGTTGAGATAATTATGACCAATAAGACATGGCAAGGTGTATCGGGCTTGCAGCTTATCAAAGACTAGAATAAATAGTTTAATTATCTCATTTAGTGAGCTAGTGGTAATTAAGCATGGCTAAGCATAAACTAAAATCAACATCAATGACTAAAGCTAGTCAAATTAACATCCAATGTTAACAAAGGACGGATAACAAGTAAATAGGCATAAACAAGCGAGATATATAATCCCATCATTTCATATAATTAGCAAAGCATGCAATTTTATTTGCAAACATAAAACATTTATGAAATTAGGATTAATATGCTTCAAGGGAAGTGTGACTTGCCTTACTTCTTCAACAGAGACTTACGGACTCTTTTCCTCACGTACGCGAACTTCGAAAACAACGAAATCTACATGTGACACATAAAACAAGGAAAAAACCTAATAAAAACCAAATAACAGTTCATAAAAAGTAAACAAACATGTATAGCTCAATTTTAGATAAATTTTACAATTTGAATGGTCCAATTTGAAGTTCATATGAATTAGATATAAATTTTAGCAGTTTTGGACCATTTAAATAAATTAAAATTAAAATAATCTATTGCATAATTTTTAATTATTTTTACAAAGGAAAAGGCTCATACGGACGTCATCAAAACAAGGGCGGCGTCGCGGCACAACACGGGATGACGTTTGCAAACCGAATGCTGACGCAACCGAGGGCTGACGTTAGTGACACAAGGGCTGACGTCAGCCGTGGCGACGGCAGCGCACAGGTCCATGGTGGACTTGGTCCACGGGGACCAGACCAAGGGCTGGCGCGTCATATGGCACCCGTGGCGCCGACGTGGCAGCCACGCAGGCGGCCGGGAGTCTAAGAGAGGCGCATGCGGTGGTGGTGACGGATTGGAGCGGCGAGCGGCGAGCGGCGCGAAATCGGTTCGGGGCACGAAAGGATGCGGCAAAGAGAGAAACTAAGAGAGGGGAGCGCGACATCATTTATAGGGGACGGTAGACCGAATTGCGCATGAGGACGACGCGGATTCCTCGCCGTTTGTTTCGGACTCGGGAAGAGATTGCAGCGACGCTGATTCGGTTAGGGTTCGGCCGAGATTTGCGAGAAGATAAGGGCAGCGCGGCGGAATTGGACGTGGGTGCGGGGTTGGTGAGAGGGGCCAAAGGGGTGCGAGAGATGCGGCGCGCGTCGTGGCTATGGTGGCGGCGGCCGGGACGCAACCGGAGGTCGGGAACAACCCTGACAGGTAGGGCCCACTTGTCGGTGACACTAGAGGGGAGAGAGGGGCTGACCGATGGGACCCACCGATAAGTGGCTCGGAGAGGAGGATGCAAGCTGGACTTTGCGCGAGCGCGGGAGGGTGACGGGCCACGGGTGGGCCAAGGCGAGGAGGAGAGAGAAGCGGCGGCGTCGGCCGGGCAAGGCCACAAGGAAGCAAAGGTAGACTTTTTGGGTCGTTTCCGGCCCGGAACAAAGGCGATTTTAATTTATTTTTCATTTAAATTAATCCCATGAATAATCTCTAAATTTCTATAAATACTTCCAATGCTCAAATAATTCCAAAAAAATCCTGAAAATAGATGAACATCCAAAGTATTTAATAAAAATATGTTTAGCTCATTTAAAGATTAATTTATTTATTTAAATAATTATTGAAGTATTCTTTGTATTATTAAAATTATTTCGGAGCTCCAAAATTTCACGAAAATTTCGGAGAGTATTTTAGGGCATGGAGAATATTTTAAAAATATTTGCAGCCATGATTTTTAAAAGGAAATTTGATTTCCTTATTTAATTCACTTTATTACTTTGTTTACATTTTATTTATTTTCTAGGAAATGATTTATTTAATAATTTTTAATCTCGAACGAAAATCGGGCTTTGACAATAGCCGATCAATCCGAAATTCTATCGACATCGGCTTGGACAAACCATACTATATCGCCTCCTCGACCGATTGGCCCATTGATCTAATATTCTTTGTTTATTCTTGTTAGTTGCAGGATCAAACTAATCGGCACACTTTGAATTCGATTGATAGGATATGCACTAGAGTAAGCAAATCATTAGGCCTTCTTGTGGAACAAAGAATTTCAAGTCAATAAGCTTTGGCATGCCTAGTGGCCAAATGAGATAAGCTTTCAAAATCTTGAGAAGAAAATTTGTCTTTGATCGGCCCTAACAACTCTTGAAACGCTAGATCGTGAAGTGTACATCATTTAAATTCAAACTATAGCATCGGCTTGAACATCTCGAAACCTCTCGCATATAATCGGGAACCGATTCATCCGATCGTTGTTTGATAGATGTTAAATCTGAAAGCTTTAATTCGGTATCCCAAGCAAAGAAATATTTGCAAGATTGCTTCTTCAAATCGGCTCAAGTCTGATAGAATTTGGTAGCAAAGAAGAAAACCAAGTAACAACCGATCGAGATAATGACAAGGTAAAAAACCTAACTCTCAAAGCTTACTCACTGATGCTTCTTCACATTGAGCCAAAAATTGGCTAATGTGCTCCACTGTGGAAATATTGTCTTACCTTCAAAACTTCAAAAAATTTAAAATCTGTATCGGTTAGGCAATGGTATCCTACCAAAAATGTTCAAGACATGGGCGCTGATACATAATAGTTTGATCTTGGCTTAAGCCCAAATTGATCCCTCATGACTTCAGCAATTCATCGGCCCATTCTTCATTCCCATTGTTCATGTATTATTGTGGCGACCGATTATTTCACGAAGTGGGTTGACGTTATTCCTTTAAATAAAGTTGATGCCAAAGATACAGATGATTTTATCAAGGAACATATTATCTATTGGTTTGGGATTCCTCAGACAATAACGACTAATCAAAGGTCTATTTTTGTAACTGATGAGTTTGGAAGATTTGCCGATAATACGGGAATCAAATTATTAAATTCTTCTCCTTATTATGCGCAAGTTAATGGGTAAGCAAATGCATTTAATAAAAGTTTGATCAAATTAGTTAAGAGGAAAATTGATGAGCAACCAAGGTAGTGACATAAAACATTAGCCAATTTATTGTAGGCTATTGGATGGCGTGTCATGGTTCTACTAGAGTGTCACCTTATCGGTTAGTTTATCGACATGAAGCTATTTTGTCTTGGGAAACTGACATCAGCTTAAAAAGGATTTCTCTATAGGATCAATTGACAGTCGATGAATATTATAACTTAATGACTGTTGAGTTGAAGGATTTGGCTTAGAATCGATTACGAGCATTAAAGAAGAGTAGAAAGGTGTATGAGCTGATAAATATTTTATAAGGGATATCAAATATTTCAAGAAAAATATTCCAAGTATTCACATCAACCCAAGAACTTCTGGATTGCCAATATTGCACGTAGGTGAATTTGATCAACCTCTTCTCTGGTGCGGGGATCATCAGCATCGGATCCTAGAATTGGCTTGATGGTTCTACGCTGGTTGGCTACATGGCATATTGATGCTTTAATCTTGGCTTTTTGATCGTCAATTGCTTTTGGGAGATCGACAAGCTTTTTTTCTTCTAGCTCCAGGTCCTTGTGAGTTTGCTCAAGCTTTGCCATCAAATCGGCTTCTTGTTTTTTCAATTATTGGATGCGGTTCCTGGTGTGGTCTGAGCCGGCGGTTAATTCAGCAAGCTTTAGTTTTTCTGCCTAGACCAACTGCCGATCAGATTGGGGAGCTTCTTCCAAAGACCTTAGTTCAATATGATCGGCTATCTGTTGACGCACCCTGGTTACCTAAAATTGATGAGATTCGAGAAAAGCTGCTGGAGTTAAAGCATCAATGATCTCATCGGGTAATTGGCCTTGGATTTCTTCAATCCCACTCTGATCGCGCTGCTGTTTTCAACCAAAGCATCAAGTGATGCGTTTAGCCGGTCGGCGATATCAAGCAATTGTTTTTCGAGGGCTTCAGGAGGAGGAGAAGCTGCCTTGCTGACAATTTCTTCTTCATCATCATCTAAGAACTGGCCAATATCGAAGGAAAACATATCGGCTATATTCTGCATCTTGAGAAAACAAGGTTAGAAACTGACGAGAATACTATAACAATGTTGGTGAACTAAAGTTTACCAAAAGAATCGGTGCAATGTGAAGTTGAGCTTGATCAGCTGATATGCACTAAGGTGTCCCAATATTTCGGTGAGTTGATCATAACTATGATTTAGAAGGAACATTGATGATCCGACTACAACCGTACGAGACGTTGTTGTGTTGCGCCTTAGCGATCGATACACCTCTCCATGGGTTGTTGACCTTACCGGTGCAGATTAACCTTATTCCTGCAAGAAAATCAAAGAAACAAGCAAGAACAAGATAAAAACAATCTGAATTGCAAATAGAAATTGAATACAAACAACAGGTTGGGGTCCTGAAGATGAGTAATTAGGTGATCTAGCCGACACATGTAACCACAAGGTAAAGTAGCAATGGCTAAAACTTTAATCTAACAAAACCCGAGTTGTTCTATGGCGGCAAGTAGATATATATAGATGGGAGGACAATCCAGGGCTGCCTAGATTCGTGCTCCATCAGGTCGGAGCGCACCCCACTTGGGCCTCACTTGGGCCGGGGTCGCAGATGAAGTTACAAGCCCATAGGCCCATTGTAGATGATGCAAAACCTTATTTCTGTGATTCTATCTGATTGGGAAGGAATTTGAAGATGAGGCTGGATCCATTGTAAAGAGGACTCCGAGAGCTTTTCATCAAGTACTCATGGACCCAAATCGGAGCACGTATGCATATTTGGCGACCGTTTGAATTCAGCGCTGTTAGAGCTGGACGAATTAGATTCATGAATTTTTGAAGCTTGAACTTGATGTCTTTCTGTGGACATATGATGTGAGCAATGGTTGTATTCATAGTAGCCATGGTCATATCATTCTCCCCTTCTTCACGGAAAACCGTCTCGGTTTTTTCATATGGTTCTTATCGCGGAGTGCATGATCTTGCCCATAGAAGGGTCTACAAGAAAATAAACACAACAAAATTTCGTCATATAATATCATTAGTTCTTTAGCAAATAATATTAATCTCCTATGAAACAAATGTACCTGGTGATGGAGATGGACAACAACGACCATAGATACCACATCGATTGTTTTACTTGCGGCTCATTTTGCTCCCTTTCTTCGAAGTCAAGTACTCATGTGGCACAACATCTTGGGTGCACGGTGACCACATTGAGAGATCTGGTTGCTCTTCTTCCTCAGAACCATCATGTTCTTTCAAATCAAAACAACACAAACTCGAGATAACATGAGTAGCGATAACATGTCCCTTTAGCTTACAATTTTTATCCATGGCTACAAGAGGTTCTAAATCCGAACATATGTAAACTCTATGCACCAAATATGTTCCTCTATCATTATATTCTCCAAAGATATGAAAAATAACATTAAGTGGACATGGCAAATCAGACTTAGTGTCACACCTTGAGTTTTGCCCTTTTAAAAATCATTTAAATAATTTCCCAAAAAGAATTGGAATTTTTGGAATTATACTGGAGCAAATAATTAATTTTAAAATACAATTAATAAGTGGAAATGGCATGGTAGGATTTTTCTTAAATTCTACATGTCAAAATATATTAACTGAATTTTTAGTGGAATTTTCTGAGCACAATAAATATTTTTAACAAATTAAATAAATTTATTAGGATTAAGTTAAGTCCTTGAAATTATTTTCCCAATTTTCCTATTTGGGTCGTACGGTTCCCGCTCTTTTCCTGTACGGTTCCCGCTCTTTTCTTGTACGGCCGCCGGCCCAAGCCGCCCGCCCCGCGCGCCCTTTCTCTCTCCCGCCATGGGCCAAGGCCCACGAGCCATCGTTGCCCTCGCCGAAAAAGTCTGCGGCCCCCCCCGCTCCTCGAGCCACCGACGAGTAGGGCCCACGTGTCGGGCTGTCGCCCGCCGCCCGACGGCCCGCCGCCACGCCATTCGCGCCGCCCACGCCTACGTCGCCGCCCGCCCGTGCCGGACCCGAGCCGCTTTCCGCGCCGCGCCGCCAAATCCATGCCCACGCCGGCCCCAAAACCCAAACCAAATCCGTGGCTGAATCTCTCCCTCTCTCTCCAACTTCGAGAAGGACGACGAGGAATTTGTGGCCTTATCGTGCACGATCCGGACTCCCGAGCCCCCTATAAATCTCCCCGCAACCGCCGCCGTGTTTCTCCGTTTGCGTTGCTCAGAATCATGCCCTAAATCGTTGATGCCCAATTTCCGCCGCCGCGCACCGTCGTCTCCGGCTCCGGTGAGGCCCCTCTCCCTCCCTTGCTCACTCCCGCGCGTGATCCCGAGCCCGCGTCGTCTCCCGCGCCGCCATCCCGCCAGCCCATACCGTCAAGTTGCGATGCAGCCACGTGGCACCGCCGCCGCACCGTCCGTGGACTCGCCTCCACCGTGGCCGAGCCGGCGCCCTGCGCCCGCCGACGCCGGGGCTAAGGCCGACGCTGGGGCCCACGCGTCCGTCCGCCAACGTCAGTGCTTGCGCAATGCTGACGTCAGCCCTACCCGACCCACCGCCAGTGTTTGCGTTAGCAAGGGACTTAAGTGCGCAATAAATTAATTTAGGTTTTTCTCTTTAGTTTAAAAATCACAATTAAACTTTTAGAATTCATATCTTTTTAATTCGAGCTCCGTTTTAGTCCATTCAAATTTCATTAAATCAAAAATGTCAAGAATCCATTAAAAATAGTTTCTTGTGTTGTTTCAATAGACTTTTAGCATGTTTTGTTGAGTGCTTTGTTTGTCGTGTAGATTTCGATAATTCCGGCAATCCCGTTTACTTCGAAGTAGTCGCCGAAGTTCCTCAATCTTTAGAGCAAGGCAAGTCATACTTTACATTGATCATATTATACCTATTTTATTTAAATATCTCATTTTTGTCAAATACTACATATATTTCATTTCATGGGACTATTAAACCTATTGTACTCAACCATAGGAATTGATTACCTCCTACCGTTGATAACTTGGGTTCAACATGACTAGATATTTGTAAGGACATGCTTAGCCTGGCTTAGATCAATAAGCTCACATAATGGAATCACACTAATCAAATATTACAGTGGAGATTAATACTCAAATGATGTCAAGTATGTGGTACTATGGTAATAATATTAAAATATGCTAATGGTGGGCTGTGGGTGCAATGGTTTTAGATAGTAGAACCCATGGCAATTAAGGACCGGTTCTTGGGAAACCCTGAAAGAAATACCGTGCATACCACAAGACAGCATGGGTAATGGCTGGATCTGTAGTGTAGCTATCTCTAGCCAACGTACCCTAGTGAGGGTGGGCGTGATGGAGTTGGGTCGACCCTATTCATTCCATGTGAATTATCTTGCATCATACCTTCTCTTCTGGTATGACTTGTTGAGTACCGTGGGTAGTACTCAGTCTTGCTTAATTTTCCCCACCAGAGCTAGAGGTTCAAGCAGAGGAAAGTTTCGATACCGTATCTCTGCGATAGATAGAAAACGTTCTACGCCTAACTTGTTTTTGCAGAGAATGCTTTGAGATGGTATGGCCCTATTGTATGTATGAGATGCATGTGATGCGTGTAATATTCTTTCATATGTGCAATCCTTGTAATATTCTTTCATACGTGCAATGCTTGTAATATTCTTTCACGACCTACGAGTCGATGTAATCTTCAATTAGAGCTTCTATAGTAGTAGCTTAGTTTGAAGAAATCAAGCATTCGGCACTCGAAAGAACGGTGATGAAGATGGAGATCCTCTACACCGGCATGGAGATGGAGATCACCATGTGAAGGGGGCCATACTATTTCACTATATGCTATTCTACTTGCTTTCATATGTGATATGTTTGTTTGATAGGATAGCATCCCTCGCAAAATTAAGTAGTAATGATGCCCTTCCAAATGTTGCACCCGTCACCGTTATGCTCGTCAATGGTGGGTCTGCCAAAGCAGAGTGCCATTCTCTATCATAACACGAGGGGGTATATGTCAGACATATACATGCAGGAGCATTTGGTTTACTTAACAAGGCTATAAAAACAGTTTTGGGCCTTGGGGCATAGGTTGGCGCGGGGCATGGAGATGCCACACCAACAACAAGAGTCACATAGAGATGTGATTAGCAAGGTGTTGCTTACCGATGTTACTAATTTTCTAGCAGTGATGCCAAAGCTCACTAGAAAATTAATTAACATGTGGATCTTGACCCAATACGTAACCTAGAGGAAAGGTGGAAAATACGTAATGGGAGTCTAATGTTAAATTGTTTAACAATAGACATAGCATAAACATTGTGCTAAACTTTGCTTTTTCTTGTAGAATAAATGACGACTAATACTACACCCAGTGCTTTTAATTTGCGATCTATTCTCAAAAGGAAAAATTAAATGGAACAAACTTTATGGATTGGTATCGTAACTTGAGAATTGTTCTCAAGCAAGAGCGTAAGGAGTACGTTCTTAAAGTACCCTATCTTGAGGATTTGCCAAATAATGCCACTTTAAGCGCACGGAGAGCTTACGAGAAGCACACTAATGATGCTCTAGATATAAGCTGTCTCATGCTTGCTACAATGTCCCCGAGCTTGAAGTAATATGAGACCAGCGATGCTCACACTATTATTCGGGGACTGCGTGGTATGTTTGAGAACCAAGCTCGGGCCGAGAGGTTCAACACCTCAAAGTCCTTGTTTGCATGCGAGCTTGTTGAGGGGAATCCCGTCATCCGCATGTGATAAAAATGATTGGCTACATCGAGTCTAGAAAAACTAGGTTTTCCCCTTAGCCAAGAGTTGGCTACGATGTGATTCTCCGGTCGCTCCCTCCGAGCTTCGAGCCATTCATATTGAATTATCATATGAACAGTATGGATAAGACCTTGGCGAATTGCATGGGATGCTAAAGACAGTGAGGAGAGTATCCAGAAAAACGATCATCATGTGATGATGATGCGAAGGCTAAGCACAAACCACTGTCAAGAAACTTTGCACCAAGAGAAAATTAACTCCCGATGAGATCGCGAGTGCCTCTAATGCAAAGAAAGGCAAGAAGGGTCGGCGGCATCGGATGTTGTTTGCTTCTACTGCAAGGAGACAGCCACTTGGAAAAGGAACTGCAACAAGTACATGGAGGATCTCAAAAAGAAGCAAAGTACGACTTACGCCGGTATTAATGTTATAGACATTAATCTTGCTACTTCACCTACTGACTCTTGGGTATTTGATACCGGATCGGTAGCTCATATTTGCAAATCGTTGCGGAAATGAGAAGAAGTAGAAGCTTGAGAAGGGCGAGGTGAACTGCGCGTCGGCAATGGAGCAAGCGTTGCTACGGTTGTTGTCGGCACGTACCACTTCATCTACCTTCGGGATTAGTTTTGAAATTAAATAATTGTTATTGTATTCCAACACTATGTCAAAACGTTATTTTCGCTTTATGTTTGCAAGCGGAAGGATATGATTTTAGATCAATGGACAATGGTTGTTCAATATATCTCGAGATATGTTCTATTTTCATGCTCCATTGGTGAATGGATTATACGTTTTGAATCTTGAAGTGTCTCCCATCTATAACATTAATACGAAAGGCAACTCTCTAATGATACAAACCTCACATTTATCCGGCATTGTCGCTTAGGCCATATAAATAAGAAACGCATGGAGAAGCTCCATAAGGATGGATCTTCACTCTTTTGATTTTGAATTATTTGAGACATGTGAATCTTGTTTACTTGGTAGGATGACAAAGGCACCTTTCACGGGACACGGTGAGAAAGCAAGTGACTTGTTGGCACTCGTACATACTGATGTATGTGGACCAATGAGCTCAACGGCCAGAGGTGGTTATCAGTACTTCATTACCTTTACCGATGACTTTAGTAGATATGGTTATATCTACTTAATGAGGCATAAGTCCGAATCCTTTGAAAAGTTCAAAGAATTCCGAATGAAGTACATAATCATTTAGGGAAAACAATCAAGTTTCTATGATCGGATCGTGGAGGGGAATACTTGAGCCAAGAGTTTGGTAATCATCTGAAAGATTGTGCAATTGTTCCACAATTGACTCCGCCAGAACTCCACAATGGAACGGAGTGTCCGAACGAAGAAATCGCACCTTGTTAGATATGGTGCGGTCGATGATGAGCCAAAGTGATCTTCCGTTATCCTTCTGGGGATATGCTCTTGAAACAGCTGCGCTCACACTAAATAGAGTTCCATCTAAGTCAGTTGAAAAGACACCATATGAGATATGGACAGGGCAACCCCCTAGTTTGTCTTTTCTCAAAATTTGGGGATGCGAAGCTTATGTAAAACGTTTACGATCGACAAGCTCACACCCAAATCGACAAGTGCTTCTTTGTGGGATATCCTAAGGAAACCAAGGGATATTACTTTTATAATCGGGAACAAGGCAAAGTGTTTGTCACCCGACACGGTGTTTTCTTGGAGAAAGAGTTTCTTTCAAGAAGGGTTAGTAGGAGCAGGGTGCATCTTGAAGAAGTTCAAGAAACACCAGAAAATGTTTCAGCGACCACAGAACCACAACAGGAGGAGCAAAGTGTTGCGCCACCAGTTGTAGATACACCAGCCCCGCGGAGGTCTGAAAGATCACGTCGTGCACTGATAGGTACACAGTGCGGAACATATATTGTTGTTGGAAAACGATGAGCCTAAGACCTATGAGGAAGCGATGGTGGGACCCGATTCCAACAAGTGGCTTGGAGCCATGAAATCCGAAATAGAATCAATGTACGACAATCAAGTTTGGAACTTGGTTGATCCACTGATGGTGTCAAAACCATTGAGTGTAAATGGGTTTTTAAGAAAAGGCCGATATGGATGGAAATGTTCACATCTATAAGGCGCGATTGGTGGCGAAAGGTTTTAAACGATTCAAGGAGTTGATTATGATGAAACCTTCTCGCCCATCGCAATGCTTAAATCTATTCGGATTATCCTAGCGATTGCTTGCATATTTCGATTATGAGATATGGCGGATGGATGTCAAAATGACTTTCCTAAATGGAAACCTAAGCGAGGATGTATACATGATACAACGTCAAGGTTTTGTCGATCCACAATCGTGGAAAGATATGCAAGCTACGAAATCCATTTATGGATTGAAGCAAGCATCTCGGAGTTGGAATATTCGTTTTGATGAAGTAATCAAAGGGTTTGGTTTCATCAAAAACGAAGAGGAGGCATGTGTTTACAAAAAGGTCGGTGGGAGTGCAATTGTATTTCTAATCTTATATGTGGATGACATATTACGATTGGAAATGATATCCCTATGCTAGAATCCGTCAAGTCTTTATTGAAAAATAGTTTTTCCATGAAAGACTTAGGGAGGCAACATACATATTGAGCATTCGGATCTATAGAGATAGATCCAAGAGGCTAATTGGATTAAGCCAAAGTACATACATTGACAAGGTGTTGAAAAGGTTCAACATGCATGATTCCAAGAAAGGTTTCTTGCCCATGTCACATGACATTAATCTTAGAAAGAATCGGTGTCCTCGGACACATGATGAGCGGAATAAGATGGGTATGGTTCCATATGCTTCGGCAATTGGATCCATCATGTATGCCATGCTTTGTACACGTCCGATGTCTCTACGCTTTGAGTGCTACGAGCGGATACCGTCGAGATCCAGGTGAAGGTCACTAGGTCGTAGTAAAGAATATCCTTAAGTACTTGAGAAGAACTAAGGATATGTTCCTAGTCTATGAGGTGAAGAAGAGCTCGTTGTAAGTGGTTACACCGATGCTAGCTTCCAAACAGACAAGGATGATTATAGATCGCAATCGGGTTCGTATTCCGCTGAATGGAGGCGCATCACTGGAAGAGTTCCAAGCGGATACTGTTGCTGATTCTACAACGGAGGCCGAGTACATTGCTGCCGAAGCCGCAAAGGAGGCTGTTTGGATCAAGAAATTTGTTTGAGCTTGGTGTGATGACCGGTGCGGCGGGTCCAATGTCTCTCTATTGTGACAATAGTGGAGCCATTGCGCAAGCCAAGGAGCCGAGGTCACATCGAAGTCCAAACACATACTTCGGCGATATCATCTCATCCGCGAGATAGTGGACAAAGGTGATGTCGAGATATGCAAAGTGCACACGAGATCTCAACATAGCCGATCCGCGACAAAACCTCTCCCTCACGAAACATGAGGCGCACATAAGAGCAATGGGTATTAGATACTTACATGATTGACTCTAGTGCAAGTGGGAGATTGTTAGTGATATGCCCTAGAGGCAATATGGAGATGTTGGATATCATGGTCAATATTTATGTATTTATGAATAAAGTGTTATTCGGTTCCATGAAATAGACATCTTGTATTGATCAATAAGTACGTGACTTATTTATAGGACTCTATATGTATGAATCTATTTCTAAATGATCCTCGATCATATATCATATTATTGGAACTAATATGATTCTAAGATCGGCATGTTTATTGGTTGATGATCATGTCTCATAGATCATAGGTATGGAGATACCAAATCAATAAACATGGACATATGTGTTAGAGAACACATTGTTGGATAGACCCACCATGAGACACTACAAGAATTAATGTGTCATTAGTTGGTCTTAGGTAGTGTTGGTACAAAGTCCTTAGACCGAGATCACCATAGATTCCAACATGTGTAGTAGCCTACTTTGGGACTACCAAACGTTATTCCGAATCGGGTAGTTATAAAGGTAGTTTTCGGGTTTGGTATGAAACATGGAGTGGGATGTGAGTGATCAAGATGGAATTTGCCCCTCCTTTGGAGAGATATCTCGGGCCCTCGAGGTAATGGATTATGGAAATGCATAGCCATGCTAAGTTGATTGAGGAGTCAATCAACGGACGGATAATCCAATACGGTTCGAGTGAACGGTTAAGCTATTGAAAGGATGGCACACATCTTGCCTATAGCTTAATTGGTATCGTGAGGCAAAGGGATTTGTGTACACATTACGGTTCGAGCCGATATTATATTCTTGTGTACTATGGTGTCAATATGTGCTACTAGGCGCCGCTATTGACAGGTCGGCTGAGTTGGACTCAAGCCGACGATCAGCTAAGTTAGACTATAGCCGAAACCAAGTATACCTAAACCTACAGGGTCGCACGCTTAAGGGGATAAGAACAGGCATTCGAGTTGGACTCGGATATGGCTCGATCAGATAGGGATCCGATCGGATAGAGTCATATGGGCTTACGACGTATTGGCGGCCAACTCTATGAGACACGGATGAGATCCGATTCAAAATAGAGTCCTGATCGGCCACTAGTCCTAGTAGGCCAACTCTATATAAAGGGGCGAGGGGTGGAGAGATGTTGATCGATCAATTGAAGTCAATTACGCCAAAATCAATCTGATCACATGCGGCTTTAGAAGTCGGCGAGATCAATCTCCACGGAAACCCTCCCCACCTTCGAGCCAAACCCTAGCCTTGCATCGCGTGCTAGCACACGGGTGTTCGGCGTTCTGTCCCCGGACGTGTGGATACCGGTAGAGGCGCTGCTACGTTGCGCGCTGTTGATCGGCTACGAATCGGCTATGGTCGAGCGCATCGGAGCGAGGCGCGAGAACACGGTCAGACGACTCGGCGAATCGGCTACATCGGCGAATCGGCTAATTGGTGAATCGGCTGTCCCCAGGAATCGGTTGTCGATTTGCGGGAATTGGCTGCACTGTTCCAGATCGGATAGCCCTGATTGGCTATTTCCGCTGCATACTCCAATCGATAACGATCTATCGACCCTTACTTGCAAGTGTTCCTGGTTTGCGCGGTAGAAAAGTTTTTGTTTTCGGCTACCGTAGCCTCAGCGTAACCCTTCACGTACCCTAGTGAGGGTGGGTGTGATGGAGTTGGGTCGGCCACAGTTTTAAGGGTTGATCGGCTTTCGGATTCACCGCGGCATCCGGGAGGGCTGCCCATTGCCCTTACGGGAGTGGGGGCGAAACCTTGGTGTGGTATGATTGGTTAGAGGGAGTTATGTGAAGGGTCCTGTCACAGTCCCTTTCCGGGGTATCATGGTGGTACACCGGCACGCGGTGACGTGTCGTGGGGCTGTGTCTTGTGGGAACAGTTGTACACCTCTGATCAGAGTAAAACTATTCGAATAGCAATGCCCGTGGTTATGAGCGATCAATCAGATTCACCGTGATTAGTCTCATTTAAGTAAATAATTTGACTAATGAAACTTGACTAGTATAGATGGACGGTTGGGCCTGTTGCAACATGGGTTTAACATTGGACAGTGTTTATTTAATATTGCTTAATTATTACTACTGTTTTACTGCTTTCAACTATTATTATTTCTGAAATGTTGTTTATGCAAATGAGACCCTATTCCTTCCTTGTGAATTATCTTGCACCATACCTTCTCTTCTGGTATGACTTGTTGAGTACCGTGGGTAGTACTCAGTCTTGCTTAATTTTCCCCACCAGAGCTAGAGGTTCAAGCAGAGGAAAGTTTCGACGAGGATTAGGCTTGCGTCCGACGTCAAGGTTGCCTGTGGTGTGTTGGAGTTTTGTTGCAAGATTAGAGTTTCAGTTTAGTTAGTCTTTTCTTTTCCGCTACATTTATGTAATCTTTATACCGTTTCTAATACGTGGATTCTGTAATATCAATAATTGTCGGTTTGTGTACCTCGGTTGATTCCTGGACGAGGATTGAACGCACAAATTAGCTGCGGAAATTCTGGCTTGAATTTCTGGGCGTGACACTTAGCAAATAATTTCTCCTTCAAATTATCGAGCTCGCAAAAGTCATCAAACAACACATAGCCCAATGTCTTTAAAGAAGATAGCAATTCGTGTTCCTCAACTTCATTACAAATGTGAACAACATGCTTAAAATCAATGTCTAAAGAACTAACACTAGAAATAGCATGTTCATTCACTAGTTGTGGCATGGATATAGTGAAGCATTATTACACAACTCTTCTTTATCACAAGGAACATCAACTAAATAACCTTGTGACAAAGGAATCTCAGCAATTAGTTCCACTAATGGGTGCTCTACTATAGCATGTAAAGTGGACATGTGTAGCTTAGGTTGAGAATACTCACCTTCATTTATCTCAGCACCATTTATTTTACCTTGCAAACTTTCTACAGATATGTTAGGTGCTTCATGCTTCTCACCTTTCTTCTCAAGAACATTGTTCTCCTCCTCTTGGTGAATATTTGGAACTTCCCGCAAAGTGCTAGTAATAGGAGACACAAAAGATTGCTCCTCCAAGTTTGCACGTCATCATTACACGAAAAAATAGGAGGTACAAGCACAACTTGTTGCTTCTTCATGTCTTCTATTTTATATTCAGCATTGCAAGCAAGTTCTAACAAATGAGAAAAAAATCTATAACTTTGACAAGCAAGTATGTCCTGAATTTCACGGTTTAAACCACCCAAAAATCTAGCCATAGCAGGTTCCTCATCCTCCTCTAAGTTATAACGCAGCATACCCATTTGTAATTCCTGATAATAATCTCCTACACTTTTAGTACCTTGTCTCAATTGTTGCAACTTATGTAACAGATTATGTGCATAATAAGAAGGTACAAACTAGCCCGCATGACCCATTTCAAAGCATCCCAAGTTTGAGGCATGTTATCACGATTTTTCTTACCATGTTCGATCCACCAAACATAAGCAAAATCAGTAAACTCGCTAGTGGCGGCCGAACACGTATGTTTTCGGGAATCTCATGACATGCAAATTTTTGAGCAACAACAATTTCCCAAGTAATGTATGCATCGTGGTCATATTTTCCATCAAAAGGAGGTATCTTAAATTTAATCTTATGAAAAACATCATCATTATTACGTATCTCGCGTCGACGATGTCCTCCATCCATACCTCGTCGATTATGATTCAAGCGCCGGTGGTCACTCTCATCATGAATGTTGTCAAAACGCCTGAGAAGATGAGTAAGATTGTTGTTGATGGTGTCACGGATGCCTCCAATCCAAGCCGGTTGTTGGTTGCAATCTGCGTAGCCACCAATTGTCCAATCTTTTCGTTCGTCTCTTGCAAGTCATTATCAACACCTTCCATGTGCGCCCTCACTTGCCTTTCAAAATATTGCATAATGCCCTTCGTGCGAGGAGAGTGCGTCATATCCTTGCCATCCTCCGATCTTGCCATTGTTAGTAGAAAACAAGAAACATACACAAAAATATATGTACGCTCATATCAACTACTAGGTAGTTGAGGCTCAAATATCACACACTCTCAAGCTTATAGCCAAGCTCGTACAAGTTCTTACCAAAGCAAGCAGAATAGTGACATACACCGACTTAACCAAATACCCCAATGGAGGTTGGATGCATCGATGCCTCGGCAAACACCTATTGTACGGCTGTAATCAAATCTGTGGAGCTCTGGGTAGGCTTAAATATGTAGCAAAGGAATAGCAAATGCTTAAATCAGAAAATGTAAAGTTGAATAATCGTTCAAAGTCAAGTACCGTGTTGGTCCTAAGATAGAACTTACTAGAGACGCGAGCCTAGACATAAATGGTACCACAAGATAGCACTAGAAACAAATAAGCATACTTTGATATATGAAAGCAATCGCAAAGATAACAACTGAATTTCTCTTTTTTTCTTTTCGCTTTTTTCTTCTTCTCTTTTTCTTCTTTTTTTGGTGCGGCTTTTTTTTGTCTTCTTTTTTGAGCACCTTTCTGCCTTTTTTTCTCTTTTTTGACTTTTTTAACAAAAACCAACTTATGGACCTCGATGTAAAATTACAGGGACTCAAACGTAAATAAAGAATTATAAGGACTCAAATGTAAAAGTTCAAACCCTAAAATTAGAACTATATAAAAATGGAATGTTGACGTTATGTCGGTTCCGTTTTTCCAAACAGATCTCGAATCCGACATAAAACAAAAATTTTCCAAGTGTTTGACATGACTCAAAACTTAGATGTACATGATTAGGAGGGAGAGTGGGAGTCGGTCACGTGGAGGTGGATGGCCGGGAGATTTGGTGGAGAAAAGGAAACCAATCTAATCTAATCTAATCTCCTCCTATCTTCCTCACGTGCAACGGTATGGACAACAAATACACGGTGGCGAAGGCGACGACAATGGTACTAGGCGTGAAAGAACTCGAAACTCTAAACAAACTAGACGCTAAGACCAGCAACATGACACGACGATGCAATGTAAATCTCAGCAACACAACACGACAATGCAACGTAAAACTCAACAAAGCAAACACTGAAAAGAACAATGCAATGGCACAAATATGGCTAGATAATGGATGCAATTTTTTAGGCTTTTTTGGTTATAGGTAGATAAAAACTAATCGATCAACTTGGCGCTCTGATACCACTTGATATGCACTAGGGTGTCCCGAACTTTCGATGAGTTGATGATAACTACAATTTGGAAGAAATGTTGACGATCCGACTACAACCGTATAAGACGTTGTTGTGTTACACCTTAGCGATCGATACACCTCTCCGTGGGTTGTTGATCTTGCCGGTGCAGATCAACCTTATTCCTGCAAGCAAATCGAAGAAACAAGTAAGAACAAGATAAAAGCAATCTGAATTGCAAATAGAAATTAAATACAAACAATAAGTTGGGGTCCCGAAGACGAGTAATTAGGTGGTCTAGCTGATGCATGTAACTACAAGGTAAAGTAGCGATGGCTAAAACTTTAATCTAACAAAACCTGAGTTGTTCTATGGCGGCCTAGATTCGTGCTCTATCAGGTTGGGGCGCACCCCACTTGGGCCGGGTTCTCAGATGAAGTTACAAGTCCATAGGCCCATTATAGGTGATGCAATACCTTGTTTCTGTGATTCCGGCATATTGGGAAGGATTTGGAGATGATGCTAGATCCATTAAAAATAGGACTCCAAGAGCTTTCCATCAAGTACTCATGGACCCAAATCGGAGCACGTATGCATATTTGGCGGCCGTTTGAATTCAACGCTGTTAGAGCTGGACGAATAAGATTCCAAAATTTTTGAAGCTTGAACTTGATGTCTTTCTATGGACATATGGGCAATGGTTGTATCCATAGTAGCCATGGTCAGATCATCAGCATGATGGCTATTAGCAGTTCAGTGGTGTTCATCTATTGTGCGCTCGCTCGAGGCCAATTGATCAGAAGGAGGCGATGGGATTATAGGCTAAAATAAGGACAAGTGTTAAGAGAAGGAAAAACTTAAGATGGGAGGGTAGGAGAAATTTACCAATACAGGAGGCCTAACAGTTGGGACGGTGTGTTCTGGGTGGGCAGTGGTATCACTTATTTGGGCGATAGCGGCATCAATCTTTGCATCAAGATTGACATCGGCAGAGGCATGGGTCCTTGCAGCAGGATCGATATCTTGTGTAGTATCAGTGGCAGTTTCAAGTGCTTCATCTATTTCCTCTAAGATAACAGCTTCATCAATGGCGTGGCCGATTCGGGATCGATTTCTAGGAGTTCTTTTCGCTTGTGAGCCGATGATTTTCTTATGCTTCTTGCGGCTAGGGTGTGTTGAACTTTTCTTTCTTTTTCCAATCAGTTTCCTGATTTGGCTTGTGAGCAGAGATGATGGCAGAGGTGCACCGGCACCAAGTGTTGGTTTAGCCGATGTATGAGTGTACTCAACCAGGAGACCACTAAGGCTAATGGTCGGAGGATCGGTATCGGTGGCCTGGACAAAGATTGATGGGTTATGCAAGATAGTACATGTAAGAAGAGCAAAAGTAAGGAATATACCTCAACATCGGGTCCGAATCTAGGGTCGAGCAGGGTTAGGAAGTTAGATGCAAGAAGATTGAATAAGTGTTGCTTCCCTTCACCCCCACCATCGGGACCATGGCCGATAGCATGATGCATGATTATCAAAATCTCCAATAGTGCCAAATACGGGCTCCTCAAGCAGCATTAGCCGATCAAATTCAAGGGAACTTGACACTAAGCTTCTGGTTTGAATTTTGTCAATGAAATGAAGGCCGATAGGGACTTGGCCAAATCCCAACTAACGAGCGGCAACCGATGGATGATAGAATTTGTATGATACGCGGGAGTTGCGTCTAGTTGATATGCTCGTTTGGTGAAAGCAGGGAGAAATAGATAATATAAAGATTTACCTTATATCTTCATTAGAGTTGATCATGTTTGAGTCAAAGTTGGAGGGCAGTTCATAAGTGTTGGTGTCTTTGTATACATACCATATTCTAGCTTCCTTGAGGAAACCATGGTAGAAATGATCAAACCAAAACTTGATCTTGTCGGGTGATAGCCTGCTTCCAGGATAGGCCGATGTTGCTTCTCCAAGCGACATGCATCGGCGGTAAACGGGATCAGCATCTTCTACATAATCGGATGGAAATTTGGACATCTCAAGAGGTGTATTATCTGCTACTTCAAAAGTATAAAGTTTCAGCCACAACTTAATGAACCACCATTCGCCGCCGATGTGACCAACGGGCTGTCTAGCCAGTAATTTTGCTGCTACTTGATGGAGTAGATGGTAAGCAGCGCCCAAGAGGTATTTGCTTAGAGGCAATTTTTTCCCATCAGTTAGGACTTCGGCTATATGTTGCAAGTTCACTGTTAGCCCCAAGGTTGATCCACAGAAAACAAACTTCTCCAGCCACATATCGAGAAAGGCCACATGTTCCCAATGGGAGATTGAGTCCGTTTTAGCATGCTTGGCACTATAACCTGACCAGCCTCATGTAGCCTTGGTGTCTAATTTGTGGGAGCACTTGATTCTCATGCTGATGAAATTAGCCGATGAAGATATATCTAGGCCAGTTAGCATGATCACATCCATCAATGTTGGTGTCATCGGCCCATGATTGAAAAGGAATGCATTCGAAGTGCCAGACTAAAAATAGCTAGCCGATGCAATAAGAGATTCATCTTTTTCCATCCTCAGCTAAAGAAAGTTCGATACACTAAGCTATGCCGATATTGGACCAGAATTGGTACTTAGAGGATGACATACGCCGATACCAGTTTATCTAGACTGATAGCTTTGAAGGCCATGGTCTGGAGCTGAGATGACAGTCTGAAATGTTGGGGTTGGATTGTTTGAAGGGAATTTTATGGGCCACCCTAGTTTTCTAGGTTTTCAATGAGTTCTTGTTTTCGAGTTTGGGTTGCATCGGTTGAGTTTGATCTTTGGTGAGAAAGTAATGCTTCAAAATTTTGCTTGTATCAGTGAAATTAGTACTTTCTCGGTTAGGTCAGATATACTAATTTAGCTTTACTCCCGTTGCCTATGTGATGGATCGACTCTTTCTTTGATTGCTTTTTCTCTCTTAGTTAGATTTAATATATTAATCACCTTGAATAGTATTAAATGACTAGTTTAAATCTATTCAACTTATTATTAGCCTCAAATTGGGTTAACTCCAATCTTCTAGGTTATAATTTGTTGATTAGATTTATTCAAGCCGAGAAGTAATGTTCATCATTTTATCAGAGTTTTAGCCGATAAGGTATCTGCTTATCATATTATAGCTTGCTATATCAGTTAGATTTACAAGATTTAGTATAATCGACTAGTTCCTGTAATTATTATTTCTAATCTAATACTATCTCGGTTAGGTCCAATCTACATAGATTGTAATTAATAATCATAGATTACTGGTAATTTATACTTTACCTTGTTAACAATTGATATCAGTTTATTTGCTTTATATATAACATTGATAAGTTATTTTCTTGACGCATCGGCTTAGATCCAAAGATAAATTTATATTTGCTTAAGACTTCTTTTTTTATTACTCTCAATCTTATACTGTCTCAGTTAAGTCTGATCTATCAAGATTAATTGTAATAATATTAAAATATTTACAAATATATTACATCTAGTTTCTGGCCGATAATGTTTTGTTACTTCGATATATAAATCCATCAGTTATAGTCGATCGATCCGAAATTTCATCGGCATAGGCTTGGGCATACCATACTATGTCGCCCCCTCAACCGATTGCGCCATTAATCTGATATTTTTTGTTTATTCTTGTTAGTTACAGGATCAAATTAACTTGCACGTCCTGAACGCGCGATTGATAGGACTTGCCCTAAAGTAGCAAAACTCTGTATGAAACGTCGAATTTCATGCTAACACAAGCTGATCGATGGTGGTAAGTATGTTGTCACGGGATTTGAGCAACGCCATACACATGCATTTGTTTCCCTTGACGAGAGGCATCTCAACAGTCGAACAAAAAGCTTACCTTCAGTAGTAAAAACACATTGCTTACATGCCATAAAGCTAGCATTGGTATATCACAAGCATATTGATACCTTTGTGTTGGTGCAGGAGGGTTTTAGAATATTGGATTTACAATAAGGGACATGCAAAACTACCATAGTGCTCTAAGGGTTTTGATAAAGTCCTCGGATGCTCAAATGTTTGTTGACCAGTTGAGTAGGAAGAGCCTTGCAAACCCAGGTTTTTATTTTGACTATGTTGTGGATGACAAGGGGAGGTTGATTCATGTGTTTTGTGCAGATTCCATCTGTAGGAAAAATTATGCTCACTTTGGAGATCTCATCTCTATCGACTCTACGTACAATACCAATGAGTATGGCATGGTTTTTACCCCTTCACAGGGGTGAACCATCACAAGAGCAGTGTACTATTTGGTGCTGCAATGTTAATGGCGGAGGGCCTGTTATGGCGAGGTATGGCCATACCTCAGCCCGGCCCAACAGACCCCCCTCCTCCTGTGCTAGCCGGCCCAACAATAAGAAATCCCGCAGGGCAGCACAACAACGAGCTAGGGCACACACGGCACGAGCGAGCCGCGAGCGGCTGGGAGGGAGCAGCCAGTTGGCGAGTTGTGGGTGGCGGCGGTCGGCGGCACGACGCTGCGACGGGGGCAGGGGTCTGTGGCAGGGGCAAGGGGCGGGCGTCGGCCTGCGGTGCGGCTGTGCTGCGGCGGGCATGGGGTCAGCAGCAGGGGCGATGCTGGCGGGCAGGGGGCTGCGGCAAGGGTAGGGGCAAGAGGCGGATGACGGCCTGCGGTGCGGCTGCGCCGCGGCGGGCATGGGGCCGGCAGCAGGGGCGGCGCCGACGGGCAGGGCGGCGAAGCGGTGGGCTGCGGCGGCCGGCTTCGGCCGAGCTTAGGCTAGGACCTGGGAGGGCGGCGGCCCACGCAGCACAGTAAGTCAAAATCAAATGATTTGAGTTTGAGATTTGAGCAGCACAGTCACAACACAGTGCTCAATTTGAGCAGCAACAGCACAATTGCACAATGCTGATAAAGGCACTTTCAATGCGCAGGTAGATCATACATTTATTGTAAAAAAATCATAGGTTAGACGAAAACCCTATAATGAACTGCTCCATCAGCAGGAGCAACTTGCGTCGACCGTCCTGAGTTGGAGCCAGGACTAGAATGTTGCCCCATAGATTGCTTCGATGTGTTCGGCACATGACAATGGGGGCAAATAGTTCAATTGAGTTGTTTGTCAAACATATAGACCACAGATCGCGCGATGAATCCTATGAGGAAGCTTGGCATCCCAATTACCAAATCATAGCTTTGTTGCTGTCCATGAGCCATACCTCTTTTTTTTCTGTCCTCCGCCACTGAATGTGATCCAATGAGACGACCGAATCCTATGTGTGGTTGTTCCATACTTTTCTGAAAGCAATGGGAGGTGTTGCACCTAAGCTAATTATTACCGATAAAGCTGCAAGCATGAAAGCTAAGAGAAGTTCTGACCACTACTATCCATAGACTATGCATGTGGCACATTTTAATGAAGTTTTGTGAGAAGGTTGGACTAGTTCTGAAAGAGGATGAAGAATTCAAAAACCTATTGAGCTCCTGCATGTGGTCTTCTGAAACAGCAGCTGAATTTGAGGAAGAATGAAGTTGTATTAGTTCTAAATATAGGTACTATACATCATGGTTCGTAAACTACAAAGTTTGAGCAACGGAAGATGGGTGCCAGCTTATTTTAGTGGCATACCTTTGTCAGGTTTGTTGAGGATTACCTCAAGGTTAGAGAGTGCCAATTCATTCTTTTCTCATCTAATTGGGTGGAAACTCGCTTTGGTGGAGTTCTGGCTAAGGTTTGATGCCGCACTAGAAGAACAAAGACATAAGGAGCTAGAAGAAGGTAATATAACGCTCCACGTAATCCTCAATCTGAAGACAGAATGGGTGATAGAGAAGCATGCAAGTGACTTCTTCACGCATTAAGTATTTAGCATATTTCAGAAAGAGGTGCTAGCTGCTAGGGATCATTTCCTGATTGACAATGTGCAACAAGACGGTGAGGTCAAAATCATCGATATCATTGAAGATTCTAGGAAGCTAAGAGTTGTGCACTATGATAAACAGAGAACGTGCACATATATGGTGTTTTTGAAACTCATGGCATACCATGTCATCTGATTCCAGGACTAAGAAATGCCAAGCTAAGTGAATTCCCGAGATACTATTTATTAGAAAGGTTTAGGAAGGACTGCAAGAAGACACATGTGTTTGATGCAGATGGTATCTTTTTGGAAGAAAACACCAACATCAGCAATGATCCTGAGATGCAAAAAATGCTTTCAGAAGCATGCAACCAAATGGAGAAGCTTGTCCTACAGGCTAAGCAACCAACGGCAGCTATGAAACTCTTTGAGGGATGAACTAGTTGTGCTTGGTGATAAACTAAATGTGATGGTTCCAGAAAAAGAGCTTAGCCAAATTGAGGAGTTTGAATCATATCTTGGGTGCAGCATTCCAAGTCAAATTGAAATCCACCCGCCAAACGACACTCGTTCTAGTGGTAGGATAACGCGAATCAAAGGGTACAATGACAAGAAAAAACAGAACAAGAAGAGAGAAAAATGAGAGGGTGCCACGAAGGTGCAAGCATGTCGGGCTACACGATTCATGCAATTGTCCTAACAAAGAACCACAACAGTGATGCAAGGTACTATACATCATGGTTCGTAGACTACCAATTGTTCTAATGATAGTGTTCTCATACAATTTCATTTCCTGGAACAAGTTAGAATTTTTCCTGTAAAACATTGTGAGTTACCATCTAAAGTTCAACTAACAATGTACTAGAAATTCCATAGTGTGGCAAGAACATTTTGGGTTCTAATTGACATGGCAAGACACATTTTGGGTTCTAATTGACATACCTGTTAGATTTCCTTGGTTATCTTTTATCTATGTGCTATGTAGATTGACATGCATTTTTGTTATATGCAGTTTGCTACAATTTTCAATCCTTCCATTCAGAACTGTAATGTTCGCACATGACGCTGTTAGCACATGACACTCTTACACAATATTTATCATTTACATGCTTAGGGCTAGAACCTTTTTTATCTACTTGTGACAAGATGTACAAATTGATCCATATAAGACAATTACTACTATTGATCTTTCTGTTGCATCCTGCTCTCCTATGCTCCTCTTGATCTTGTTTTGTACTCCTCTTGATGCTTTCCAATTTTTTTGATAAATAAAGATCGAGGTCTTCTAAAAATGACCGAGTGCTACAAAGTTTAAAACATAACATTCAGCAAGCTGCTCTGCAAATACACTAAAAAACTGCTACCAAGACTCAACATACTACTAAGCAACAAGAAGCACAGAGTACAGTCTGGCACCTAATGAAATTCCAGCTATCTGAACACTAGAGGCCAACATAGAAAGGACCTCCAAAACTCAGCAAACAGACTCCATCAGTTCCAGATTTTTCTTCACCCCATTATTCCCCAAAACACTCCAGCCAAGAGCTTATATAGTCTTCATTCCAGCCTTCCTGTTCCTGGTTGCCATTTATTTCTTCTACATTACCTGTGATTTCTGTAAAACAGGCCAGGATCACATTGGTACACTTCACTTCAGGCTTCTGAAATGGACTACAAAATTGAGATAGCAGTAAATATTACTGATGTTCTGAAAAACTTCTGAAATGGACTGCAAATGGATCACATTGGTACGCTTAAGTTTAGCATAAAAATGTGCCTTCATCAAGGACGTAAAAAGATTAAGCTGATACAAACAAGGAATTGCTTACTGATATATTCAATTCATAAGATTTGAACACTCCATGAACTTCCGATGTACAAGTATTGCTATAAACAATATTTTCTTGGATTACATTGAGAGCAGCACCTTGTGGAAATTTCTATCATAACAACACCTTCAATTAGATCATTCCATTCAAGCTGCATGGTTCGTTAGAGAGTTTTACTACAGCTTGAAGTCTCTGCAATGCTGCTCCTAAAGAGTTTTACTCACTGGAAAGCTCAGTATTCAGGTAGGCTCAAACAGATAAATCACGGGCGGACCTATGGGGTGGTCCTGGTGGGCCGCGGCCCACCCAAAAGGAGGCCCATCTGGACCCCCCTACTACTACCCCATCGACTTGCAGATCATGCATGCATGGCTGATTGGCCGGCCGGTTCCTCTTCGGCTAGCTTCTCCGGCAATGAAACAGTCTGTTTAATTCTGTTTATTATCCTTTCACCTGATCCCTACTTTCATTTTGCCATTAATCCATCCATACAGTCATTAGGTATCATCGTTGATCTAGTTGCTGTTAGGATTTAGCCGGGCGAGCGGGTTGATCTAGCTGCTGTTAGGATTTAGCCGGGCGAGCGGCGAGCGGGACACGGACGAACACCTGCAACTGTGAACTGTAAACGATCCGAAAACAAGAGAAAATAGAGGATTTGCGCTGCGTAATCTAGCTGTAGCTTTCCAGTTTCCTCCTTATTTGTAGCAAAATTACACATGCAAGAGATGAATAAATGCACTGCATCTCTGCAACTCTCGTTCTTTCGGTGCCGGAGCGCTGCATCTTTGCATCTCGCCATCATCATCTTCGGCCCACCCAAAACTAAAATCTTAAGTCCGCCAATGAGATAAATCACTGGTACAAACATGCCATCATTTGGTCTTTTAATGGGACACTACTCAGAATTATGTTTTCAGTATACGCACTGTGTATATATTAACACTTCTCTAATGGCAACAGGCCTGTGACTGCATCCTTAATTTTTCTCATTAGTACATTTCTGGTACACTTCATCTCAAGCTTTTGAAATGGATTGCAGATTGAGATAGCACCAAATATTAATATAAATTTAATTCCTCAGAGCAAAAAATGGCATCGAGATATACATTACCCGCTGTTTGGATCATAATAAAACCCACTAATAGAACCATTGCTACATGAAAAATCAGATATACTATAAAGTATTGATCTTTATTTCTCTACAGGTAGCATAAAAAATTCAGAATAATGCTAGGTTGTAACAGCGTTACATTTTAAACTTGTGCATTTTAACATCCGAACAATGATGCATGTACATGAAAACTCAGGTGGTTTGAACATAGTGAAAAATGTATAGTATTTATCATCCACTATATCCCCCTACCATGAATATGTAAGCATAGTGAACACTGCTCCCTTGCAATTCAGCCGCCGAAAGCGCATTTTCAGACTATCAAGATGCATATTGCAAAACAAGGCACACCGGAAGCAAATAACTTCTTCACTAAAACATTTTCTGACATTCTAAAGCAATAGGCAGAAGTACTGTACTAGAATTACTCAGTAAAGAACTAAAGATACAAAATCATCAAGAGTACAATGAAGCAGCCGCAACAACCTCAGTTCTTGGTGCATTTGCCTTGGCAATTAAGAGAACAACAACAGCTCCAGCCTTCAACGCTACGGAGGAAAGGGATTTGGAGGTCTTCAGAGAGGCTCACCGCGGGATCGACGGGGGAGACCAGATCCAAGCTCATGAGCCACCGCTGCCTCCACCGTTGCGTCTCCTCACTGGGCTATGCGACTGGCCCGAGCTCGTCGTCGCTCTATCACTCTCCACGCGCCGTGCAGCTTTCTCCCTCCTCCATGGATCTGGTTTGGACCTGGACCACCTTGGTGCTCAAGAGGAGATGTACCAATGTGAGAAAAAAGAAAATTAAAGGGTGTATATGAAAATGTACACAGCATGATACGGGTGGCATTTCGTAAAATGTACCGTGGGGACGGCTGGGCTGGCAAGGCTTCATCCAGACTGCACATTTTGGATCCAACGGTCCACGATCGAGTTTGCAAGTTTCCATGTAGGTTACAGTTTCCACTACTATTTCCCCCCTTATCAAGGCTTAAGTCCGTCCCGTGTTCATGTTTAAGCCCCCACACGTGTGCTTCTGTTGGAATTTTCGATTTTTCGTCGATATATATCACTGCACTCTGGGTGTTCAATGTGTTTTAACTGGATGCACGTACAGGTGTGCCGACAATGGAATAAATAAAGTATGTTTGAATGGAATGAAGACACCCAGCGACATAGAACATTTGGAATTTATGACTCCATCTGTGGCACAGTGTTATGAATTTCCGATAATCTAATTTAGATCGAACCACTTCGAAAAACACTTCACTGTTACTCTTATAAGCACTTCAAAACTTGCATATGTTACTCCGGGCATAAATATACGATGTTTTCACAAGGTCTTATCAAAACTTTAAAACTTTTACTATTAATAAATTTTAAAATATTAAGTTAGAAAACAAAAGAATAGTATGCATATATTTGTGTTTATATATATAGACAAAAAATAGAAAATTCCAATAAAAATTATTGTATTTTATAAATTTATCATAATAAAAGATTACATATAGAGCAAAATCTCAAAGATAAAAGAAGTCAAACGTCGTATATTTTTTTATCAGATATAGTATTTTTTTTTATTATTGGGCATAATAAAACATGAGAGAACGGCAGTTAAATTATGATTCGTATTCATGATTAAACGGGACATACGAGTATTCGATAGGATTAATAGCTCTTTTAAAAAGAAAATTGGTTTCTGAAAAAGAATACTGCGGAAACTGAACAAGGCCGCCCACATACTCTGGCTGCTCGATCCGCAGTTGGGCTTGGCAGTCACCACCCATGACGGACGGAATAAGTTCATCTAGGTCTCTCAGTTTACTCATCTGAAATTTGTCTTTAAATCGATAAATCGATCATTGCTGAAAAAACCCTATATAGTTTCGATTTGCAAACTCTTTTAGTCTTAAATTTCAAATAAGAACAACGAAAACGAGACTAAAGATGTATATCATTAGTCTCGGTTAAAATAGTCGGGATTAAATATTCATTTTTAGTCTTTCTTTAAAATTTTTTTCTCCTGCTGCTTGCTGCTTGTTTATATATTATGTATATATATTTGTATATATATATATATGTGTATGTATATATATGTAATATATATATATATATTATGCAATATACATATATCATCAAAATATGTACACACAAATATAAATATATACATGTATTATATTCCTACTTAATTTGTAATATTCTATATCGTGTATTACAAAATTTAATCTACGATGGGTTCAGTGATAGATCATAATAGAACTTTCTCGCGGGATCAATAATCTGTTTATTGAGTTGAGCGAGTTTGTCCCTTATACAAATAATATGTCATTTGAAAAAATAAAAATTAAATATATGAAATCAATAAGAAATCGAGACATAATATATGAATGACTGTTATACATATATCAAGATCTTAGGGATATGTGACTCGGTGAACTAGACGGTGAATATAGTCGCAGACGTAATAGCCACACAGGTTCGTCCCCTGCGCCTGTTTTGCACACTAAAGAAGAAACGACGATAGATTTAATATACATTTTTATTTTATAACAAATTAATGATTCAATATAATTTCGGAGCATGTACTCACTGAAAATTTCATCCTCACAGTAAGTTTTTCTTTTCAAATCGTGCGGACCATTTCACGGAACCATGCCCATGCTGTACGTGCAGTTGCAAGCTAGTGAGTAATTATTCAATAACTGCATAGTTGCTATAGCAACTAAGATGGCATTACCTGTCTATCACTTCAAAAATCTTTGCGAAGATAGACTCTGGTTTATCCATTAAATCGTAGACATGGATTTTGGAATTGGAAAGGTCAATAAGGAAAAGCACTTAGTGAAATCTGTAAATTACGGGAGATGATATATATTAAACTGTATACGTACGAGATGGAAATTGGTACGATAGACAGTAAAAACTCACGCTGTGTTGTACGGCAGTAGTATCCAAGACTTGTAATGCTGCTGCACTAGCATATGGACAATGTTCTCTGTTTCCTTTGGATAATATTCTATCATTTTCATGTTATTTTTGCGGGGGTCCATGAATTCTATTTTGAACCATCCCCGCTTACGGCACTCATGGATGGCCATTGTACAATAGATAAAAGAATTTTAGTCAACTACATACAAGGAGCTAAGAAACAAAATAAATTTAACTAAACGATACTTACAAAACCCTGCAGTTGAGAAGAGAGACGTCAAGAGCATCTTGCTGGTACAGGTCGAACACGTCCTCGAAGTGGATCCACATAATATCATCTCCTTGGAAGAAATCTTCGTTTCTGATTCGCACGCCGAGCATTTCTCTACCTTTGCTTGAAATTTTCATGTACCACTTATGGAATCGGTACATCTATGTAGAGAGATTTTTGACTTGAGCAGGCTTAACAAGAAGTTCACCGAGTGTAAACTTGTATTTCAAATCAGCCTTTTTGATTTTTGCACCTTCAAACATTTGCTCCCTCGATAGTCCCATCTCGTTCATAATTTTTCTTAACTCAGCTTCACCAGGTGTCAGCAAGGGCTCAAGGGATTTTTCAGGTTGCTTCCTGAGCCGTGGGACATCTTTCACCTTTCCTTTCACCTTTTTATAAGCCTTCCTAATTGTTCTATCATAGTCTGACGGCAAGGTCGGTTTAACCAATGGCACACACATCTTCTTAAAGAAGGGCTTAGCCGTCGGGTCGATAGGAATCGGCTTTTTAGGATTCTTACGCTTGAAATGCACCTTCACTTTCGCTCTAACGGCCTCGTCCAGCTCCTCGAGAGTCATGTCGTACACCATTTTCTTTAGAGCTAGGAGCCTTGGCTCGTCAAGTCTTGGCTTCTTTGTTTGTGATCTCGTTGACCTTGACGGCGCAGTTCGTGTTGTGCTCTTAGGAGGCAGAGGAGTCAGTGCTCGCGGATGTGATGGAGGAGGCGGAGGAGACGGTCCATGGAGGAATGAAAGCAGCTTCTCTCCCGAGAAACATGATGAATGGCTTGCACCATAGTATGATTCCATGTGCTGTGTCTCCCAGTTTCGTCTTCCCGTCTCATCCGGAGATATCCAGTTCGAGATCTTCAAAGTCTCGTTCCACCTGTTCAACTTCGACATTAGAATACCTAGGTGGAATGGGAATGCAGTTATGCATCCTGTCTCATTCAACTGATATGGCCATGCCCGACGCCACCTTCACGAGAACAGAGGTTATTAATTAGTAATTATCCTACTCACTAGCTTTCACAATGTACAAGTCATATATATATCATAAAACTACGAGCATACCTTGATTGACAAGTTCTTAAAGGGAATATGAAGCTCACAAGATGTCCACCGCGTGATCGAATCAGCGGGGCATGGGGCTACGACTTCCGCTTCAATGGCCTGTTCAGGTACTTGCCTTGTAGATGTGCAGCTGCTGCGCTTGCCTGAGGGGCTCACCATGACGGGTGGTTCTGGATCTGCTTGGCTTTGCTGGCTCTGCAGTTCGGCCATCCGTTGTTCCACCTTTCTGGACACCTCCGCTTCGATCTTCTGATCGTAGGCTTGGATCTTCTGATCGTAGGCCGCTAGTTGGTGCTCCATATCTGTTAGCTTTGCCATGGTATCTCGCTTGCTCCTCATGCAACTTCTGTAGGTTTGGAGGTTCTCTTGGAATCTATATTTCCAAGGAACGACGCCTTCTCCTCGCGTTCGTCCTGGATGCTCAAGGTTTTGAAGTGCAAGTGTAAGCTCGTCCTTCTCTCTATCGGACTAGAATGAGCTCGAGGCAGAGGCCTCCACTACGTCGCTCAATCTTCTGGCGTCTTCTTGGATCGCATCGCCGAAGATTAGGGAGCCATCAGCAAGATTGACCGATCCGTCGTGAGCGTAGTACCAATGCTTCTATCGTTACGGCAATTCAGATGTGGCTGGAACGATATCTCTGGCTATCAGATTGGCTTCTATTTGCTCCCATCTCAGCATTGCCTTTTGATAGCTGCCTGACCCTAGCCTGGGAAGGTGCTGTTTTTTAGTGGCATTGGACTATTCTTCTCAATCAGCGATTGTGTTTGTTCTCCTGTCTTGTATTCGACAAAAATATCCCAATGATCTCTCGGCTTTGGGAATTTGTCAAAATCACGTGTCTCGCCCTTTAGGATTGTCACGCCTCGATTTTTGTTCGGGATTAAAAATGCATTTCTAGAAATTATATTAAAAAAGAAAAATAAATTATCAAGTGAAATTAATAAGGAAAGTAAATTTTTCATTAAAAATCATGGCTAAAAATATTTTTTAATATTCTTTATGCCCTAAAATACTCTGTGAAATTTTTCGTGAAATTTTAGAGCTCCAGAAATAATTTCAACAATACAAAGTTCATTTATGTAATTAAACAAAAAGAAAAACAAATTAAAATCCCTTCCTCTCCTTGGGCCGCTTTCGGCCCATCTCCACAAAAGTCTAATCTTCCTCCCCATGGTCGTCCTTCTCTCTCCTCTCAGCTGGGTCGGCCTGAGCCAAGGCCCAGCCGGTGCCGCAAGTTCACTCTTCCTCCCTTCCTCGGTCGGGGACTGACAGGTAAGGCCCACCTGTCATCCCCAACCTCTGTCCGCAACTCCCGGCCGCGCCACGCCGTCACGCTCCCGCCGCATCGCGCCTTTCAAGACCGCCCGTGCCGCCCCCACGCTGCCCTCACCGTGCGGCACCTCGCCCACGTCCGCCACACGCGTGCATGGACCGAAACGGCCGAATCTGCTATTCCTGGCCTCCCGCCAATCCTGTCACCATGTCGCGCCGCCATTGCCACGCCGCCCGGCCACGTCCACACCCCCACCCCTATAAAGCATCCCCGAGCGTCGGCAAGCATTTCCCCTATCTATTGCACAAACCAGAGCTCATGGTGCTCCCGCGCCGCAAAACACCTCTCCGTCGCCAATTTCACGCCTCCGTCCGTCCGATTCGCTCGAACCGCCGCACGCCATCTCAATTCGCCGCCATCGCCGGCTTTGCCCTTGCCCAAGGATCACCGGCACCGTTTTCCCCAAATTTCTGCCTGCAAAACCCGCCGAAAGTTGTCATCTTCTCCGTCGTCGTTCGCTCTCCGGTGAGCACCTCCGCATTCTCCCTCCCCTCTCTTTTTCTCACTCCCGGACGCCATTCCCGAGCCACCGAGCCCCTTCGCCACGTCGCGCCCGGCACGTGCGTTCGTGCACCCTCTCGTCTCTTTCACTATCCGCGCCGCCCAACGCCACCACCGTCGGCCGGGCCCGCCTCGTCGCCGGCCGTGCTTTCGCCGCCTCCTCCTAGCCGTCGGATCCATTTGGCGGATGGATCCATGCCGTCCGCGTGGTCGTGCCGCCGTGGCGCCCGCCGCCCACGTGGCCACTCACGTGGTTGCCGTGTACACTCCACGCAAACGCCATGTGGTGCGCGTCCGCCCGGTCCAGCGTGGACTCGGTCCACCATGGACCCACGCGCCCCCCTTCGCTGACGTCAGCAACAACCTTTTTGTTTGATAAAATAAATAATAATTGCACAATAAATTAATTTAATTTCCAAAAATTCATTTAAATGGCCTAAAACTTCTAAAATTCATATCTAATTCATACGAACTCCAAATTAGGCCATTCAACTTGTAAAATTCATCTAAAATTGAGCTCTACATGTTTGTTTACTTTCCATGTACTATTTATTTGATTTTTGTTAGGGTTTTCCTTGTTTTGCGTGCCAACGTGTATACTTCACCATTTCGGAAGTTTGCGCTCACGAGGAAAAGAAGATTGTATGAAGAAGTCACATTCCTCCTTGAGGCATATTGAACCTACTTTATAAATGTTTTACTATTTGCAAATAAAATTGCATGTTTTGCTAATTACATGAGATTTGGGACTACCTATTTGCTTGCTTGTGCCATACCTACTTGATATCCATTCATTGTCAACCTGGGTGATTAATTTGACCAGCTCGCGTCACTTATGTGACCTTACTATAATTATTTACGCTTAGCCATGCTTAATACCACTACTCACTTAATGGGAAAATCACATTAATTATCTTAGTTTCTGGCGAGCTACGAGCTCAAGACACCTGGCCGTGTATATTGGTCATAATGATCCCACTAAAATGTGACTTAATGGTGGGCTGTATGTGCATGGTTTTGCTTATCGCACCCATGACAATTAAGGATCAGTTGGCGGGAACCCCTGGAAGTCTTACCGTACTTACACAAGCAAGGATGGGCAACTGCTGGACTTGTAGTGTAGCTTTTTCATGGATGACGTACCCAGGCAAGGGTGGGCGTGATGGAGTTTGGATGGACCAGGCAAGGCGATGCGACTTCTGGATTCACCTAGGCACAAGGGGGGCTGTCTACCCTGGATTTAGTGGTAGGGGCAAAACCTGCAGTGTGGTATAGCTTTGTCAGGGGGAGTTATGCGAAGGGTCTTGTCACAATCACTTGCATGGTAACGTGTCAGGCATGTCACGGTGACATACGGTGGATTGTGTCTTGTGGATACAGTTATACACCTCTGATCAGAGTTAGAACTATTTGAATAGCCGTGCCCACGGTTATGGGCAATCGACCAGATTAACTGTGATTAGTCTCACCTTTATGCAAATAACCACAAGCCCCTCTTTCTCTCCACTTGCACGTCTGCATCCTCAATGTGGCTTGTTGAGTACAGTGGTTGTACTCAGCCTTGTTATCTTTTCCCCTTTCCGGAAGTGTAGTGATTCTGAGTTGAAGACGAAGTCAGAAGACTAAGGCTCACACCCCAGTTGAGTTTGCCTATGGAGTGGAGTTGAAGCCCTGCTAGGATCGTACTTTCCGATGCTGCTTTCTTTTGGGTGTGAGGACTAAGTGCCTCTGTTGTAAGTATTTTACGCTTTATTTACGTTTGGATCTGTTTATTGATTTGTTGTTTCGTGTACCCTAGTTGATTGTTGGATAGGGACATATATACAAAATAGTCTAAAATTTTGGCTAAATTTCTGGGCGTGACAAGTTGGTATCAGAGCCACCTTGACTGTAGGTTGAGCCAATTGGTCAAACCCCTAAGGACAAGTTTTGAGAAAACCTTATTTGCGAGAATGTATCTTCTCTCCCTCTGGAGCTCTTTGCGAAACCATTTATCAAATTTCTCTCCTTCTCCCCCAACTCCCTAGTTGTTAAACCTGGAGCGCAACCAAAAAGCTTTATTGAAGTTAAGTCAAGCCCCAAGCTTTGAGCAAGCACATCAAGCCGAGCAGTCTCGAGTCAGCGTTTTTAGCTCAAGTGAAGCCTTCTCGAAGTTTACCTAAAACCCAATCCATCATGGAGGAGTAGTTTCTAGGTCATGTGTTTTTTGCTATGTGCAGGCGTATGGTTTACATCAGTGGTGGGTATACGACCATACTAGGTTGCTTGCCTAATCAACTTTAATAATAAAGGTCTAATCACATCAGATCAATAGATAAGCAGGTTAAGGTCTTGCCTTTAGTGTAACCTTTCCCTTGCCCTCTCTTTCTTCTTCCTGCATCAGATGGGTAACACTAGGGGCGACGTCAGCGGATCAGGACCCTAGCGGTCTTGTTGATCAACTCAGAGCAACACTGCGAGCACTCCACCTCCACCCACTGGGGATCCGGCTCTAGCGGAAGTAGTGGCCAATCAGACACAGATAATAGCCCTGATGATGCAACAGATGCAACAACAGTATCAGCAGCAACAGATGCAAGCCCAGATGCAAATTTAGGGTCAGTGTCAAGATCAAAGCCAGTATACTCCGAGGCAAGCCCTTGTGTCTCCCGCCAGTATACCATCAAGTTCCCGGAAGACGATGGCACCAACCCCGCCATCATGCTAGAGGGAAACATATGACCTCTGCTATGGTTACAATGAGCAAGATCGTGACGCAAGAGACTGTTCATGGAATGTGTATGCCAGGACATCGACCGGAGATGAGATGCAGCGCCCAAGAAGGAAGAAAGATTCTGGTCAACCCATCAGTGGGAATTATGGTACACCACTGTCCAACCCTAAGAAAAGCAAGGCACCAGTATGGAATATAGGAGGTGCCAGCAACATGATCGTCATGAGCACAGATTTTTCTCCCAAAGATGCTGAGAAAATTCCCCGATGTCAGAGAGAAAATACCTTCTGTGGTGCACATCCGGTAACTCGACACCTCAGGATTTATGGTCCGCCCAAGCCAGAGGGTAATCAATCAGAAAGGTGTCCTCTAATGATGAGGAAGCGACCTTTGAAGCCATTAATAAGGAAGGAATGGAGCTCAAAGCATGTACTTGTTATGGAGAAATTGGACACACCGCGAGCATATGTACCCACACCTGCCTCTGTGGTGAGGACACCCATATGCCAATTGAATGTCCCATGAGAAACATCACGTATTTCTTGTGTGAGGGAACATATCACGTGCCTAAGGACTGTCAACTGAATTTGGTCCTAGTTAAGAACAAGGAAGACCAAAGGACATCCCGACGGTCTGTATGCTTGGTTGGCATCACCAATGGTGATGATGCTTTTGGTCTTCAACCAGCTCCAACCCCGGTGAAGACCACCAGTGGCAATAGGAACGAGGAGAACAAGGCTCGCGAGCCATTAGTTGTTCCAGTTCTAGTTGCGAGCATGCAAACCCAGAATAGTGCACCTTATGATCAACCAGGCCCGATTTGTTTCAATTGTCTCGAGCCAGGACACCGCCTCAGTAAGTGTCCGCTTCCAAGACCAACAAAAGTAGCCCGTCGTTGCTTCAACTGTGGGAAAATAGGTCATCTATCGGAAGATTGTCCAATGCCCAAACGCCATCATCCTCAGGGCATATACACCGTCTGCAACACTTTTACTCTGCAAGTTGCCCCAGCTTCAACACAACATGGTCAGAACAAACCAAAACGCACCCGTAAGACAAAGGATACCAACCGTCGGCCGTATCTGAAGCCTCCACCGCAGCGAATTGTCATTAAGGGCACTAGCAAAGGCTCTAAGGTTCTACCACCACCAAGCACTCCAAAGCTGCAGAACCAGTACCAGCAGGGCAAGCAATGCCAGGGAACCAATAATCCACTTCAACTACAAGGAAACGATACTCTCCTTCTGCAGAAACCGCAACAATTGTCGCTAGCACCAAGCCATGAGACTACCATGAAAACCAACAAGGCACCCCGTGTTGCCTCAACCCAAATGCCGAGCAAGCAATCGAGTAAGAGCAACACCAACAACAAGAAGGTCTTATCTACTGTTCCAGCTATTAAGAACAAGGACGCTTATCCAAGAAAGGTCAACCGCCTAGGTATTGCTCTTGTTGGAACTCCAACCGATAAGAAATGGAAGAGCAAGTCGATCATGTTAGAATCACGAGCATGAATGTCGCGTGGGTCAATACTGCTATTTGTAATAGTCAGCAATAATCTATAAGTCTAACTTTTGAACTTTGTATAAAAGTTGCATGGCAGTTATGTAATAAAAGAGGAGCATTGTACAAAGTCTGACTTAGATAGTTTTTCCTTTCTATATGATCCATCTCGTCTATCCAAAAAGCGGATCGACTCATGTATCTGTCAATGTCATGAAAAACCTAGAGTCTCTCTTCCCTAACTCACTATAGTTTTGTCAAGTTGGGAAACATACGACCGTCATAGAAAGGAAATGGTCAACCAACAAATGGAGGATGGTTAGACCATGACAAAACCCAATGTGATGAGACCTCTTGGAAGAGCGATATCAATGGTATCGCAGGAGAATGAAAATAGGTGATGAAATAACTGGAAGCAACATCATAGAAGGAGATCGAAACTCTCTTGCCTGTTCTCCAGAAATTAATTAGTGCTAACAACACCCGTCATAAGACTGCCATCAATGTAGGATCGAATACCCAAAGTAAAGCCAACCGAGGCGGGTGAATGGTTGGTTTACCCCAAAAACAAATTTTTAGCGGAAATAAAACTTTACCTCTGTTTCGATGCCGGTCGACCGAAGATGTCCCGCCGGTCTGACCGCTCTATATGACCGGTCTGACCGCCCAGTGAACTCCGGTCTGACTGCCCTAGCAGATCGCCTCAACCGATTGCTCGAAGTAGCCGATGCCGATGAAGTCTGATGCCAGCTGGTCTGACCGCCGATTTGCTTGCGGTCTGACCGGGTAGAAGCTACGGTCTGACCGTAGTATAACTCGCGGTCTGACCGGACAGTAGATCCGGTTGAACCGTCAATGAGGCCGTAGCACCGAGGCAAAACCCCACACAAAGAATTCTTAAAATAGATTGAACTTTATTGAATCTCTCTGTGTTTACAAAGTGCATGCAAAGCACTCCTTACAAAATCTCAAGCTAAACTTGAAACCCTAACTCGAAAACTCTCTAAAACTTGAACTCAAAGCGATACCGAGAGGCCACGCCTCCCCTCACTATTTATACCCAAGATCCGCAGCCAAGAGCCACGAATCCTACTCATACAAGAAGTCCTAATCCACTAGGAAACCTTCCTGTAGAAGAAATGAACTTTACATAAAATAACCGTAACAAACTCGGTTTTTCCAAAACCGAAATTCCACTTTCCATACACAACAATATCTCCATTGTATGCCATATGAAAACTTCACCAATTATGTGCACTAATCTCTACCCTTCAGCATCCCGCATGATCTCCATCTTGGACGTCACCTTATCTCCAAGTTGACTCCATCTCGATCACCGGCAACACTTTCCCGAGGAGTAAAGAGTACCTGCACACAATTAAACAAAGAATACCATATTCGAGCACAAGCTATCCAAACCTTACTCATTGTTAGCATAAACAACCAGACACGTGCATAGGAACACGAAACTTCCATGTATATGCAAGGAAACAAACCGAAACCAAAACCGAATCAAAATTGGCAACCCCGGATGGCTCGCCGGGTCGACCAGCAACCGGCCGGTCGACCGCCCAGACACCTCCGGCCGACCGGCAAGATAAGCCCCGACCGGTGGGCCTGATCGAACATTGTTCATTATCCGAAAATTCAACTATCTCCAAAACCAAATTGTCAATAATCTCCAAAGATCAAAACACACAAACCAATAACCACAGCGACCAATTGTTCATCATCCAATGAAAAATGAAACACACTTTGATTTTACAATCTCCCTCTTGATGAACACATTGGCAAACAAATAAAAAGTGTTGTTTTGGTGTTTGGAAAATAAAAAACAAAAATGGTAAAAAGCATTTGAGTGCTCAAAAATCAAAGAAAATTTCTCCCCCTTTTTTAAAAGAAAGAAAATCCCTTGACCCCAAAAAAACTTGCACTTTTGTTCTCCCATGCAAATGTTCTCCCAAACAACATTATTTTCTCCCCCTTTTGACAATGAATTCATCAAGCATAGGAATTATGGTTATGAGTGTCCAAGTGCTTAGCACCATACATAAAGCAAGTCATGTCATATGTTGCAATAATACGAAGTTAACTTTATCAATTATATAGCAAATATGCACTAGAGTATAATCATGAATCAAATATTTTATAATTAAGAGCAACAACGCAATAAAAATTCATGGATTCAAACCATTTATAATGCAACATTTTTACAAGCACATAGGTTGAAAAATAAACCCAAACATATATACCTTTTGCAATCTTTATTCTTTCTCAAATTTACCTTTTTGCACATATAATTCAAGAGAAAAAATTTTTATATTGATTTGAGCCATATTTGTTGTTCATATTTTTTCTCTCAATTATTCTGAGTACATCCTTGTCGTCAAGACTGTTTCCAAGGATTCGATACTCATTATTTTTGCTCACATCGAATACGTCCTTGTCGTCAAGACTGTCTTCAAGGATTCGATATTCATTTGTTTCTCTCATAGATAACATTTTATTCTCTTTACACAATGAGCAATTTTAAAGTAATTTGAGGAATAATAATTCAACATAATATATATAAGCATTTATAATCCAACACAAGCACTAGTATCAACATTGCATATTTCTTTAATTCAAGTATGATTAAAGTGTCATGCATTATTTCACTTAAATATAAAATCTAGATCACATAAAAATACTAGAATACATATAAGCTATGCTAGTGACAAATAAACCTTCATAATATTGCTAGCATGCACATGAACAACAATATGTATGGATAAAGCTCTCTTTTTTAATTTATTTTAATCATGTAGCTTAATAAAACAAAGAACAAAAGAACTCCCCCTCAAAACATGCCAAAAGGATGAATGATTCCCAATTCCCCTTGAAGAAAAGCAAAGCGAGAAGAATCCAATGGTTTGGTGAAGATATCAGCAAGTTGCAATTTTGTATCCAAAAATTTCAATTCAACATCTTTCTTCTCAAGATGGTCTCGCAAGAAATGAAAGCGAATATCAATGTGTTTGGTGCGTGAGTGTTGAACAGGATTCTTAGCAATGTTAATGACACTAGTATTATCACAATAAAGAGGCACATTTTCAAAAACAAGTCCATAATCTTTCAAAGTAGAAATCAGCCAAAGAATCTGTGAGCAACAACTTGCAGCAGCAACATATTCAGATTCAGCAGTGGATTGAGCTACACTAGACTGTTTCCTAGAAGACCATGCAATCAAAGAAGTTCCAAGAAAATGGCATGTTCCACTAGTACTTTTTCTATCAATTCTACAACCCGCAAAATCAGTATCTGAATAACCACTTAAGCAAATAGAAGATGAAGTAGAATACCAAATGCCAAACTCAAGTGTATGACTCAAATACCTCATGATGCGCTTGACCGCTTGACGATGTGAAGCACGAGGAGAAGCTGAAAGCGTGCACACAAACACACAGCAAACTGTATGTCTGGTCTTGAAGCAGTTAGATACAACAAAGATCCAATCATGCTTCTATACTCCTTTTGATCCACAGCTTCACCATCTTCATCGGGATCAAGAACAGCAGTAGATCCAATGGGTGTAGAGATTGGCTTGCAGCTCTCCATCTTAAACCTGCGCAAAAGATCTTTGGTGTACTTTGTTTGATGGATAAACGTACCTTGGGGTGTTTGCTTAATTTGCAATCCCAGAAAGTATGACAGTTCACCCATCATGCTCATCTCAAATTTCTTGCGCATAATCTCAGCAAATTCTACAACCAAAGAGTGAGTTGAACAACCAAAGATGATATCATCAACATAAATCTGAACGAAAAGTTGATTTTCACCATGCTTAAGAACAAAAAGCGTTTTATCAATTTTTTCAATTTGAAAACCTTTTTCAATCAAAAAGTTCTTAAGTCTATCATAACATGCTCTAGGTGCTTGTTTCAAACCATATAAAGCTTTTGACAATTTAAAAACATGGTTGGGAAAATCAGGATTTTTAAAACCCGGTGGTTGTTTAACATAAACTTCCTCCTGTACAAACCCATTAAGAAAAGCACCTTTAACATTCATTTGAAACAATTTAAAACCTTTGGAAGCAGCAAAAGCTAGCAAAAGCCTAATTGCCTCAATCCTAGCAACAGGATCAAAAGTTTCATCAAAATCCAAACCCTCCACCTGAGTAAAACCCTGAGCAACAAGCCTAGCCTTATTTCGAACAATCAAACCATCCTCATTTTGTTTATTTTTGAAAACCCACTTGGTTCCAATAATATTATGTCAAGAAGGAGGTTCAACTAAAGACCAAACTTTTGTTTCTTTCAAAATTTTGAAGTTCTTCATGCATGGCGTTAATCCACAATTTGTCGGTTAATGCATGAGTAACATATTTGGGTTCAAAAGAAGCAACAGAAGCAGAATTCACAAAATCATGCGCAGTTACCTTAGATCTCGTCGTCCGCTCATTTAAGTTACCTATTATTTGTACCGGCGGATGTCGTCGCTGAATGTGCAAACGTGCAGTGATCTCAGAAGTTGATTCACGTTCTGGTTCAGCACTGGTTGTGGTCCTTGATGAATCCTTGTGATTGGAATCGATGGAGTCCAAACGGTCGGCCCTCACGGCCCGATGGTCTCTAGCCGGTCCGACCGACGGCACTGACCGGTCGACCGGTAGGTCGACTTCGTCGTCGTCGTCGTCGCTTTCATCTTCGAAGATTCGACCATACTCCCCCTAAGCCTGTGGCAATGCACCTGAAAGATCTGGTCTAGTACCGGGACTAGCCTCATCAAAAGTGACTTCGCAAGTCTTGACAATTTTGTTAGTCTCTAAAACAAGTACACGATAGCCACTAGTGTGTGCTGGGTAACCAAGAAATAAACCATCAGTTGAACGTGATTCAAACTTGTCCAAATTTCCAGATTTTAACACAAAGCACTTGCAACCAAAAACACGTAAATGTGAAACTTTGGGCTGACGACCAAACGAAGCTCATAAGGAGTTTTCAAGTTTAGAACGCAAGAAAATGCGATTAGAAACATATCAAGCAGTGTTAATAGCTTCGGCCCAAAATTTTCTAGGTGTGTGATATTCATCTAGCATTGTCCTAGCCATTTCAACCAAAGAACGATTTTTTCTTTCGACAACACCATTTTGTTGAGGAACACGAGGAGAAGAAAATTGATGTTCAATTCCTTTTTCAACACAAAATTGTTCAAAAGAAGCATTTTTAAATTCACCACCATTATCACTTCTAATTGTTTTCAAAGAACTAGGAATTTCACAATTTAAGCGAAGAAAAAGACTTAGAAAGTGTCCAAAGGCCTCATCCTTAGTTGCCATGAAGAAAACCCAAGAGTATCGAGAAAAGTCGTCAACAATAACTAACACATACCATTTTCCTCCAACAGATTGCACTCTAGCTGGACCAACAGTGTCCATGTGTAAAAGTTGTCCCGGTGCATCCGTTATCACAAAAAGAATTGGTGTGTGTGAAGAAGCAACCATTTTACCATGACGACATGGTGCACAAACCAAATCAAGATCCTTTTTGAGTTTTGGCAAACCACGAACAAGATCCAAACCACTTAATCGAGTCAAATGATCAAATCCAACATGACCAATTCTACGATGCCACAACATCAAATCTTTGTTGAATTTTGCAACTAAACATGTAACAACAGGGGAAACAGGGTTTTCAAAATCAGCTTTAAAAACTCTCCCATAACGAGAAATGTTCAAAACAGAATCACCACAAGAATCAACTATTTTACTTCCAGTTTTCTTGAAATGAACTTCAAAGTTTTCATCAACAATTTGTGAAACTGAAAGTAAATTGTACTTTAAATCCTCTACCAAAGCTATCTCTTTTAATTTGAACTTGTCACTTACCTTGACGGATCCGGTAGCGAGAACAACACTTGTTGAAGCATCCCCAAAGATTATCGATTCCGTCTTGGATGCCATCTTGAGGGAGAACCAATTTTTATCTCCGGTCATGTGCCGCGAACAACCGGAGTCCATGATCCACACGTTCTCCTTCCTCGCCACAAATGCCTACGAAACAAGAGATGTCGAGGCCCTCAGTACTGGGGTTAGTTAAAAGAAATTTAGGAATGCAAGATCGAGACACACGACCGCAGATCCAATAGGCACAAAACCACGAGAAAACAGTTTTGGAATTTTCGAAAAATTCCTTCGGGCCGGTCGACCGCCGTGGTGCCGCGGTCCGACCGGTGCCATCGCCGGTCTCACCGAGGCAAGGCCGACGGTCTGACCGGTGCCACGACCGGTCTGACTGGTGGACCAACTGCGGTCTGACCGGCCTTCCCGAGAGAAACCAGATTTTTGCCACTTTGATTTTGCAAAATTATTCTCTCTTTCCTTTTTCTGTTTTCGTGCTAGTCTGAAACAAAAACCAACAAGATGACCATCTTTACCACAAAAAGAGCAAGAAAACTTTTCTTTAGTAATAGATGGTTTTGAAAAACTAGGTTTAGTTTCTTTAGATAAATAGAAAGGGATGGTAAATTTCCGCAGACTTAAAAATTGTTTTCATGGTTTTAGGTTTTGTCAAGATTTCACCGTTTTCAGTTATTCCTAAAACATTTGGAGGATTTTTGGTGAAATAGTCATGAGCATCAAAACCTATTCCTTTATTGTCGCTACACACTTTAGATTTGTCCAAAATCATGTTAAGTTATTTCTTACCATCAGAAAATTTTTGCAAAGAACTTTTCAAGTAAGAAACTTTTTTTCCAAGATTAACACAATTTTCACAATCAATCATGACATTTTTTCCTTTGCGACATCTAGAGCAAGAAGCTACTTCATCTTGTTTAACTATATCTTCCATGTGCTTAACACAAGCTAAAGCATCTTTTAGTTTCAATTCATTAGCATCACAAGTTAAACTAGATTTAGCAGCCAAAACTTGAGAATTATTGACATCTCTAATCTTTGAAATTTCTAGCATTAAAACCACATAATTTTTACAATTATCATCATTGGGAATAAGAGATTTCAATCTAGCAATTTCAGCATTTAAAGATTCAATTACAAATTCTTGTTTTTTAAACATTTTCTCACATTTTTTATTCTTAGCACTTAAAACAAGAATTGCCTCCTGAAGCGAACTTACCTCATTTTCTTCTTCTGAAGAATCTTCATCTCCACGTGTCATGAGACAAATGCCGGAGATGTTCTTGCCCTTCTCCTCCTCACTGTCAGAATCTATGTCGCTGAGTGGCTCAAAAGCGGCATAGACTTGACTCAGCACTTTCTTGATCATCTCCTTGGAGCACCTACCCTTGGGTTTGTCATCTTTTGTTTTTTCGGTGCTCTTGTCATCCTTCTTGCTCCTCCTGAGCTTGGGACAGTTGGAGCGGATGTGATCCAAGGCGCCGCACTCAAAGCAATGCGTTGGTCCTCCTTTCTTCCTGAACCTAACTCTATTCATAGCTCTGAAAAGTTCGTTAGTAGCAAGAGCTAAATCCTCCTCCTCGAATTGCTCGAGTTGTTCATCGGACATGGCATTAATTAAAGCAAGAGAATTTGGAGATGATGAAGAAGCAACATCTGAAGAAGTCGAAGGAGAAATCAAAGCATTTGACTTAGAATCCGTTTTTCGAGAAAGAATATTCATCTCATGAGTTTTGAGTTTTGTATAAAGCGAATTCAAAGTCAAATTTGCCATGTTAACAGATTCTTGAATAGAAGTTAATTTCATCTCCCAAATAGACATGTCAAGACCATTTAAAAAGTGGCGAGAAATCTCAGACTGTGGATAATTACTATCATAAGAAGCATCAACAGATCTAAGATTGCTCAAAATTTTGTTGAACCTACCAAGATAATCATCTAAAGCTTCAGCAGGTTTCATCTCAAATTTTATGTATACCTTTTTGAAAAGATCTCGACGAAGTTCTTTTATATTAGTGGTTCCTTCATGAAAGTTTTTCAAAGCGTTCCAAATCTCGTTTGCGGTTTGAAGATGTGAAACACGGTCAAAATCAGAACGCGAAATTCTATTCAACAAAATGTTTTGAGCTTTGCAATTATTATTAAATTCAGTTTTCAAAGCATCAGAATTAATTGCATCGGGTATGGTGTAGGGAAGAGCAACCTTTTGCCACACATCATAGTCTTGAGCCATGATGTAGGATTGCATCTTACTACACCAATACGCAAAATCGGTGCCATCGAAAACATGCGGTTTTGTAGAAAATTTATCCGACATGATGAGAAAGCTTTAGATTGAAGAAAATCCAAAAAGCAGAAAAACGTGGCTCTGATACCACTTGTAGGATCGAATACCCAAAGTAAAGCCAACCGAGAGGAGGGGTGAATGGTTGGTTTACCCCAAAAACAAAGTTTTAGCGGAAATAAAACTTTACCTCGTTTCGATGCCGGTCGACCGAAGATGTCCCGTCGGTCTGACCGCTCTATAAGACCAGTCTGACCGCCCAGTGAACTCCGGTCTGACTGCCCTAGCCGATCGCCTCAACCGATTCTCGATGTAGCCGATGTCAATGAAGTCCGATGCCAGCCGGTCTGACCGCCAATTTGCCTACGGTCTGACCGGGTAGAAGCTACGGTCTGACCGCAGTATAACTCACGGTCTGACCGGACAGTAGATCCGGGTGAACCATCAATGAGCCGCAGCACCGAGGAAAAACGCCACACAAAGAATTCTCCAAATAGATTGAACTTTATTGAATCTCTCTGTGTTTACAAAGTGCATGCAAAGCACTCCTCAAAAAATCTCAAGCTAAACTTGAAACCCTAACTCGAAAACTCTCTAAAACTTGAACTCAAAGCGATACCGAGAGCCACGCCTCCCCTCACTATTTATACCCAAGATCCGCAACCAAGAGCCACGAATCCTACTCATACAAGAAGTCCTAATCCACTAGGAAACCTTCCCGTACAAGAAACGAACTTTACATAAAATAACCGTAACAAACTCGGTTTTTCCAAAATCGAAATTTCACTTTCCATACGCAACAATATCTCCATTGTATGCCATATGGAAACTTCACCAATTATGTGCACTAATCTCTACCCTTCAGCATCCCGCAAGATCTCCATCTTGGACGTCACCTTATCTCCAAGTTGACTCCATCTCGATCACCGGCAACACTTTTCCGAGGCGTAAAGAGTACCTGCACACAATTAAACAAAGAATACCATATCCGAGCACAAGCTATCCAAACTTGACTCATTGTTAGCATAAACAACCAGACACGTGCATAGGAACACAAAACTTCCATGTATATGCAAGGAAACAAACCGAAACCAAAACCGAATCAAAATCGACAACCAGTCGGACTGGCTAGGCCGATCTGACCGCAGGCAACTACCCAGTCTGACCACCTAGACACCTCCGGCCGACCGGGCAAGACAGCCGGCCGACGGCCGTGGCGCACCGACCGAACACTATTCATTATCCGAAAATTCAACTATCTCCAAAACCAAATTGTCAATAACTCCAAAGGTCAAAACACACAAACCAATAACCACAGCGACCAATTGTTCATCATCCAATGAAGAATCAAACACACTTTGATTTTACAATCAACACCAAAAGAGTAGCATCATCATGAAAAAGATCTATCCGCCATAACCACCGAGGGACTAATATCTCCCCAAGGAATGACAATAGTCGAAGCGTTGTTCTTGTTGGAACCTCAGCCAACTAACAACAAGGAACAAACCAATCGTGTCAGAATCACCCAAGGTGAATGTGGTGCAAGTCAACAGTCTTGTTGGCAAGGATCACCACAATCCACATGTCATGGGTGCCCAAGTATCTTTCCGGCACCTAGAAGTTTTATGGCAGCTATGTTCTAAGAAGGGAATCTCAAATAGAGTACGAGTCAGACGATCCTACCTTCTCTCACGATTCATGTTGACTATCCAAATATGGGCTAAGGTGTCTACTTGTCAGCGTCACAAAAAGCCTGGAGTTTCATTTTCTCCAGCTCATTACAGATTGGTCAGGCCCCAAAAAAATTGCTAGCTAGGGAAAGAAAATGGTCAATTGAGGAAATGAGAATGGCCAGACCATAGTACCATTCAACCGGGTGTGATCTCCTTGAAGAACCATATAAATGGCACCTCAAGGGAATGATAAGAATGATGAAATATTTGGAAGTATCGTCATGGAAGAAATGTCCATACTCTTAAGCTCAGACATTCTCCAGAAAATAGTAAGTGCAACTACACCCTAGGGGTGAATATGGATCATGACTGGTTATCCTTAGTTCAAGGCAACTATTATAGTTCTCGGAAACCACCTCAATTTTTTTGGGAAGACGACATTGGAAATCCCCCACAATCTCACTCAGAAGCGAATGGATCCAGATGTAAGGCTAGAGAACCTAGCCAGCCGGGTGTGCTACGGGAAATCCGTGTCAGTGAACCATCTCTCCTCCAAGGTTGAAAGTGAACTTGTAAGATCAAAAAGCAGGAACCCTTAATTGCTTCAAAGTCAGTCCCCAACAGTTCACCATTTTCGGCACTTGCGGGAAGGCAACGTCGAAGTTTGTGTCCTGTCAGCCTACCAAAGCCAGCCAACGATGTGAGAACCAATGGAATAAGAAGTTGCTAGAGTACCATTTCAGACACGATTTGGTAAGTGGCCAGTGCTTATTCCAGAGGCCCCCGCTAAGTAGTCCATGCAGAAGGTTGACTGCCATAGTTAGGCCATAAGCAGAACAGTCATGCCAACAGTCAGATCTAATGAGAAAATCAGCAGAGAGCCAGAATGTTAAGGTGAACTGAAGTCACCTTTACATGGAACTTTCCATCGTCAACTGGACGTTGTATTCTAATCCACCCTGGAATGAGAGAGCACCGTCAATGCTTCGTTTCGAATGGATTGATGAAGAATCAGCTCTATAGATCAAAGTACCATAGAAATCAAAGAAGTTGATCATTCTCAAGGGTAGTAGCCTCATCAGTCACATTCAGGCGAAATCTCCACTACCTTGGTAAAATGAGCTCGAAGTAAAATTTGGTCTGTCTTGAAAAGGTTCCACTTGGAGGTTTAGCCAAGTAAAGAAATTGGGTAAGATCCCAAGAATCCAATTGCCATGTATCAGCATGGTAATGCCAACCTCAAGATAACGAGTTCAGTTTTAAGGTACATCTGATCTGCTGTGTCAATGGTTCATCTTAAAGAAGCAGTAATTGGATGCGGTCATAGTTCAGATGAAAGAAATTTTGAGCAACTCCCTGAAGAACTTGTCGTTCAGACCAGGAGCAGTCCAGAGCAAACTCAAGGTCTACGGATATGCTAAAGTTAGTTAAAATGTCTCAAGAAAGCCCCATCAAGCTCCTAGTCAACATTTCTCAAGTTACCGAAGGTGCAGATGTTAACTGTGCACCTAAGGAAAAGGAAGATTTTTGAACTCCTGCAACCATATCAAGGTCAGAGTGAACAGATCAAACAAGTGTAGTTTTGGGAAAGCAACAGCAGGACGCCAAGCCTGCGGCCAGCAGGTTCAGCTATCCAAGTTGGTCAACCAATCAGCCGATGTGAATCAGAATGAAACCGTAGAAGTCAGTAGACCGATCCAACACCACCTGCACCATCTTCTTTCTATCCAGCCCCGATTCTCGAAACGAGATTCCTGCAAGGGGGTAGATTTGTCACGTCTCGATTTTCGTTCAAGATTAAACGATTAAAATACATTTCTAGAAATTATATTAAAAACAAAAATAAATTATCAAGTGAAATTAATAAATAAAATAAATTTTCCTTTAAAAATAATGGTTGGAAATATTTTTGTAATATTCTCCATGCCCTAAAATACTCTCTGAAATTTTCCACAAAATTTTGGAGCTTCAGAAATAATTTTAGGAATACAAAGTTCATTTATGCAATTAAATAAAAATAAAAATAAATTAAAATCCCTTCCTGTGCTTGGGCTGCTTTCTGGCCATCTCCACAAAAGTCTAATATTCGTCCCCACGGCTGTCCTTGTCCCCGAGCGCCGGCACACTCCCTTCCCCCCTTCCCACGTGCATCTGCCTCTCGTCTCAGCAGGGCCAGCCCGAGCCGAGGCCCAGCTGGCGCCGCAAGTTCACTCTCCCACCCTTTCCCGATCAAGGACTGATAGGTAGGGCCCACCTATCATCCCCAACGTTTGTCTCGCAACTCCTAGCCGCCGCACCATGTCGCCGCGCTCCCACCACCTCGCGCCCTTCCAAGATGCCCCATGCCACCCCAGTGTGCTCCGCACCTCGCGCCACCTCCCCACGTCCGCCGTATGAGCGCATGGACCGAACGGCGGATCCGCTATTCCCGGCCACCCGCCAATCCTGCCGCGACGTCGCGCCGCCATTCTCGCACCGCGTCATCCATGTCCGCAGCCTCCACCCTATAAAGCATCCCCGAGCGTCGGCAAGCATTTCCCTATGTATTGTGCAAACCCGAGCTTGTCGTGCTCCCACGCCGCAAAACACTCTCTGCCATCGATTCCACGCCTCCGGCCGTCCGATTTGCTCGAACTGCTGCATGTCATGTCAATTCGCCACCATCGCCAGCTTTGTCACACCCTGAGGTGTTTTCCCTTTTAAAAATCATAAAAAAAGAAAGAAAAATTGCAAAAGAAATAATTGGGAAATTAACCTAGAGCAAAGAAATACTTTTAAAATGCAATTTCTAATTGGAAATGGCATGGTAGGATTTTTTTTAAAATTCTACATGTCAAAACAAGATTTTTAGTGGAATTTCAGAGCACTAGAAATAATTTTAACCAATTAAAATCAAAATTGGAATTAAATAAATCCTGGGAAATTCCTTTTCTCTCTCCCCATCCTTTTTCCTACCCGTTTTGGCCTTGGGCCGCTGGCCCAAGCCGACGGCCCATCCTCCCTGTGCGCCCATGCCTCTCTCTCTCCTTCGCGGCCGGCCAGAGGCTGCGGCTCGTTAAGCCTCGCACCCCGCAAATAAGTCCATTTCGCCTCCTTCTACCTCGGGACACTGACGGGTGGGGCCCACCTATCTGGCTCGTCCCCTACCTCCGGTTGTGCCGCCGCCATTCACGCCGCCCATTTCCCACGCGAATTCCAGCCATCCCCGCTGTCCCCGCGCACCTTCAAGCCTCCGCCTTAACTCCCAGCCCCTCCTGCCGGCCTTAACGGCCCGATTCCGCCGCCCCCGCGCTGTAATTGGCCGCGTCCGCCATCGTCGGCCATTACTCCATCCTCTTTGCTCCGGCAAGTAATTCCCCCATGCCCCGGCCTCCACTGACCTCCCCGTGGCCTATAAAACCCGGCCCATGCTCTCCCCTTCCTCCCCATGCTCTCACTATGGCCTCCTGAGCTCCCCACTGCCCTAGCGCCGCTCAACCCGAGCTTGCCGTCCTCCGCCAGCCTTCGGTCGTTGATTTTCGCTGTCCCGAGTCCTGTCGTCCCTCTCCGCCGCCTCCATCCTCATCGTCGGCGTCCGAGCTCCCTCAGCCGCCCCTCTATGACGCCTCCCACCGCCCCCCTCGCCGCAGAAAATATTAAGGATTTTCCTGCTTTAGTAAAAACATAGTTAACCTTCTAAAATTCATAACTTTTCAATCTGAGCTCCGTTTAAGTCTATTCAAACTTCATTAAATTCATAAAAATGCCTAGAATCAATTAAAAATAGTTTTCCCCTATTTTAGTAGATTTTAGCATGTTTTGTTGAGTGCTTTATTTGTCATGTAGATCCCGGTAGTTCCGCCGACCCCATGTACTGCGAAGTCGTCACGGAGTTTCCCAATCTGAAGAGCAAGGCAAGTCATGCTTCTCTATTGATCATATTGCACCCATTTTTGCTAAAATCCCTCGCTTATTGTATGAAACTATATTTATTTTATAATGTCATTTTATGGGAATTATTACACCTTCTTACTAGTATAAAGCCATAGGTCTTAACACCCTAAAAACCTTGATAAACCTAGGAAATAACATGACTAGTTTTGTCCTAGTATATGCTTAGACCTGCTTAGATTCACTAGCACACTAAATGAGTCATTTAATCTGGACTACATTAATCTGGACACATGAAATGAAGGAAATAACCTAGCAACTTTGTGAACCAGACATGGCTCTCCTCTTGGCTCTCCTCTCGGCTCTAAACCTCCATGCCCCATTTTCAAACCTCTCCCGCCCAAGTTTCCAACTTCGAGCCACAACAGATGCCTCTCATGGCGTTCCTCGCATTTGATTTGGGCCGTTCGGAGCTGATCTCATGGGGTCCGCTTGGGGTTTGGCCGAGAAAATGGATTTCAACAAAGGCCTTGCTTTTCAGGAGGAAGTTCGCCGCCTCTTTAGGTCACCCGTTCTCACCCTCTCCCCTCTGCTTCGGGCTCCTTATTTTTGCTGGTTACTTTTTGTCGACATCTTTTTCGTCTCTCTGAAGATTCGGTGGCTCTTGCCCTTCAAGCTTGCTTGGGCGGCAAGGCTGAAAGCTTTCATGTTCGTTTCTTAAGCAATAACCATTTACACTTCTCAATTTTCTCTAAACAAGTGGGCTTTCATGTTTACAATCTTTGCCGGGTCATCATGGATAACTTTGATTGCTACTTTCATCTTTGGAACAATGGAATGCCCAACTGAGAAAGGGAGAAGCGGCTTTGGGAATTGGAATAGGAAAAGGAATGGATCAAAGTGGTCTCTAAAAGATCCAAAAAATTGGTTTCTAAGAGTTTGAAGAAAGTTTCGTTTGCCAGTGGCTCTTTTAGATCTCCAACCAAAACTGCCGGGCTTTCTTCCTCTATTATCGTTGGTTCTTTCAAAGTTAATCTTGATGCCTCTTCGTGCTTGTTCCCTGGCAAATTGGTTTTCGGAAATGGAGCTTCTCGTTCAGGTCAGAATGATCAATCTGGTTCTCATGCCCGTCGGCTTTCTTGCCCTTCTTCTCGCATTGTGTCTCAAGCTGGCTCATCTGTTCTTCGTTCTTGCTTGAAATGGTCGGCTGTTAGCAATCATAGTACTGCATTTATTGACATCAGTATGGGCAGCAAAAAGAAGATCTCCATATCTCAGTCTTCACATCCTCCGACCATTGTGCCCTTATTTTCAAAAACTTGCGCGTTTGCCTCCCGCTCTCGGTCACATCGGCTTTAAATGCCCGGGTCGGACTCGGTGCAGCCGGTGCAATTTCGTTGGGCACTGGTCACGTGTTGCACGTCTCGTAAGCCCCCAGGTCTGCGCCTAACGTGGCGGCAAAAATTTTGTGACGCGCGAAAGCCTGTGTCTCTGAGAGGTGGGGTTACTATCTCTCTCCCTCGCCTAGCTTGGTGCCCTAAGGGATCAGCCTGGAAACCATCGGTCACAACCCCACCCCTGTAACATCCCGAAAATCGAGAACCGAAATCGGAACGTAAAATCGGAACTTTCAAAACCGTGGCTTATTGCTTCTTCTCGGGTTTGTTGCTTCTTATTTGCCACTCGTTGCATAAATTTAGTCGTGGTCAATTCCTTTTCTGTATTTGGAGGTTTCGGAGTTGTCAAAACGGTGGTGCGAAAGCCGCATCAGGGTTTTAAAAAAAGAATTTGAGGGAAAGTGCGGATTTGCGAAGGCGCGTTTGGGAAGTATAAAATAAAATTTTGGTTGGGAGAAGATAAATTAAGACACAAAATAAATAATAAAATTCTCGGGAGGCGTACTCGAAATTTGGGAAATTTATCTTTTTTTTATTAAAAATGGGTAAATTATGAAAGTTAGGAAAAAGAATTTAAATAAGTATGAAAAATAATTATGGAAAAATGAAAGTCAAGAAAAAGTTTAAAATATAAAGTTAAAAATTATTTTTGGAATATTAGGATTTATTTTGGAATTTTTAGAAGGAAAGAAAATAGAAAATGGGAAAAGAAAATAGAAAATCGGGAAATAAACTAGGTGCACTGTTCATTGGTCACAAACGCTCGACGCCGCCCGGCCCCGGCCTCGCGCCCGCGCGCGCGCGCGCGCCGTACCGCGCCGCACCGCGTGCGCCACGCGCCGCGTGAGCGCGCACGCGCCACGCCCGGCCCCGGACAAGCCCCGCGCGCGCGCCCGCCCGCCGCGCGAGCGCCGTTGCCGCCACGCGCCCGCCGTCGTACGGCCCGCGCCCGCGCGCCATCCGTCGCCGCCACACCCCGGCCCCGCGCCCGTGCTCGCCATCCGTCGCCGCCACACCCCGGCCCCGCCTCGGCTTCGCCACGTGCCGCCGCCCGCGCTGCCTCCGCGCGCCGCCCTCCGCGCGCCCGGCCCGGACACTCGCGCGCCGCGGCGTTCGCCGCGCCGCCGCCGCGCCGGTCCCCACCCCGTTCCTCTTTGCCTCGCTCGGTTGCGCCTATAAAGAGGGGGCAAACCCCCATCTATCCCCACAATCGCCGCCCTAGCGCCCCTCTCCCTCTCCGGTCCCCTTCTCTCTCCGAGCGCCGCCGCCGTCGCCCTAACCACCGGCCGTTGTCGCCGTTGTTGCCGCGCGCCGCCGACGCCCAAGCCCCGCCGCCCTAACCGCCGTGAGCCGCCGTCGCCGGTAAGCCCACGCCGCCACCCCTTTTTCCTCTCATGCTAGCGCCGCCGCCGCCTCTTTCTCCTCTCGGCACCGGCCGAACACCTTGCGGGCATTGAACAAAGGCGCAGGAAAAGGAAAAAGAAAAAGAAAAAAAAAGAAAAAAAGAAAAAAAAAGAAAAAGAAAAATAGGGAAAATTAGGAAAATTTTTGGAAAATTTGGAAAAATATTTTGGGATGACTTGAGTAAAATTTTGGGCAAAAATAAATTATTTTCTCGCATATTTTCTCAGTGCAAAGTTTGAAAAATCGGAATCGGACGTTTTCCGAATTTCATTTCGCATCGTTTTTCAATCCGGATTCCGTTTAGTTCTTTCCCGCCATCGAAATAGGTTTCGCTTTTGTGCTCAAACCCTCAAATTTCGAGCACGAATTTTCTTCGCTGATATTTTCAAACGTAAATTCCAAATTTAATTGCGATCGCCGACTTTGCGAAAACCCTAGGTCATCGCTCGATTCCAAAACCCGGATTTTCCTCGCAACCCTTGTCCTAACTCGAGTAGAATTTTCGGCAAAACTTTTGGAGTTGTTTTCATGGCTTTTGTGGTTCTTTTCGATCTCTCGGTGTTTTGTTGAATTCTAACTGAATTCAATTGACCTTTCGCACGTACGGTAGCGCCCGAAGAAACCGGCATCGACACCGCCGAAGATCCCACCCCTCAAGTGTGCGAGCAAGGCAAGTCATCACACTCTTTGAACATATTGATCCCAATTGCGAAATGATGTTATTTTAAACTCTAAACATGCATGCTATACGAGTTACCTATACTTGTTATGCCATACCTTGTCATTGATTACCTTTAGAATTAATCTTTGTAACCCTCGATGTGATCAAATGACCGAGAGAATAGCTTCGCAAACCGCTTAGTCCCGCTAAACTTAGATTATGCATACTCATGACTTTATGAAAAAGCTTTGTGCTTGGGCAACTACCTTAGGGAAGGTAGTTGAGATTCGGCATGTGGAGACATGAGCGCCACATGGCCATGATGAACTAAGTTGGTGGAAATTGAAAGTACTATACAAATGTTTTAGACTGGGCGCTGGATGATTTGGGTGGATTCCGGAAAAGGCAAGTGCCGACCCTGGTCAATTAAGGACCGAGCCATGAGATAGCCGGAAACGAGCCGCATAACCGTATTTCTCGAATGGGTATAGACCTAGCTGATTAGATAGCCGAGCGGAGGCGATCCTTGCATAGATGGTTCTCTATGAGGTGGTTATGGGATGAGAATGAGGCTGCGGCCTTTGTTATGAATGGTGGGATTAAACCGATGTTAATTAAACTTAAAGATTTGGAAAGACTTCCCTTACCCCGGTGCGCCTTAACTCCTCTCACCGCTAGAAAAGGACGGCTAGAGTGCATGAGGGCTTAAGTTCATGGAGCGGGTACCGCCAAAGCAAGATTATCGAAGGCTTTGCCGTGACCGCCTCATGTGTTGAGGCGTAGGCTCATTTGTTGGGCCGTCGCGGAGTACGGTAAAGTGTACATCCACCGCAGGTGAGTGAATCAATCTATTCGAATAGTCGTGCTCGCGGATATTGAGCATCGTGACAAGACTTTCGCTTGGCTAGATTTTTAAACTTAAAACCGCCGGGATGGGTATGCATGATGGTTTCATTCGGTGGATCAACTTCTCGAGAATGCGAGAAGGGGTGGACTCCCGTAAAATCATGACGAACCGGAGACGGGAAGCCATCCTTGGAATCACGATGGATGGTAGACGTAACCGTCGCCGGTTAATGAACTATGAAATTAAAACTTGATTTGGCTAGTCGGTAGGCTTGTGAAAAGAATTGTGAAAACTAGCTTTACGCAAAATAACTCTAGCCATGTTCTTGAATAACCCTATCATATGCATTAATTCTGTGTTGGCTTGCCGAGTACGGTTGGTACTCACCCTTGCTATACGCACAAACCTCCAATGATGGAAATGAAGAGCCGAAGACCCCTACGCGTACTACCCGGAGGGCGAAGGAACCGACGGCGCATACTAGACCTTAGCCCCGGCCGTGCTCGTGGCACTGACGAGCCGCCGCTCTCTCCGCCGCCTTATCTAAACTCGTTTTTATGTTGTATTCGGACCATAAGGTCCTGTGGATGAACAATGCCTTCGGGCCTATTAATGTAATAATGGTATTGTAAGACTATTCGTGCATGAGCACTTGATTATCCAAGGTCTGTATTCGTGGGTACCAACTACTCGATCCAGGGAAATGGTACTATGAACACGAAAGATTCCCGCCTCAAAAACGGGGTCCACAGAGCTGGTATCGTAGCCATGCGACCGTAGGCTAAGACCAAATGGCGCCCTACCCCTAACTAGATGGCTAAAGGGAAATATCCCTACAATAGGATCGCTTTAAACTATTATTTCCGAAAATGCAAATATACCTTTTCTACATCTCGTATTTCCTTTTTACCAAATGATTATGATAGCTCTCTCCCGCTAACCCTAAGTTGCCCGTAAAAGCGATGTCAAACCACGACGGAACCCGGGAAGTCACTATTCCGCGAGACGAGGGGTTCGTGGTCCAACTCCAGCCCCTACTATGGTGTTTGAGGTACCCGGAACCACCCACCTATCACACCAAAAGGCATGGCTCGAAGTGTATCCAGCCGGGAGGCATGTATCCATAGAAGCCCGCATGGGGAGTGAGACATCCTACGCTTCCACACTCGCTACCACCGGGATCTAGCGTAGCGCTATTCAGATGCAGCTCGCGAGGCCTTCCTTCGCCTTAATGCGGAACACCGTGCCGAACTCACAATGACAGAGTTCGTGCATCATCCTTACCGCGAAGAGGGCAACCCGGTCGCACCGTGGAGGCTACCCCCGCCGCTACAACCCGATGGTCACGCGTTTATCGCGTTGGGCGAAGACAGCAGACGACTGTTACGAGGAGGCCCTGCTCGAGATCAACGATCAGCAGTCACGCCTCAATGATCTGGTCAACAGCCACCAAGGCCGTGGAGACCAGATAAGCATGCCGCAGACTCACCGCAGCCAATGGTGCCCAAGATAGCAACTCTGACCGCTACATGGCCCGGGGAAGCTCGTAGAGCTGGAAGAGCAGCCAGAAGAGCAAGCAAGAAATCAACCACTGGAGGAGCAACTGCACACTCATCCCGTCTACACCGCAGTACTTCCACCAAGCTTGTGCCATCACCTCCTGCCCCTGTGCCCGACCATTATTACCTTATGACTCCAGCATGCTTGGATACCTTTCAAGCCATGATGGAGCAAGCTTTTATGTTGAGCACGAGCTCGCACCGTATCCGGTGGACACCACGCGCCGCGTCCATGGGACCCACCCCGAGCTCCATCGCAGCATCCTCCGAGCCGGATCGGGAGAGGGTAACCCCATCCAGATCTACACCGACACGGAGTCCGAGGCAAAGCCCATGGAGATCAAATGGGAGTCTAGCGACACCGACCCAATGGAGGAGGAAGCTCCCCTCGTCGCCCGACGCACACGGAGGCCCTCACCCGCCGCACCGCTCGCAAGAGTACGCGCCACCGAGCGGAAGATTCGGCGTGACTCCGAGGCCACCACCTCCGAGCCGTGGGGACTTCGGTTTGCTTTGGCAGCGGACCACCCACTTCCGGCGCCGGCTCTTGCGGATGGTTGGATGACTAGGCGGGAAGACCTTCCCACTCGGCGGCACGAACCACTCCCTAATCCCCTTAATTAGTTGATGTAGTTGGACGATATAACTATTGTTGCTACCCGGCATGAAGGACTGTGTGTGTGACAAATCCGTGTACCCCTTATGTAATATGATGAACCCGAGCATCGCCTTGCGATGTCTTAATTCGTATGCTTATTATTATTTCACCTTGACTCGTTGATTGAAGATCATTCGAAAGAACTTGAAGAAAAATTCCCGTGAACTATAACCTAAACTAGTCCGATCTCTTGATTCATCTCACTTCTTCGATGGCACATCGCGCAGAGCCGCAGCAACCAACGAGAACCCGCGAACCCAACCCCTCCACCCCGGCGGAGGTCATGGCTTTGCAGACTCCAGCTACTCCAAGCAATTGCTAATAATCAAGGAGGTCGAGGAGGATCGAGTCCGGGAGAATTCATGAGAGCTAAGCCACCCACTTTTTCCACGGCCGAAGAACCTATGGACGCCGAAGATTGGCTAAGAGTGATAGAGAAGAAGCTAACCCTCGTCAGAGTCCGAGAAGCTGATAGAGTTGTCTTCGCTACTAACCAGCTGGAGGGTCCCGCAAGTGACTCGGTGGGATACCTACAAGGAAACACGAGCCGAAGACGCCGGCGAACCAACATGGGAGGAATTCACGCTGCGTTCCGTGAGAATTTCGTGCCCTGCAGCTTATGAGGATGAAGAAAACGAGTTCCGCAGATCGCGTCAAGGGAACACCTCAAGATAAGAATATCCCGAACAAGTTCACCCAGCTTGCCCGTTACGCCACCAGTGACCTGGCCGACGAAGAAGAAAAGATAGACAAATTCATTGAGGGACTAAACGACGAACCGAGGGGACCAATGATCGGGCAGATCACACCAGCTTCCAAAGCCTCATCAACAAGGTCGTCCGGCTTGAGCATGACCAAAAGGTGGTAGACAATAACCGCAAGAGGAGGCTCGCTATGGCTCGCCCATTTCAGTGGAACGCCACAACGCCCAAGGGAGCCACCCCGTCCGGATGGAAGCCAAACGTCCCGCAACCGGACGTTCTCTCGCTTCCGACCATATCAACAGTCGCCTACACCTCGCTTCGTACACCCACACCAACCCTAGCCGCTCCAGAAGAAGGAATGTGAGCGCTTCAATTGCGGAGAATTCGGGCACTACTCCAATAGCTGCCCAAAACCACGCAACACCCCGTGCGCACCGGCGCCAATGCAACGCCCGTCCGAGGAACCCCACCCTCGCGGGCAGACGAGGTCTGCTCAGACCCCGCTACCCAACGAGGCCGCCACCGGGTTTCGACGTGGCCAGTGAATCATGTGCGGGCGAAGAAGCTCAGGAGGATCGAGCGTATTGATGGGTATGTTCTCTATCAACTCTACACCGCTTAAAGTTTTATTCGATTCTGAGCCTCGCATTCATTCATATCTTCCCAAGTAAGCAAACAACACCACCTACACCAAGTAGCACTTAAGAGGCCTATGTTGGTACACTCACCGGGAGACATAACCGTACCCCATGCCTGCATTAATGTGCCCATACGGATTAGAGACGTGGTGTTTCTCTCAAACCTTATGGTGCTATCACCCCAAACCATAGATGTCATACTGAATGGATTGGTTGACCAAGAATAATGGAATTATAGACTACAATGAAGGGAAGTCACTGTATCCACCCCATGGGGATCACCGATGAGCATAACTATGGATCAAAACCCAAAGCTATGTGAACAAGCTGCGGGAGTGTTCACCATGCTACCTCTAGGTGGAATGCCGTAGTACAAGAATACCCGGACGTGTTTCCCGAGGAATTGCCCGAATGCCCCTGGATCGCGACATAGAGTTTATCATCGATCTAATGCCCGGTACGCCCCCATATCCAAGAGGCCTTATCGAATGCCGGCCAACGAGTTGGAGGAACTTAAGAAGCAAATAAGAGAACTACAAGAGAAGGGATTCGTACGCCCAGCTCTTCTCCCTGGGAGCCCCAAGACTTTTCGTCAAAAGAAGGATGGGAGTATGAGAATGTGTGTGGACTACCGATCGCTGAATGAAGTAACTATCAAGAACAAGTACCCGCTGCCCGGATCGATGACCTATTCAATCAACTTAAGGGTGCACAGTGTTCTCAAAGATTGATCTACGGTCGATACCATCGCTTGAAGATTAGAGCCTGAGATATTCCTAAGACGGCGTTTCTACACGTTACGGCTTATACGAGTTCACAAGTGATGTCCTTTGATTGACCAATGCCCCGCATATTTTATGAACCCGATGAACAAGGTATTCATGGAGTACCTGGACAAATTCGTAGTGGTATTCATCGACGATATACTTATCTACTCCAAGAACGATGAGGAACACGCGAGCATCTACGACTAGTACCGGAAAAGCTACGAGAGCACCAATTGTATGCAAAGTTCAGCAAATGCGAGTTCGGCTCAAGGAAGTCGCTTTTCTTGGCCACGTGGTTTCAGCCGGAGGAGTAGCAGAGACCCCGCCAAGGTCGAAGCCGTTATGGAATGGAAGGCACCCAAGTCGTGACGGAAGTTCGGAGTTTCTTGGGCTTGGCCGGTTATTACCGACGGTTTATCGAAGGGTTTTCCACCGTAGCCCGACCTATGACTCAACTCCCGAAGAAGGAAAAGAAGTTTGAGTGGAATGAGAAGTGCCAAAAAGCCTTCGACCAATTAAAAGAAAAGTTAACCACCGCCCCAATCTTGACCTTACCCGACAACCGAAGGACTTCGTGATGTACCGTGATGCATCCCTAGCAAGGATTGGGAGGAGTGTTAATGCAGGATGGGAAGGTCGTAGCGTATGCCTCGCGACGCTATGACCCCACGAAGAGAATTATCCCACACACGACTGGAATTAGCCGCGGTTGTACACGCATTGAAGATCCGGAGACACTATCTCGATCGGGAACCACCGTGATGTGTATACCGATCACAAGAGCTTAAAATATTTCTTTACTCAGCCTGATCTCAATCTACGACAGAGGCGATGGCTAGAGTTGATCAAGGATTACGATCTAGGAATCCATTATCATCCCGGCAAGGCAAATGTAGTGGCCGATGCGCTGAGCCACAAAGCCCAATGCAACCACATGGGGTTGGGAGGTATGGCCAGCGAACTTCAAGAAGAAATGGCTCGACTCAATATGCACCCGATTCCTCACTGAGAAGTGAACTCACCGGAAATCCAACCCCTACCGAGAACTCAAATAGAGGAAGCCCAAAAAGGGAATGAGGAAACCCAGAAATCAAGGAACGCATGGCCGCGGACGCGCTCAGAGTTTTCGTAGATGATAAGGGAATCCCGTGGTACAAGAAAAGAATCTGTGTGCCCGAACGAGGCGGTTTGAGAGGATTGATCTTAAAGGAAGCCCACGAATCGGCATATTCGTTACATCCCAAGCACAAAAATGTACCAGGATTTGAAAGGAGAATACCGGTGGCCTAATATGAAGAGGGATGTAGCCGAATACGTAGCCGTGTGCGATGTGTGCCAAAGGGTGAAAGCCGAACATCAACGCCTCACCGCTTGCTGCAGCCACTCAAGATTCCCGAATGGAAATGGGACGAGATAGGTATGGATTTCATAGTAGGACTACCTAAGACCGCGATCGGTTACGATTCCATTTGGGTAATAGTAGATCGGCTCACCAAGACTCGCGCATTTATTCCCGTGAAAACTAACTACAACAAGCCAAGCTAGCGGAACTATATATGAGTAGGATTGTGTGTCTCCACGGTGTACCAAAGAGGATTATATCGGATCGTGGCACCCAATTCACATCTCATTTTTGGAGCAAGGTCCACGAGGCACTCGGCATCACCTCGCCTTTAGTACCGCTTACCACCCGTAGACCGACTGACGACCGAGAGGACGAATCAAGTGCTAGAAGACATGCCGAGAGCTCGTGCGTTGGATTTCACCAAGGATTGGGAGAAATGTTTGCCGTACGCCGAGTTCTCTTACAACAATAGCTATCAAGCCGCTCAAGATGTCGCCAAACGAAGCATTATTTGGTCGCCGATGTCGAACCCCATTGATGTGGTCGAAACCGGTGAACGAACCGTATTCGGACTCGACATAATCAAGGAGGCCGAGGAGAAGGTTCGCTTGATCCGGACCGACTACAAGCCGCTCAATCACGACAAAAGAGCTACGCGGATACTCGACGAAGAGAATTGGAATTTAAAGAAGGTGACTACGTGTATCTAAAGGTCTCACCACTACGGGGAACTCGTAGATTCAAAGTCAAAGGGAAACTCGCACCACGATACGTGGGCCCATTCTTGATAAGCGCTAGGAGAGGAGAAGTGGCTTACCAATTGAACCGCCCGAGAACCTCTCGATGTCCACCCAAGTTCCACGTGTCACAATTGAAGAAATGTTTGCGAGTACCGAAGAGCAAGCTCCTTTAGAAGCCATCCATGTCCACAAAGTGATCTTACTTACCCTGAGCATCCAATCAAGATACTAGACGAGGCGTAAAAGAAGACACGGACCAAATCATGGCGCATGTACAAGGTACAATGGAGCAATCACACGGAAGAAGAGGCTACCCGGGAGAGCGAAGAGTTCCCGAGGACGTAATACCCACACCTACTCAAGCACGTAAGAAATCTCGGGACGAGATTTATTGTTAGGGGGTAGGTCCGTAACATCCGAAAATCGGAGAACCGAAATCGGAACGTAAAATCGGAACTTTCAAAACCGTGGCTTATTGCTTCTTCTCGGGTTTGTTGCTTCTTATTTGCCACTCGCTTGCATAAATTTAGTCGTGGTCAATTCCTTTTCTGTATTTGGAGGTTTCGGAGTTGTCAAAACGGTGGTGCGAAAGCCGCATCGTGGTTTTAAAAAAGAATTTGAGGGAAAGTGCGGATTTGCGAAGGTGCGTTTGGGAAGTATAAAATAAAATTTTGGTTGGGAGAAGATAAATTAAGACACAAAATAAATAATAAAATTCTCGGGAGGCGTACTCAAAATTTGGGAAATTTATCTTTTTTTATTAAAAATGGGTAAATTATGAAAGTTAGGAAAAAGAATTTAAATAAGTATGAAAAATAATTATGGAAAAATGAAAGTCAAGAAAAAGTTTAAAATATAAAGTTAAAAATTATTTTTGGAATATTAGGATTTATTTTGGAATTTTTAGAAGGAAAGAAAATAGAAAATGGGAAAAGAAAATAGAAAATCGGGAAATAAACTAGGTGCACTGTTCATTGGTCACAAACGCTTCGACGCCGTCCCGCCCCGCCGCGCCGCCTCGCGCTGCCGCGCGCGCACCGCGCCGCACCGCGTGCGCCACGCGCCGCGTGAGCGCGCACGCGCCACGCCCGGCCCGGACAAGCCCCGCGCGCGCGCCCGCCCGCCCGCGCCGAGCGCCGTTGCCGCCACGCGCCCACCCGTCCTACCGGCCCGCGCCCGCGCCGCCATCCGTCGCCGCCACACCCGGTCCCGCGCCCGTGCTCGCCATCCGTCGCCGCCACACCCCGGCCCCGCCTCGGCTTCGCCACGTGCCGCCGCCCGCGCTGGCCCCGCGCGCCCGCCCTCCGCGCGCCCGGCCCGGACACTCGCGCGCCGCGTGCGTTTCGCCGCGCCGCCGCCGCGCCGCCGGTCCCCCCCCGCTTCCTCTTTGCCTCGCTCGGTTGCGCCTATAAAGAGGGGGCAAACCCCATCTATCCCCACAATCGCCGCCCTAGCGCCCCTCTCCCTCTCCGGTCCCTTCTCTCTTCCGGCGCCGCGCCGCCCTAACCACCGGCCGTTGTCGCCGTTGTTGCCGCGCGCCGCCGACGCCCAAGCCCCGCCGCCCTAACCGCCGTGAGCCGCCGTCGCCGGTAAGCCCACGCCGCCACCCCTTTTTCCTCTCATGCTAGCGCCGGCCGCCGCCTCGTTTCTCCTCCTGGCACCGGCCGAACACCTTGCGGGCATTGAACAAGGCGCAGAAAAAGGAAAAAGAAAAAGAAAAAAAAAGAAAAAAAGAAAAAAAGAAAAAGAAAAATAGGGAAAAATTAGGAAAAATTTTGGAAAATTTGGAAAATATTTTGGGATGACTTGAGTAAAATTTTGGGCAAAAATAAATTATTTTCTCGCATATTTTCTCGTGCAAAGTTTGAAAAATCGGAATCGGACGTTTTCCGAATTTCATTTCGCATCGTTTTTCAATCCGGATTCCGTTTAGTTCTTTCCCGCCATCGAAATAGGTTTCGCTTTTGTGCTCAAACCCTCAAATTTCGAGCACGAATTTTCTTCGCTGATATTTTCAAACGTAAATTCCAAATTTAATTGCGATCGCCGACTTTGCGAAAACCCTAGGTCATCGCTCGATTCCAAAACCCGGATTTTCCTCGCAACCGTTGTCCTAACTCGAGTAGAATTTTCGGCAAAACTTTTGGAGTTGTTTTCATGGCTTTTGTGGTTCTTTTCGATCTCTCGGTGTTTTGTTGAATTCTAACTGAATTCAATTGACCTTTCGCACGTACGGGTAGCGCCCGAAGAAACCGGCATCGACACCGCGAAGATCCCACCCTCAAGTGTGCGAGCAAGGCAAGTCATCACACTCTTTGAACATATTGATCCCAATTGCGAAATGATGTTATTTTAAACTCTAAACATGCATGCTATACGAGTTACCTATACTTGTTATGCCATACCTTGTCATTGATTACCTTTAGAATTAATCTTTGTAACCTCGATGTGATCAAATGACCGAGAATAGCTTCGCAAACCGCTTAGTCCTGCTAAACTTAGATTATGCATACTCATGACTTTATGAAAAAGCTTTGTGCTTGGGCAACTACCTTAGGGAAGGTAGTTGAGATTCGGCATGTGGAGACATGAGCGCCACATGGCCATGATGAACTAAGTTGGTGGAAATTGAAAGTACTATACAAATGTTTTAGACTGGGCGGCGGATGATTTGGGTGGATTCCGAAAAGGCAAGTGCCGACCCTGGTCAATTAAGGACCGAGCCATGAGATAGCCGGAAACGAGCCAGCATAACCGTACTTCTCGAATGGGTATAGACCTAGCTGATTAGATAGCCGAGCGGAGGCGTATCCTTGCATAGATGGTTCTCTATGAGGTGGTTATGGGATGAGAATGAGGCTGCGGCCTTTGTTATGAATGGTGGGATTAAACGATGTTAATTAAACTTAAAGATTTGGAAAGACTTCCCTTACCCCGGTGCGCGTAACTCCTCTCACCGCTAGAAAAGGACGGCTAGAGTGCATGAGGGCTTAAGTTCATGGAGCGGGTACGCCAAAGCAAGATTATCGAAAGGCTTTGCCGTGACCGTCTCATGTGTTGAGGCGTAGGCTCATTTGTTGGGCTGTCGCGGAGTACGGTAAAGTGTACATCCACCGCAAAGGTGAGTGAATCAATCTATTCGAATAGCCGTGCTCGCGGATATTGAGCATCGTGACAAGACTTTCGCTTGGCTAGATTTTTAAACTTAAAACTGCTGGGATGGGTATGCATGATGGTTTCATTCGCCGGATCAACTTCTCGAGAATGCGAGAAGGGGTGGACTCCCGTAAAATCATGACGAACCGGAGACGGGAAGCCATCCTTGGAATCACGATGGATGGTAGACGAACCGTCGCCGGTTAATGAACTATGAAATTAAAACTTGATTTGGCTAGTCGGTAGGCTTGTGAAAAGAATTGTGAAAACTAGCTTTACGCAAAAATAACTCTAGCCGTGTTCTTGAATAACCCTATCATATGCATTAATTCTGTGTTGGCTTGCCGAGTACGGTTGGTACTCACCCTTGCTATACGCACAAACCTCCAATGATGGAAATGAAGAGCCGAAGACCCCTACGCGTACTACCCGGAGGGCGAAGGAACCGACGGCGCATACTAGACCTTAGCCCCGGTCGTTGCCTGTGGCAATTGACGAGCCGCTGCCTCTCTCCGCTGCCTTATCTAAACTCTGTTTTTATGTTGTATTCGGACCATAAGGTCCTGTGGGATGAACAATGCCTTTGGGCCTATTAATGTAATAATGGTATTGTAAGACTATTCGTGCATGAGCACTTGATTATCCAGTGCTGTATTCGTGGGTACCAACTACTCGATCCAGGGAAATGGTACTATGAACACGAAAGATTCCCGTCTCAAAAACGGGGGTCCACAACCCCCCACCACCGATCAGCAACTCCCGATTTCAACTCGAGAGCAGTTCCAATCTACTACTCCAATTTCCTCGGCTGTTCGGCTTTCTTCATCCAAGAACATTGCGGCTTCTCCCCCCAACCCGCCCTCGCTCTTCACTAATAACGGTTCTTCCCGCACCATCATGGCCAACTTTTCGGTGAAACCAGAGCCGTTTCTTATCAATGGTTTGCATGTTGAACAAGGATGGGACCGGCCAGCAAGAACTAGGGTCGCGCTGGGAGGGGAACTACCTCGTGGCCACGAGGAGTTCGCCATTGTCTCCTTGGATACAATGCCAGAAGACACAAACCTCCTCCGGCAAGCTCTCAACAATGTTTGCAATTTCCTCGAAGAAGATCAGCATGTGCGAGTGATGGAGGCGCACCTCTCGCCTCTCGGATTGGGTCTAATCAGGCTTAGAACCGTGGTACAGCGGGAAAGGCTAGTCCGGAACTCCCCCTTCCACCCGGGTCTAGACCATGTCATCCGGGTTGTTCGTCATGATGAAGGTATCAACCTTCGGTCCTGTAGCTACACCCGTCTTTGCTGGATCATGCTGCTCGCCTTCCCGCTGGACTTCCAGAACGACACCTACATACAAGCAGCGGTGGCGCCTTTTGGTAGACTGCTAGACTGGTATAGGGACGCTAACCGCTCCAGGATCCTGGTGAGAATGCTGATCCTGTGCCCGGAGAGGGTACAAAGAAGTATTGTGATCTCGGCAGGCTCCCTCTTTGATGGCATAGGCAGATCCTGGACGGTCTCGGTTTTCATTCTCAATGGGCGCTTCCGCATCGGTTCCCAGCCAGACGAAGACCCGTGCCGCAGGGGGTCACCGCATCCTGCCCGTAACCCTCTTCTCGTGCACCTCCGCCGGCACTGTTGGCAGAATGAGCAGCAAGGAGGGGAGATCATCCGGATATGATGGGCGGTGACCCCCACCAGCGGCAAACCAACCCGACCAGCCACAGTGGCAGCAGCAACTTCAGGTCGAGCAACCCCCCAACCCGAAATTAATGAACAACAAGTTGAGCAAGGCATGGAGGGAGAAGGGGGGAATGTGGAAAACAACAATTATTAGCCTGCATGGGATCCTCAGATCCCCGAGCACCCGCACGTCCCCAACACTATCGGGACCTCGATCATTCTTCCTCCTCCTTGCGGTACCTCCGTGCCCAGCGTCCTGACATCCCCATTGAAGACCTCATCAAGGCCCTGAACAGTGAGGGAGATCAGGATAGCTCCTCATCTAATGAGGCCACCTACCCGGATGTCACCGAGGAGAGGAATCGTTTGGGGGAAGCCAGAACAAGGTGTGCCGACCTGGACTCTTTTGGCAGAAGAGATATTCCCAACACCTCTTTTGAGCTTGGAGAAACCTCAAGCCACCCGGTGCGTCTAGATGTCAGCTCCTAAAACTGGAGACCGCTCGCCCCTGCTCTGCAACCCAGCCCAGCTCATGGGTTAGAAATTGTCCCTTGGTACCCAGTAAAGGATGCCATTGCACTTCAACTATGGCCCAAGGTGGACAAGGCGATCAGAAAGGGATGCATGGGGAAGGAGGTGGATGCTGCGTGCAAGGAGACAGCCCAGGCACAATCGATAGATGTCTCTCCCTGCACTGTCTCCGAATCGGTCCAAAAGAACAAAGTCTCACCTGGTACAAATTCCCTAGCTCTTCCTTCAAAAGTGTCAATTTCTAATAATCAAATGCCTTTGCGTCACAATGGCGTGAGACGAAGCTGAAGAAGAAATATTAATTCCAATGGTTTTTTCTTTCCAACAGTCAAACTTGATGCAAATCCCTCAAAGAAGCGGAAAATTGCTGTGATCCAAATTGACGAAAACACCGAAAAGGAAGGACCAGTACAGCTCTCAGTTCTTCAAGGGTGGGGAATAGACTGTGGTGCAGATCCTAGTGATCTCGCCAATGATAACCTGATGCAGAACCCCAAGAATAACAATGATGAAAATCAAGAGGTGTAGAATTCACTGGCTACGGGACCTGTTTGTTTCTGACAACAATCCTCTATCCCTCTCTATCTCCCTGTTTGGTTACTGTGCTGATGACTTTTGTGACATGGATAATTTCTATAATATGATTGCTTGCCATCCTGCTCTGCTAGACTTCTTTATTCACAGTATTCAGAATCCTGTTATTTTTGATCTGCTGAACCCTGCTGTTTTGCATAGCCTGCTAATTCTACTCGATCTTTATGAGGGTGTCACTGCCACGGGGACCGCCCGAAGGGTTTTCTGGTTTGGCTGGGGGGATCTGATTGGTATGATTCTCAGATTTGTCTTTCTCTGTTCTTTTTTGTTTCCCATGATCACTCGTGATTGGATTACCCTTTGCTGGAACATCAGAGAAATCAACGCCCTCGAGAAATGGGAGGCAATTAGGAACAAAATTGAGGAAAGCGCTTGTTTAGTGGCTTGCATCCAGGAAACTAAAAAGGAAATTTTCAAAAGTAGGTACATCAGAAATTTTGCTCCAAAAAGTTTCAATTGCTCTGACTTTATCCCCTCCAAAAAGTTTTTGACAAGCAGAGTTTCGGCATCTCAATTGCCCATACTTCCTTCCAGACGACATCGAATTGGAATTTAACCGTGCTCTATGGCCCTTGTGACGAGCCACTCCGCACCATATTCATAAACTTGTTTAGGAACCATGAAATTCAAGACAGAGATGACTGGATTTCCTTGGGGGATTTTAATTTCTATCAGTCTCTGGCCAACAGAAACAAACCGGGGGCCTGTTCAAACTCTCTTTGGCTTTCGCCCTTTATTTGGGTTCCTCCTATCTGCTGGCTCTCTCTTATTCTGGTCCTCTTGTCTCTTTCCGATCACCATCGTCCACTGATTGGCTTTGCCTCTCAGGGCTACTATGTTTTGCTTATATTTATGTTATCATGACATCTCGCTGCTGGACTATCTTATGCTGGAATATCAAAGGAATTAATGCCCCTCGAAAATGGGAAGCCATTAGAAACAAGATAGAACAGAGAGCTTGCTCGGTGGTTTGTTTGCAGGAAACTAAGAGGGCCTCTTTCGACAGAAGCTACATCAGAAAGTTTGCTCCTAGTTGCTTTGATTGCTTTGATTTCGTTCCTTCAGAAGGGGCCTTTGGAGGGATTCTAATTCTTTGGAAGGGGATTTTTTCTCGGGGCTGGTTTTTGATAAGCAAAGTTTTGGCATCTCAGTTGCCCTTACCTCCCTTCACAGCTACCTAACTTGGAAGATGACAACAGTCTATGGCCCCTGTGTTGAACCTCTTCGCTCTGAGTTCATCTCTTGGTTCAGGAGCCATGAAATTGAGAATAATGATGACTTGATTTTCTTAGGTGACTTTAATTTCTATCGGTCCTTGGCTAATAGAAATAAACCAGGTGGTAATATCATAGATACGTTCACCTTTAATGAGGCAATCGGTCACCTAGGACTAATTGAGTTACCGATCAAAGGAAGGGCCTTTACTTGGAGTAATATGCAGCAGGACCCACTTCTAGAGCGCTTAGACTGGTTCTTCTCCTCCATCAATTGACTGCCGACTTCCCGACACCAAAGTCATCCCACTTGCCAGAACAGTCTCAGATCACATACCCTGCAAAGTGGTTATCGGTACAAACATCCCTAAGTCAGCCGTTTTCTGGTTTGAGAACTTTTGGGCTGAACAACCGGACTTCATAGAGATAGTGGCCAATTGTTGGACGCTATCCACAAATCTGGGAAACGCCTCAAAGAACATTGCAAAGAAGTTCAAGGCCTTAAGAGCAGGGCTCAAATCATGGAGCAAAAGTTTCTCTAACCTCAAAACTCTGATTCAAAACTGCAACACGGTGATTGCTTTCATCGACTCCCTAGAGGAAAAATGTGCTTATTTAACATAGAAATCAACTTGAGGAAAATAGTCAAATCAAGATTACAGCACTGGCTTCAAATGAGAAAAATCTACTGGAGGAACAGATTCACGGTTAACAGAGTCAAATTGGGGGATGAATGCACAAAGTTCTTTCATAGCATGGCCTCCATCTCCTACAGGAAAAACTCGATTGCCCAGATTAAGAACACTGATGGGGAATAGATCTAGGACCACTCGGAAAGGGCTGCCCTCTTATGGACTGCCTTCAAGGAGAGATTAGGGACTTCCTCCAACCCAATCATGGTCTTCGACCTCCACAACATCATCCAGCCAATTGTTGGTCTAGACAGCTTAGCTCAACCGATCACCCATGAAGAATTGGACATGGTGATTAACAGGATGCCAAGGGATAAAGCCCTAGGACCGGACGACTTCAACGGGCTATTCCTCAAATCTTGCTGGTCAATCGTCAGAGATGATTTCTACAACCTATCCGTTTCTTTTCAGCAAGGGCACACCTCCTTACGACCTATTAACAACTCTTTTATCACCCTGATTCCAAAAAAGGATAATCCCGAGACAGTGAATGACTTCCGACCGATATCCTTACTCAACTCCTCCTTGAAAGTTCTAACAAAAATTCTGGCTGACAGATTTCAAAACGTTATACAATCGGTAATCCACCCCAACCAGTACGGCTTTATTCGCTCCAGAACAATTCAAGACTGTCTGGCCTGGGCCTTCGAGTACATTCATCAATGCCATCGATCCAAAAAAGAGATTATTATCCTCAAACTGGACTTTGAGAAGGCCTTTGACACCATTGAACACTCTACGATTATCCTTATGATGCAAAGCATGGGCTTCCCATACACTGGATTCGTTGGGTTCATGAGATCCTCTCCTCTGGAACTTCTGCGGTCCTTCTCGATGGAGTCCCTGGTAAAACATTTCGCTGCAAAAGAGGAGTACGACAAGGAGACCCTCTCTCTCCCCTGCTTTTTGTCCTGGCGACAGAACTGATCCAAATTCTAATAAACAAGGCAAAACAAGATGGCATTCTCCATCTACCCATAAGTCAACCCACTAAGGACTTCCCTGTTGTCCAGTATGCTGATGACACCATCATCATCCTCCAGGCCGACGCTAGACAGCTCTTTTGCCTCAGGAACTTGCTAAGTTCAATCCAGACAGCAACGGACCTCAAAGTCAATTATAAGAAGTCCAACATGTACCCAATCAACCTCAGCAGGGACAAACTGAATCTTCTAGCCAAAACTTTTGGGTGCGACGTGGGTTCCCTCCCCTTTACTTACCTGGGCCTTCCTTTAGGGACCACCAAGCCGCGGATTCATGATTTCATTCCAATTCTGGATAGAATTGAAAGAAAGCTCTCTTCGTGTGCTACTTGGCTCTCATACTCTGGTCGGCTGGAAATGATCAACTCAGCAATCACTCCAGTTACATCTTACGCTATGTGTACCCTCAAAATCCCGAGAGGCATCATCGAAGCAATTGGACAGAGCCAGAAAACAGTGTCTCTGGAGGGGAAACAAGGCGGAAAAGAAGGGAGGCAACTTGGTAGCCTGGGATCTTGTAACCAGACCAAAAGAGAAGGGGGGCCTAGGGATTCTTAACCTCCGCTTAGAAAACGATGCTCTCCTCATTAAGCAGCTTTCAAAGTTCTACAACCACGAAGACATCCCTTGGGTAAACCAAATCTGGTTCAGATATTACCAAAACAAAGTTCCCCATCGATGCAACGAGATTGGTTCCTTCTGGTGGAAGGACGTCCTGCGTCTAGCCGACCTGTTCTTGATGGTGGCTTCCTGTCAGATTGGAAAAGGTTACTCAGTAAGTTTTTGGATGGATAACTGGAACAACCTCAATGTCCCCATGAACCTCCCCCACCTTGCCTCCTTTGCCAAGAATCGTAATGCTTCAGTGGCGGAAATCATGCATGCACAAGATCTGGATTCCATCTTCCATCTACCGCTGTCCGAACAGGCCTTCCATGAGTTACAGTTGCTCCAACCCCTTCTTCAGAACCTCCCCTATGAGGAAGACTCTACAGATAGTTGGTCGATGTCTTGGGGGAACAAGTACACTTCAAGAAGATTTTATAGCCATGTGTTTAGCTCCATCAATGACCACCAATGCTTCCAGTTAATCTGGAGATCAAAGTGCATTCCAAGAATGAAATTCTTTGTTTGGCTTCTCGTGATGGATAGGTTAAACACAAAGTTGACGTTACAAAGAAGGCATATCACCATCCAGGATGATAATCTCTGCAAGATGTGTGATATAAGGGTGGAGGAAACCGCTGACTACCTTTTCTTCGAGTGCCCCTTCGCAGCCCAATGCTGGTCGTCGCTACCTCTTCACTGGAGCACCTCATCCAATCTCCTGGACAAGTTTTCTCAAACCATCTCTACTTCAACCTTGTGTGATGCTGCAGAGATAACTTTGATGGCGGCTTGGGAGTTGTGGAAATTAAGGAATGACAAAATCTTTCAGAGGACATCTCCATCCTTATAAGTTTGGAAGATGAATTTTAAAGACTAGTGCACTCTGCAAGTTTTAAGGATTAGACTGAAAGATAAGAACACGTTCTGTGCCTGGCTCGATGCTTATAGCTAGATTCCTTTCTTTCAAGTCCCGCGACCTAGGGCATAGTTGTTTTCGACTAAGAGTTCTAGCCTTGGGCATCTTTGCCTGTGTACCCTAAGGTTGTATTCCTAAACTCGCTCTCCTTCCTTCTAATCTATAAAATTGCTCGTTGCTGTGGGGACCTCCCCCTAGCTTTTACGATAAAAAAACTTTGTGAACCAGACTAATATCTAAAATATGGCAAACGGTGGGCTATAGGCGCAATGGTTTTGGATAGTCGCACCCATGGCAAATTAAGGACTGGTTCATGGGAAACCCTGGAAGAATGACCGTACAAACCACAAGCCAGAATGGGCAACGGTGGGTCTCGTAGTGTAGCCTTTCCTAGCTGATGAACCCTGGCAAGGGTGAGCGTGATGGAGTTGCAGTCGGCTGGGGGCTTATCGGTTGCTGGGCTGCCGGATTCACCGTGGCACTCGAGGGGCTCCCCACGGCCCAGGAATGGGAGTGGGGGCGAAACCTTGGCGTGGTTCGCTTGGTTAGCGGAGGGTTATATGAAAAGTCCTATCACAGTCCCTTTCTGGGGTACCGTGGCTGTATTCCGGCACATGGAAAATGTGTTGTGGGGCTATGTCTTGTGGGTACAGATGTACACCTCTAATCAGAGTAAAACTATTCGAATAGCTATGCCCACGGTTATGGACGATCGACCAGATTAACCGTGATTAGTTCACACTTCTAAACCTGAATAATGGGACATGACTAGTGTAGTTGGATGGTTTGGACCTGTCGCAACGTGGGGATAACATTGGGCAGTGATGGAAAATAATACTGCTTAAATACTTGTTTTCAACTATTTTTCCCTTCAACTCTCCTTGTTGTGAAAAATTCTAGCTGTTTGCGCAAAAAGCAAACCTTGGCCAAATCCTTGTCTCCCCTTGCATTTCATACCCCCTCTCTCTCAGTATGACTTGCTGAGTATGTGGAAGTACTGACCCTTGTGTTGACGACCAAATTTGGCGAGCTAATCCCCAGGTTTGAAGCTACGATTGAGGCGGAATTGAAGGAATGTGTTATTCTCAGAGTTAGAGCATGTATTGGCTAAGTCTGAATCAGCTAAGGAGACAATCGGCTGAGACCGATTCGGACAGGGATATCTGATATAGCCGATTCCGATTGGGGTAATTAAATGTGACTGCTCCCGGTGGGGAAGCATGAAGATCATTATTGGATTTGGTTTCCAGTGCTTTAGAGATATTGCAATCTATGGATAAGTCCTGAAAAGGTAATTGTATCTATTAAGTTAGGATATTTTGTATAGTTTCCTTTTAGATAATGTCAGTTTGTTTTAGGCATATCTGTAATTCAATATGTAATAGAGATAGGAATCGTGTCCATCATGGACTCATCATATATCTCGGGTATAAATATGACCCAAGACCCTATAATTAAAAAATAAACACACGATCAATACTATTTTGGCACATCGCCACCTTTTCTTTTTAGTTTAATCTCGACAAGTTCTTGCTTCGGGTTGGGCTGCATCGGGTTCCGATCTTCGATGAGAGGTAATTCTTAGTACAAGCGGCTTGCGCTATCGGTATTAGTGTATCCATCGTCATGATACTCTAATCTCGTTATCATAATCTGTACAGTTATCATATATGCTATATAATTTAGATCAATGTTGCGATCTAATCTTTAATCAGCTAGCATCAATTGCTAGATGACAGCCGACAGGATTAGATCTCATTGTTGATTTGGATTATGTAGTATATCTACCATCTTGAAAGGCAATCATTAAGCTATTTTAGATCCTATGCTTCTTTTAGTACTTAATGTTGCATCGGTTAACTTCAATCTATTAAGTCGCCCTTAGAATCATAAAGATCTAATCTGCTTCATGATTGTTATTAGAGATAGTATCGGAGTTTCAGCCGATCTTACCTGATTTAATTATCTTGCATGTTTTAGTTTTGTTTGGTATGTTAAATCTGCCCTTTATATTTAGATCTCATCATATTAAATATGTTAAGCCTGTTATCAATCTGTTAAAGAACTTTAACATTTGATTGCTGTTTGTTTAATATATTTAGTCTGTTATGATATCCTTGTATAAAGCGGTATCAGAGTACTAGCCAATACACATTAGATTTATCTCTTCGGTTATGCTGTAAACAAGTCTAATTCTTGTCTTATAGTATTTTTAGATCTAAGTGATTTATACTGTCTCGGTACACTACCGATCTATTCCAGTCACTTAGTTTAAAAGTGCTTTGAGACTCGAATTCCATTCTGTTAACATCTACAGCCGATGGGGCGAATCTAGTTTCTACCGATTTAATGCAAGTTGCATCGGCCCAATGTCAAATGATATGTCATCGGCCACATGCCGATCGGCTATCGGTCTAACATTATTTTTTTGTTAGTTTCTTGTTGGTTACAGGAACAAACCAACTGGCATGCCTAATGTCACGTCCCGAAATTTAGCCAAATTTCTAGACTATTTTGTGTATTAAATCCCTATCTAGGAATCAGCCAGAGTACACAAAATGACAAATCCATAAGCAGATCCAAACGTAAAATAAAGCGTAAAATACTTACAGAAGAGGCACTTAGTGGGGCTTCAGCTCCACTCCATAGGCAAACTCAACTGGGGTCTGAGCCTTGATCTTCTAACTCCTTCTTCAACTCAGAAGCACTACACTTCTGGGAAAAGGGGGAAATAGCAAGGCTGAGTACAACCCCCGTACTCAACAGGCCACACGGAGAAATGCAGACGTGCAAGGTGAAGACAAGAGTGGTTGGGGCTATTTTGCGTAAATGCGGTTGTAAAACCTTTTAGTTTAAAATAGTAAAATAGTTGATTATTTAATCAAGATTAATTCTTCCACTGAACAACGTTATCTCCACGTTGAACAGGCCCAACCAACCACCTGAACCATTCCAGTTCTATTAAGTCAAATTATTAAGGTGGGACTAATCATGGTGAATCTGGTTGATCACCCATAACCGTGGGCACGACTATTCGAATAGTTTTACTCTGGCCAGAGGTGTACAACTATACCCACAAGACACAATTCACCGTATGTCACCGTGCCATGCCTGACACGTTACCATGCGAGTGATCGTGACAAGACCCTTCGCATAACTCCCCCTGACCAAACGACACCACACTAAGGTTTCGTCCCTACCCCTATGCCAGGGTAGGCAGCCCCCTCTGGTGCCTAGGTGAATCCGGCAGCCGCATAGACCTTGCCTGGTCCATCCGAACTCCATCACGCCACCCTTGCCTGGATGTGTCGGCTAGGGAAAAGCTACACTACAAGTCTAGCCATTGCCCATACTGGTTTGTGGTAAGTACTGTAAGTCTTCCAGGGTTTCCCATGAACCAGTCCTTAATCACCATGGGTGCGACAAGCAAAACCATGCACCCACAGCCAACCATTTAGTCATATTTTAATTAACCATAAACCTTTGCTGAGGTACCTCTAGTCTGAGACCGTCATTACATGTGACTATCAGCTAGTAGTATAATCCTCCCATTAGGTGAGCTTGTGTGATTAAGCATAGATAAGCATAAATAATTCTAGCAAGATCATGTAAGTGATGCGAGCTAGTCAAATTAATCACCCAGGTTGACAATGAATGGGTAACAATTAAACATGGCACAAGCGATCAGATAGGTTGTCCCGATTCCCATGTAATTAGCAAAACATGCAAGTTTAGTTGCAAAAGATAAAATATTTGTAAAGTGGGATCAATATGCGTCAAGGAGAAATGTGACTTGTCTTGCTTTTTCAACTGATCTTCTCTTCTTCGTGAGCGCGAACTCCCGAAACAACGAAGTGTACATGCTGGCACGCAAAACAAGTAAAAACTCTAATAAAAACCAAATAAACAAACATGGAAAGTAAACGAACATCTAGAGCTCAATTTTAGATGAATTTTGCAATTTGAATGGCCCAATTTGGAGTACGTAAGATTAGATATGAATTTTAGAAGTTTTGGGCCATTTAATTGAATTCTGGAAATTAAAATAATTTATTGCACAATTTTTACTTATTTTTACAAAGGAAAATGGGTGATGCCGACGTCGCAGCCGAGGGCCGACGTCGGCGGCGTGGCGAGGTGATGTCGCAACCGGGCGACATCACGGGGCGCTCACCGGGGGGTCGCGACGCAGTGACCCAAGGAGGGTCGGGTGCACGGTGGACCAAGTCCACCAAGCTCGGGAGAGGGGACGCCACATGGCGGCACACCACCGGTGGCTCAGCTCAAGGCATGCACGGGAAGGGAGTAGCACCGGCCGGGTCGGCTCGGCCGCCAAGCCGACGGCAAGGCGGCATGGCGGGGCTTCACCGACGGCGCGCACGGCCGACGGCGCACAATGAGAGATAGGGGTGATGGCGGGGAGGGGCGAACATGGCGGTGCTAGGCGCACGGGACGGGCTGGACCGGCGAATGGCACGGCGGCAAGCGGCGGCAGGCCGTGGCGCACGAGGCCCGGAGGGTGGCGGCATAGGGCACGCACGGCGACACACGAGGCGACAGCGAGCACGGCACGAGGCCGGCGACGAGCAGAGAAAGGAGGCCAGCGCGGACCTAACCGGCGGTGGCGCGCGACGATAATGGCTCGCGAGGCACGCGTGGGGCTGGAGCTCGGCTAGGGCAACGCCAAAATGGAGTAAAGCGGAAAAAAAATGAGAGAGAGAGTGTGTGTGCTACAGGCGGCCGGAGATGGAAGCGACGACGGCGACAGCGCTATGCGGCAGCGGAAATTTGGGGAAAAGGAGTGGAGGAGGTGTTCCCGAAGATGGGAAAAGTGGTGGTGGCGCTAACTCGGTGCGGTGAGCGGTGGTTTGAGCGGAACGGCGGCCGAAGCTTGTCACGGTGGCGGTGGTTCGGCGACGCACGGCGCGGGAGCTCAGGAGGACACGGAATGACGTGATTGCGAAAGGAAGGGGTGTGCGGGAGCTCGGGGGAGGGCGGCTCGGTCGTGGCCGGAGGAAGCGGGAACGCGACGCGGAACGTGGGCGAATGGGGCGGCAATCCGAATTTCAAAAGGCGGCCAATTCGGCGTGCACGAGTGACGAAAAAGGGTAAAAAGGTGGGAAAATGGGGGAGGTGGCTGGGGAACGTGGGGTGACGCGGGCGGGACAGTGAGACGTGGCCGGAGGGAGTGGCGCGGCGGCACGTGTGCACACACGGCGGGATTTTGGCCGGGCGGTTGGAGGTTGCTTGAGGTTGGGGATGATAGGCGGGGCCCACTGTCAATGCACCCAACCCGAAGGGAGGGGTTCGGACTTCAGCCGGCCGCTTAGGAAGGGACTTGGGCCGGCCCAAAGGGGAGGAGGGGAGGGGAGAGGAAGAAGGGGAGGTGGGTCACTGGACGGGCCGAAGGGGAGGGAAGGAGGGAGAAAGGAGGGCCGCAGGGAGGCAATGCGAACTTTGCAAAGGAGATGGGCCGACGGCGGCCCAAGGAGGGAACGAAATTTAAATTTGTTTTCTTTTTATTTAATCACATAAATGATATTTGTATTTTTATTAATACTTTCAATTCTCAATTAATTCCACGAAAAATCCTAAAAGTAGATGGACATTCAAAGTATATAATAAAAATGTAAAATGATCATTTACTGATTAAATAATTTATTTAAGTAATTACTTAAATACTTTTGTATTATTAAAATGATTTCTGGAGCTTCAAAATTTCAGGAAAATTTCAGAGAGTAATTTAGGGCGTGGAGAATATTACAAAAATATTTCCAGCCATGATTTTTAAAGGAAAATTTAATTTCCTTAATTAATTCACTTGATCAATTTACTTTTTTATTTAATTTCTAGGAAGTGTATTATTAAACGATTTTTAATCCCGATCGAAAATCGGGGCATGACACCGACGAACCTCAAGTAATAGATTTGGACCTGCACTAGAGTTAAGCAGACCTCTCAGGCCATTGCGTGGGAAATTTTCTCATCAACACTCTTTTGGCATGCCTGGTGGGTCCCAGATCACAAGACAGACGCCATGGTAGACATCAAGACTTCTGATGTTGATCCAGAAAACATCATCCCAATCACCATGGATAAGTTGACGTAGAGCACAAGGCCGAGCTTGAGGAGATAATGAACAAACTATAGAGTCAGTATATGCACTCTTTTACCCAAATGCGGTCTGACACGGTCGTCCAGAGGTACAAAGTGAAATTGTCAGCTGATGACGAACCCGAATCTAGCTCGGACAAAGGCAAAAAGCCTTAAGAAATCAAATAGGAAGAAGGGCTAGAGCTAAACAATCTCCAAGACAGGATCGATTATGTTGTCCATCATGCTTTGATCAACCAGTCTGGAATATTGGTCAATATCCTCAACAACATGATTAGTAGAGTTGTCGACTCCAGGATAGCTGAACATCAAGCCAGGGGACCAGTATTCCTCCCTGAGGGCAAATTTCCTCAGTACAGGGCCTTGGAAACAGATGGGTTGCCGACTGCTTTAGGAGTTCCCCCAGAATAGCCGATCGCGCCAGGATCGGTTCCCCTCAAGCCATTTGTGCCGCCATCGGCATCGAAGCCACCAGAATTTCAACCCAGGGTCCCGATGAGGCCACAACCTTAGCAAAAGGGCTATGAGATCCCTCCGATGTCTCCAGAACAGATTGGGGCCTTTTCAGTATAGATCGGCCACATGCTCTAGCCAAGGTGCCGATAGGATCCTACCCATCAAGTTTCCCTCAACATTCTCTCGGCTCTCAGCCTCTACATGATCAACAGCCTCACATGATGCATCAATCTTCTCAGCAGCGCGCAGGAGGCAACTTCAACCAGCAATACCAGTCTCACTCACTCGCCTCAGATGCCGTATTAGCAGGGACCCCAGTTTGATCATTATGAATCGATACAGTAGCAAGCTCAAGAGGCACTTAAACAAAGCAAGTCTTGGGTTGACCTGATTGCTGATGTGATGAGAGAGCAGTTCGGTCTCAAGCCCAAGGACACTGGCAACATGTATCGATACCCATATCCTGAATATTTTGAGAGGGTTCATTGCCCAACCGATACAAAGTACTAGATTTCTCTAAATTCTCAGGTCAGGACAACGTTTCTACCTATGAGCACGTTAGCCGATTTCTAGCCCAGTGCGGAGAAGCATCGGCTACAGATGCCCTGAGGTTAGGCTTTTTCCCCTCTCCCTCTCTGGATCGGCTTTTACTTGGTTTTCTTTGCTCCCATACAATTCTGTATAGAGTTGGGCCGACCTAGAGAAGCAGTTTCATTGCTATTTCTACACCGGCATCCATGAGATGAAACTGTCCGACTTAACAGCCATCAGGCAAAAGCACGACAAATCAGTCCAAGATTATATCCAAAGATTCAGAGACATGAGAAATCGGGGCTACAGCTTGGTGCTATCCGATTCCTAGCTAGCCGATCTTGCCTTCCAGGGTTTGTTAACACCTATCAGGGAGAGATTTTCGGCTCTAGATTTTGAAAGCTTGGCGCACTTGGCCCAGAAGATCACTGCCCATGAGCAACGTTTCCAGGAAGCCAAGAAGGCCTTTAAGAACGTTAGCCACGTTGCCTACACTTCTGACTCCGATTCAATCGATAGTGAAACCGAAGTGGCAACAACCGAATAGGCTAGGAACAAGAAGATCATAACCTGTCAATGGGTGAAAAATTTGGCTAAAGAGGAGAAGTACGATTTTAACATTACTAAAGCGGGCAAAATCTTTGACTTGCTGCTTCGGGAGAAATAGATCCAGCGCCGGCCAATCACGTCATTCCATCGACTGAGGAGTTGAAAAAGAGAAGATATTGCAAGTGGCACAACACCGGTTCCCATAGCACGAACGACTGCAAGGTGTTTTGCCAGCAAATCCTGTCAGCTATAGAGGCTGGGAAAGTTAAATTTGAAGACCCAAAGAAGCCGATGAAGGTTGATGGGAATCCTTTTCATGTTAACATGGTTTATGCCAGCCGCCGATCAGCCGATCATCGCCCCCGAGAGATGGACAGCTTGGTCAAATTCATGAAGGAGCATGAAGAAAGAGAGACGGGCAGAGTCTACAGGGTGCATCCAAGAAAACATGATCGGCAGGGAGAGGTTCGCTATCGGCAATATGATGGCTTCGATCCCCATTGGAGCTGTGAATTTTTTAAGTTTCGCTGGAATCAGGGGATGAGGCTACCATCGCTCCAAGACTGCCCAGCTTGCAGTGGTTATGAGGATGAGCAGGTTGAAAGTTCCAGCCGATTCCTGCCCAGAGAGGATCGACCAAGACAAAGGAAACGCCCTCTTCACCAAAGGCTGGGCCCAATCCATGAAGATTTCTTTCAGGAGGACTTCGAGGTTGACGAAGAACAAACTGCCAACCCACAATGGTGCCCCTCCGACACGTTCACAAAGACCCAGAAACGGAAGGTACAATGGATGAAGAGCGAGGGCCGACTGTAAGAGGTTCAAGCCAAAATTGATTATCGGCTAAGAAAGAAAAAGGAGCAAAAACGCCCGAGGAAGCTGTGGCGCTAAAGAACAATGCCGTTGTAGTCGATGAAGACCAAGCCGACTAGGCAAAGAGAAAGACCAAGGGAAAGGCTATGGCCTCTGCATCGGTTAACATGGTTTTTGTGCTGCCAGCCGAATTTGAAGCGGCTCAAGCCGATGCAGATGTCGTAGAGGAGTCACTGGCCAAACTCGTGCTGTCCCCGGAGCAAGCAATCTTTGAAAAACCAGAAAGGACAGAACATCGACATCTTAAGTCTCTTTACATCAAAGGATTTGTCAATGGGAGGCCGATATAAAAAATGCTAGTTGATGGGGGAGCTGCGGTCAATCTCATGCCCTATGCTACTTTTAGAAAGATGAGCAAGGGTTCCAATGACCTCATCAAGACAAACATGGTCCTTAAAGATTTTGGCGGGAACCCATCTAGAACAAAAGGAGTTCTTAATGTTGAGCTGACCGTCGGCAGTAAAACAGTGCCTACCACCTTTTTTGTCATCGATGGGATGGGGTCATACAGCCTATTGTTGGGGAGGGATTGGATCCACGCCAATTGCTGCATCCCTTCTACCATGCACCAGAGCTTGATCCAATGGCAAGGCGACAAGATCAAAATCGTTCCAACCGACAGGTCAGTAAATGTAGCCAATGCCGATTAAACCCATTGGGAAATCGACGGCATCGATTGCTTGTCCGTCAAAGTTTGGGAGGCTAATTTTCTAAAGGTGTCCGATTCTATTATACAGCCAATTGGAGATGAAGAACCTCGATTGTTACTTTGAGAACGTCGTGGAGGGCTCATGCGTCTGCACCAAGGACACCGTGGACGATCTCGACGGCAAGCTAGGTTAGGGTTTTATGTCGGCCGACGAGCTTGAAGAGGTTGAGATAGGTCCAGGAGATAGGCTTAGGCCGACATACATTAGTAAAAATTTGTCTTCTCATTTTAGAACCAAGCTGATTGATTTATTAATGGAATATAAAGATTGTTCCGGTTGGGAGTATTTTGAGATGCCAGGTCTTAGCCGATTGATTGTGGAACATCGGCTCCCTATTAAGCCAGGATATCGGCAATACAAACAACTGCCCAGGAGATTTAAAGCCGATATGTATGATGCGATTAAGGCCAAAGTTACTCGACTATATGATGCCAGTTTTATTCAGCCGTGCCGATACGCCGAATGGGTTTCGAACATAGTCCCGGTGATCAAGAAGAATGTCAAGCTTAGGGTGTGTATCGATTTTCATTACTTAAATAAAGCTACCCCTAAGGACGAGTACCCCATGCCGATTGCCGATTTATTGGTCGATGCTGCTTCGGGGCATAAAATCATAAGTTTTATGGATGGCAATGCTGGATATAATCAAATCTTCATCGCTGAGGAAGACATCCATAAGACTTCTTTTGGGTGCCCTGGTGCAATCGGCTTGTATGAATGGGTTGTCCTGACGTTCGGTTTAAAAAATGGCAGGGCTACTTATCAGAGAGCCATGAACTATATCTTTCACGACTTAATCAGTTTCCTGGTGAAAATCTACATTGACGATGTTGTAGTAAAATCCAAGGAAGTCGACGATCACATAGCCGATTTAAGGAAAGTATTAGAGAGAACGAGGAAATATGTCTTAAAGATGAATCCCACCAAATGCGCTTTTGGTGTGTCTGTTGGACAGTTCTTGGGATTTCTTGTTCACGAGAGGGGGATTGAGGTTACACAAAGGAGTATTAATGCAATCAAGAGTATCCAACCTCCACAGGACAAGAAGCCGCTGCAATCTCTGATCGGCAAGGTAAACTTCATCAGGCATTTTATTGCTAACTTATCTCAGAAGATGGAGCCATTCACGCCTTTGCTAAGGCTAAAAGCCGATCAATAGTTTACTTGGGAGGCAGAGCAGCAGAAAGCTTTGGACAACATCAAGGATTATTTAAGCTCCCCTTCAGTTTTGATCCCTCCACAGAAGGGAGTTCCTTTTAAGTTGTATTTGTCAGCCGATGAAAAATCAATCGGTTCAGTTTTGATCCAAGAGCATGAAGGCAAAGAAAAAGCAATATTTTATCTTAGCAGAAGAGTGTTGGATGCAGAAACAAGGTACTTTCCTATGGAAAAGTTATGCTTGTGCTTATATTTTTTTTGTATAAAGTTGAGGCATTATTTATTATCCAACGAGTGCACCATTATTTGCAAAGCCGACGTAGTCAAATACATGCTATCGGCTCCAGTTTTGAAAGGGAAGGTTGGAAAGTGGATTTTTGCTATGACAGAATTCAACCTAAGATATCAAGCATTCAAGGCAATTAAGGGTCAAGCTATAGCCGATTTTATTCTTGAACACCGATATGATTCAATCGGCTCGATCCACATGGTGCCTTGGACATTGTTTTTTGACAGATCAGTTTGCACCCATGGCTATGGCATCGGCTTGAGTTTGCTTATACTATTGCACCCTACGCTACAAACAATCAAGCTGAATACGAAGCAGTCCTCAAGGGTTTATAACGTTTATAACTTTTGAAAGAGGTTGAAGCTGATGTTGTGGAGATTATGGGTGATTCCTTGTTGGTCATCAGCCAATTAGCAGGAGAATATGAATGCAAGAACGACACGTTGATGATCTACAATCAAAAGTGCTGAGAATTGATGGATGGTTTTCGGCCTGTGACTTTCAAACATATCCCTCACGAGCAGAATGCTGAAACAAACGATTTGGCTCAAGGGGCATCAGGCTACAAGCCAATGACCAAAGATGTGGAAGTTGAAGTTGCAGCAATCACAGCCGACAATTGGAGGTATGATGTTTTCAATTATTTAAAGAACCCTTCTCAATCGGCTTCAAGAAAATTGCATTACAAGGCTTTCATATATCGTTGGTCGATGATGATCTCTATTATTGGGCGATTGATGGAGTCTTACTTAAACTTTTGAGTGCCGATCAAGCCAGAATTGTAATGGGAGAAGTGCACGAAGGCATCTGTGGTACTCATCAATCGGCTCACAAGATGAAATGGTTACTTTGGAGAGCATGATACTTTTGGCCGACAATGCTGGAAGATTGTTTCAAATATTACAATGGTTGTCAAGATTGTCAAAGATTTGGAGCAATTCAGAGAGCACCAGCATCGGCTATGAACCCTATTATCAAGCCTTGGCCATTCAGAGGATGGGGAATTGATATGATCGGCCAGATTAATCCACCCTCGAGTAAAGGACACAAGTTCATATTGGCGGCAACCAATTATTTAATGAAGTGGGTGGAAGCAATTTCTTTGAAGAAGGTTGATTCTGTGGATGCAATCGAGTTTGTCAAAGAACACATCATTTACCGATTCGGTGTCCCTCAAACGATTACAACCGATCAGGGGTCTATCTTTGTCTCGGATGAGTTTGTCCAATTTGCAGAAAGCATGGGGATTAAATTGCTAAATTTTTCACCATATTATGTGTAGGCTAATGGACAGGCAGAAGCATACAACAATGATCAAACTAATAAAGAGGAAGATCTCTGAATATCCAAAGCAATGGAATAGCCGATTGGCCGAAGCACTGTGGTCTTATCGGATGGCTTGTCATGGAGCAATCCAAGTGCCTCCCTACAAATTAGTATATGGGCATGAAGTTGTACTGCCCTGGGAAAGTGTCATCGGCTCAAGAAGGATTCAACTGCAAAATGAGTTAACAGGCGATGATTACTACAATCTAATGGTGGATGAATCGGAGGACTTGGTTTTGTCCAGGATGTGTGCTTTGGAAAAAGTGACCAAGGACAAAGACAGGGTTGCTCATCATTATAACAAGAAAGTTGTGCCTAAATCATTTTGAGAAGGCAAGCTAGTTTGGAAATTAGTCTTGCCGATTGGTACAAGTGTCTCATACCCAAAATCTAGAATCAAACAATTTTTGTCAAAACCAAATGACAATGAAGTTTTTCAATTTTGTGAACAAAAATTTTTCATTTCTAACTTAGGTGAGGTATTTCAACCAATTGCATGACTAAAATTTGAGAATAAATTAAAACTTTTCCATTCCTAAACTAGAACATAAATGCCAACAAACATAAGTGCATGCATATGCATAAAACATGTTTTGACCATGTGTACTTTGTGCATTTGGATCTTTAACTCGCATTTCATTATAGGACTCATAAGCATAGCCTAAAAGATTTAGATTTACAAAACGAGCCTACAAATAACCTTGGATAATACTATATGAACATGAACATTTAATTCAAAGATCACCTCCTATGCCCAAGGAAATTTTTATGTAACTATATTAGGTGCAATTACAAAGTGGGAACAACTATACATAGAAAGGTTACCTTATTTTTTTTTAAATAATCCACACTAGATAAAATCATATAGGTGCCAAAAATTATGTACAACTCAACATAATTTTAGTGCAATTTAATAACTGGGTTTTAAGCCCCAAACAAATTAGACATAACAGTCAAATATTAGACTAATTAATAATCTTATCGGCTAAAATGGCATCTTATCTAAAAGTTAATTAAAATGCACATAAGTATATATAGAAAATAATTTATTAAAATACTAGGTTAATTATCATGAATTATAGAAAATAATTTATTAAAATACTAGGTTAATTATCATGAATAAATATGATTTTTAGAATTTTTCTTCTCTCGATTTAGGCTTTCTAAAAATTCAAATTAGTTTCCAATTACCCCATTTTTGTTTAATTTCTAGAAGCAATCTATAAATGATCTTTGTGTGAAACAAGAAAATGGAATTCAGGAATACTCATATACCTCTAGTAAAATGTTCAGCAATTTATTGGGTTCACAGATTAAATTATAGAGCTACAAATTTGGAGAGAGAAATAATTTCAAAAATTTAACTAAAAATCAGTTGCAATTTTCTACCCATACCTCACTCCCTTGCCTAGCCTATCACGCGTTGGACCCACATGGAAGCCTCCACGGCTTGTGTTTCCTCTATACACCCTTCTCCGCCGCCCTAGAAAACGAGAGAGAAGCCGAAAGCGCGGGAGAGAGCTGTCGCCGGCATATTAGACGCGTGCGTTCGACGGCATATTAGACGCGTGTGTTCGACGTGTCAACGCCCTAAACTTCTCCTACCTCCCTGGCAGCATCACCCATCCTCACTCTTCACTCCAGTGGTGAGAAACCGAGGGAGGAGAGATGCAGCAGCTCTCTTTCTCATTTTTCTTGCCGTCCGCCGAAGAGAAGAAACCGTCGCACCGCTTGTTTCCTCCGGTGAACTCTCTATATTTTCCGTGTTCTCCACTTTCCTTAGCATGCCATAGCTGCCATATTGATTTTGTTCTTTTTCTCACTGCCGATCTCCAGGAACGCTGACCTCGCCACGGGAGCTCTGGAGTGCGGCCACGTCGTCGACGTCGCGCAGCCGCCGGATCGCGTTGCCGTTCCCGTCTCCTCGAGGTGAATCCGACTGAAATTCTGTGCCACTAGTGTCGAAACTTGGTTTCGGCAATATATTTTATGGGGTCGCAGTCGAGATCGCCACGCACAATGGGTTAGAAGAAGAAGAAGATTTAGACAGGTTCAGGCCCTCTCGTGAGGTAATACCCTACTCCTGTTTCGGTGGATTCGATCCGCCGAGTGTCTTTATTGATCTCGTGATCTAAAGCTGAGAGCTAAAAGCTGATCTCCTATCGGAATTTCTGATCTAGAATCTCATATCCCTCAAGGGACGCCCCTTACCCCCCTTATATAGTCTTGGGAGGAAGGGTTTACAAGTCGGAAACCCTATCTTACTCTAAGACGGTTTCCTCAATCTTACCAAACCATGACTATAGGCCGATTGCCTTATCTCTATCGGCAACTGTAACACCTAAGTCAAGTTCGGCTTACAGATATAGCAGGCACAATCTATCCCTACCTCCAATGGATAAGTTTGCCAAGTAGATACCCGATTGCCACAATCTCCACAAGAGCCCCCGAGTCCTTTTCGTCGACGAGACAACTCAGCTTCAAACCAAAGCAGACTCAACCAAAAAATTTCTTTGTCCGAGTGCTTTTGGCGCCGAGTGATTCCATCATCTCTGCCTGAATCTTCCCGAGTGGCTCCAAAGACTGTGAAGGGCTGGAAAAATATAAATAAAAATTTCTCAAAAAATAAATATCTAGGTGCATCTCCGATGCACCTAATTAGTGTAGCCCCGACTATGTGGTTAGTCAAAAATAGGCTAAGCATATAGTCAAGAACTATAAAAAATCATTCTCATGTAGATGCCTAGCTCATGCTAAAGCAATTATCGAAATCTCATTACCCGGCAAGTTCATACTCAACCGAGTGAATTTGCCCGAGTCCCCTCAGAACAAATAATTCAATCATCCCTCATGGGTAAAAAGCACTCGGTAAGCTCTTGCTTATCCGAGTGGATTTGCCCGAGTAATCCCGAAATAAATATTTCAGTCATCCCTCATGGGAAAACAAGTTTTTTCAATCATATGAAAAATATGACCAAGTTATTAAATAGCTTTTGCCATAATACTGGTCTCAATCTTATAAAGATCTTCACCAAGGTGGAAAATAAACAGCATCGGTAAGATTACCCGACCAAATGCCAAAAAACCAAACAGCCCTTGTTCACCAAGGCGGCTATAAAAACTCTGCTGTTGGTCACCTTCCAAATTGCATCGTGCCAGCTTCTCATGAAGTCAAGCAAACCGCGGTATGGAAGGATCTTTAAAGGTATATGGCACTCGGACACGCGCATATTGCCAGGGCAAATCTGCTTAAGCTCATCCGCTTAAGTCCCTAAGGACACGTATCGGACCACACCTTAGCTGGGCCGTAGATTTTCTTATGGGCTCGGCCCATTCACCAGAAAACCTAGCGCAACCCTCAAATCTTTCTTTAAAGACGCGAGGTCGTCCCCGCCTCTCCGTCTTCCAAACGATTCCTCTTCTCACGGCATCGTTCAACACTCACCGCGGAGAACCCTAGACTCGCGCGCTCCCAAATCCGTCCGCCTAAGAGCTCGATCTCTGCAACAACCAGCCTCCATAGCCAACTCTCCCACATTCCATCGCCAAAGATCTAACTTTTTCCGGCCAGATCCACTTCCCATCAACCCATTCTCATGGCGGAGGAAAAAAGGATTCCCTTCGACCAATGGGCCGCTTTGGAAGCGAGGGAATCTACCCTCAAGAGATGGTGAAGCACGGCGTGCTTCCGCCAAAGGAACTCGTGGGGTGGCGCCCGGCGGCGGGGGAGGACTTCCCGACCCCAAACACCGGTGAACTCGTTGTCTTCACTTCCTTTTTCTACTGTGGGTTCAGCCTTCCCACCTCCGAATTCTTCCGGGGGCTTCTTGACTATTATGGTCTTCATCTTTACCATCTGAACCCCAACTCGATGCTTCACATAGCTCTCTTCATTCATGTGTGTGAAGCCTTTCTCGGCATTCTTCTTCACTTCAATCTATTCCGTCGCATGTTCTATCTGAAACCCCATCCGAACAAGGACCAACCTTGTGTTGTTGGCGGGGCAGGCTTCCAGCTTCGCGGATCTCTCCGCAAAGACTACTTTTCTCTCCCTTTGAAATCTTCCAACAAGGGCTGGCATGCAGGCTGGTTCTACATCAACAATCTCGAACCCAGCCTGCCCGCCTTTGTCGGTCTTCCTCCTGTCCCTAAGCCATCTTGGAGCACCGTCCCGGTAGCCCAAGATTGGGACGAAGCCAATGATCTGCTCGCGAAGATCCTGGCGATGAAGAAGAAGAATCTTCGCGGGGAGCAAATCACTCGGCACTTCATCAGGTGCCGACTGGCGCCGATCAAGGAGCGGTCGAAGCCGGCCTACGAGTATGAAGGCGGGACGGACCCCAATCGGGAAGACCCAGATCCACTCACATATGAGATCCTGAAGATTCGTATGTACAAACTCTTCTCATCCGGGGTCTCAGTCGAGCGGGCTCTCATTCTGCCCGTCCTTCCATTCAGCATCCATCGACCTCCTCCTCCGGTAAGCCGATTGGTTGCTTCATAGTATCTTCAATCTTGACGTCTCGTCTCTTAATGTTGCACCTTCTCTCTTCTGCAGGAAAACGCCTCTATCACTTCCATGCCATATAAGGTGGCTCATGATGACGCGCCGCGTCGCCCCGCCAAGAAGCCGACTGGCGGGATCAAAATCCAAGCTGATCCAGTCGGGAAGCGGGCGGCGCCGAGTGAGGACTCGAACAAGTGCGCAAGCAAAAGGCGGCTGATCATCGAGGATTCGGATGACGACGTCCCGGCTCCTCCGGTCGAGACCCCGCCTCTAAGGCGATCACCGCGGACGGCGCCGAAGATCCGCCGGTCATCCAGGTATGCTCTGAAACCGAAGTCTTGAACTCTTTCGCGGAAAACTTTTCTTTATCTTTACTGCATTCACTTTCGCAGGAGGCCCCAGGACATAGATCCCGCCGGAGGGGGTGAAGGGCCGACTCCGCCGCCGCTCCCGAAGTGCCAAGGCCGAGAGCCAAAACCCCGGAGCCCGCAACCGAGTGCGAGCGTTCCGGAGAAACAAACTTCGCCCCCAAAGGAGGACGCCCCTAGGGAGGAGCCCCCGACCGCCAGTCGGGATATTCCGGCTGGAAAGCAGTCATCAGCCGGGAGACCTGAGGCTGCGGCTCAAGCACCCCCGACTGGGGGTCACTCGGTGCCTAGCCCGAAGAAGAAGAAAGCCAGCCCGGCCGCTCCACCTAGGCAGGCAGCCACCGAAACCGGTAAGGCTTGCTTCGAAACATTCCTTCGTTCTTTCAATCTTGAATCTCTCATGTCTTCATTTGTCTTTCTTGCTTGCCAGCCACGGTAGAAGAGATCCCCAGGTTGCAGTCTTCTGAGACCTGGGTTCCCCCGATCAGGATCGAGTGGCGGGATTCGGAAGGCGAGAGACAGGGCATTATCCTAGACCGGCAAGCCGAAAAGGATGAAAGGGATGCCCTTGTCGAGAGCCTGAATGAGGCAACCCGACTGCTCAACGTAAGCCTTTGTCTTTCCCTTTGATTACATCATTGTTATCTTTCAGTCGATCACCCCACTGCTTTCGTGTGCAGAAAGAATATTGCCGCTCAATGGCAAAATCTGAAGTGCTGGAGAAGCTAGTCCCCCACTTAAACTCCTTGGAGGACGTTCAGCGACAGCTGAAGGTCACTCGGGAGGAGGCCGCATCTAGGGAGGCGGCTTTAAGGAGGGAGATTGCGGAGCTATGGGAAGCGAACCTCAACCTCCGCGGATCAATCGGGAGTAAGCCTGCCTCTCCCAGCTTCATCATGGTTCTTATTTTGATCTTGTCTATTGATAATTTTCGTTGTAGGAAATTCTTCGGAGGTCCACTCGCTTCAAGTCCAGCTAGAAGCGGTCAGCCTCGACAAGGCCGAGATGGAGGCCGAGTTTGAAGGTAACCTTCTTTGAAGTCAAAATCCCGTGTGCTGCTTTATTTCCGAGTGCTTTGAACGATCTGGGACTTTTTGCAGCTTATAAGATGAAGACCCGAGCCTAATATGATGTCTTGCTTGGGCGGATCAAAACCAGCGACGAGATACGGGAAGAAGTCGCCAACGCCGCCACGCCGATCTTGCTGTCCTTGTTCGATCAAGGAGTTGGGGCCAGCTCGCTGGAGCCAATCGAGATCTTCGACAAGCTTCGGCTGGCTCCCGAACAATACCTGAAGAATATCACCGAAGCGGCCAACATGGGGGCTGGTCCGCTCTTGCACGACCAAGTCCCTCTACCCCGAGTGGACATCCATTCAATCGGGAGGGCTTCGCGAGGGAACAACGGACGAGCGAGCCTTAGATATGCTGAGTGAGGCGCAAGAGGCGGCGAAGAAGATATCTCTGGATGTAGTAAACAATTTCAAGCTCTGAACTGTATTCTGGCTTTGCTTTGTGAATGTCATGTAACCGTAACATTCTGACGTGGAATCTCTGTGACCACTTTTAGTTTATTTATGTCAATGCCTTGATTCGAGCTTTTGCGTGAAATTTCTTAAGTAGTTTTCGTCTGGCTGTCATCAAGCCTAGGCTCGATTAGGCCATCGGAAAACTCTCAGTCCTTAGACACTGAGCTCGAGTCAAAGGACATTAAACAATGATAAACCAAATTGTGCACAAAAATTTGATGAGGAAAATTTGAGCTTTATTGATATGTGTATCAGCCCCCGACTGCTAGCTCAAGAAGTCATCTTGCTTGAGGTTGGCAGTCAAGGAAAACATGAGGCCTTAGCCAAATTAGGCATAAAACCGTCGAAGATGCTCGATGTTCCAGGAGTTCTCCACCATTGACCCGTCTTCGCGCTTTAGCCGGTAAGCACCGGGCCGAGTCACTTCGGCGATTATATACGGTCCTTCCCATAAGGGAGATAACTTGTGTCGGTCTTTGGTGGTCTGGATCTTGCGTAGGACCAGGTCGCCAACAATGAAAGCTCGTGCTCGCACGTTGCGACTGTGGTATCTTCTGAGCCCTTGAAGGTATTTGGCCGACTGGATGAGAGCTGCCTCACGGGCCTCTTCCAAACGGGTGAGGTCATCCACTCGGTCGATGTCGTGTCGTTCATCGTTGAAGCTGCGGACCCGGAGGGACTCATACTCCATCTCGTTTGGCAACATGGCTTCTGCGCCATAGACCAAAAAGAAAGGAGTTTGGCCGGTGGCCCGACTGGGTGTGGTTCGCAGCGACCATAGGACCGAGGGAAGTTCTTGGACCCACTTGCCGGCGTAAGGGCTTAGCCGGTCGAAAACGCGAGCCTTGATGCCTTGAAGGACCATGCCGTTTGCTCGCTCAACTTGCCCATTGCTTTTAGGGTGAGCTACTGATGCATAGCAGATTTTGATTCCGAAGTCTTCGCAGAATTCCTTGAAGATGCCTCCCGTGAATTGAGTCCCATTATCAGTTATGATTCTGTTTGGGACGCCGAAGCGGTGCACGATGTTGAGGAAAAAGTCTCGTGCTTTGTCAGCAGTGATTGTGGCGACCGGCTTGGCTTCAATCCACTTGGAGAATTTGTCGATTGCGACGAAGAGGTGTGTGAAACCTCCCGGAGCTTTCTTGAAAGGGCCAACCATGTCCACCCCATACCGCGAACGGCCAGAAAGTGGGATTGTTTGAAGCTCTGGCGGGACATGGCTTTGTCGGGCGAAAACGGGCAGCCTTCGCGGTTCTTACGACTTTGTCCGCGTCGGAGACCGCGGTAAGCCAGAAGAATCCTTGCCTGTAAGCTTTGCCGACCAGAGTGCGTGCTGCCGCGTGGCTTCCGCATATGCCCGAGTGGATATCTTGGAGTAATTGTTTCCCTTCTTCGGGTGTGATGCACCTCATTAGAATTCCGGAGGGACTTCTCTTGTATAGATCGGAGTCGACCATGACGTACGCTTGGCAACGACGCCGGACGCGTTCTGCTTCATCCCGGTCATCCGGCAGCTCTTGCTGAGTTAAGAATTTGATGAGCGGCGTCCTCCAGTCGGTGTCGGTCATGGCGACTTCGTTGGCGGTTTGTTCGCTAGGAGTCGTCTTCGCCGTGACGGTTGGTTCGTAGAGATGCTCGACGAAGACGTCTGTTGGAGCAGCTTCTCGCTTAGATCCGAACTGCGCTAGTTCGTCGGCAGCTTCGTTGTTATGTCTCAGGACATGTGAGAGTTCTAGCCCATCAAACTTGTCCTCAAGCTTGCGGACCTCTTGTCGGTAGGCCTCCATAGTGTCGTTTAAGCAGGACCAATCCTTCATCACTTGATTGACGACCAGCTGGGAGTCGCCTTTCACAATAAGCCGACGAATCCCGAGTGAGACTGCGAGGCGCAGTCCATGTAGAAGAGCTTCGTACTCGGCGACGTTGTGTGAGGCGGAGAAGTGGAGGTGAAGGGCATATCTTAGCCTTTCCCCAGTCGGGGAGATCAGCACGACTCCTGCTCCCAAGCCGGTGATCCTCTTGGATCCGTCGAAGTGCATGGTCCAGTGTTGGAGGTCTTCTCGAGGCACGTGTTCTTGTTGTTCAGTCCACTCGGCCAGGAAGTCCGCTAAGGCTTGTGACTTAATGGACGTCCTGGGCTTAAAAGTTAAGTCCAGCGGCATCAGTTCTAGGGCCCACTTGGCGATACGCCCGGTTGCCTCGCGGTTGTGGATGACGTCGCCGAGTGGGAAGGAGGTGATGACGGTGACCGAGTGACCCTGAAAGTAGTGTGCCAATTTCCTCGCGGTTATTAGAACACCATAAAGCAATTTTTGTACCTGAGGGTATCGGATTTTGGCTCCTGCCAATACTTCGCTGACAAAGTAGATTGGCCTTTGAATCTTCTGGGCCCGTCCTTCTTCTTCGCGTTCAACCACAAGGACCGTACTAACCACTTGGTGAGTGGCGGAAACGTACAGCAACAGGGGTTCTTGGGGCTGAGGTGAAGCCAGGACGGGTGGCGTGGTAAGGAATTCTTTGAAATCTTCAAAGGCCTTGTCGGCTTCTGTGGTCCACTGGAAGTCGTCTGTCTTCTTGAGCAACCTGAAGAAGGGCATGCCTCGTTCGCCGAGTCGGGATATGAAACGGCTTAGTGCCGCCATGCACCGGTGAGCTTCGGACGTCTTTCGATTACTCGGGGCTTCATGTTTAAGATAGCGTTGATCTTCTCTGGGTTTGCTTCAATGCCGCGATGTGATACCATGAAGCCGAGCAGTTTGCCTGATGGGACGCCGAAGGTGCACTTCTCCGGGTTCAACTTCATTCTGAAGGCCCGGATGTTTGCAAAGGTTTCTTCTAAGTCGGCGATCAGGTCTTCTTTCTGCTTGGTCTTGATGACAACATCGTCGACGTAAGCTTCAACGTTCTTGCCGATCTGCGTTTGAAAACATCTTTGGATCATGCGCTGGTATGTGGCTCCGGCATTTTTGAGGCCGAAAGGCATGGTGATGTAGCAGTAAGCCCCAAACGGCGTGATGAACGATGTTTTCAAGCAGTCGGATTCTTTCAAGCTGATCTGGTGATAGCCCGAGTAACAATCCAAGAAGCTCAGGAGTTCGCAGCCGGCTGTTGAGTCGACGACTTGGTCGATGCGAGGCAGCCCGAACGGATCTTTGGGGCAGGCTTTGTTGAGGTCGGTGTAGTCAACGCACATGCGCCATTGCCCCGTTTTCTTGCGGACCAGGACTGGGTTGGCTAACCAGTCGGGATGAAGGACTTCTTTGATGAAGCCGGCAGCCAAGAGCTTTGCGAGTTCTTCTTTGATCGCGTCTTTTCGATCCTGTGCGAACCTGCGTAATCGTTGTTTTATCGGTTTGGCGTCATCTTTGACGTTCAAAGAGTGCTCGATCACCTCCCTAGGAATTCCGGCATATCGATGGTTTCCAAGCAAAAACATCTTTATTATTTTGGAGGAAGGTGACGAGCGCGTTTCCTATTTAGGATCTAGGTCGCGCCGATTACAGCAGTTTTGAGGGATCGACGGATCAAGGGAGATCTTTTTGGTCTTGGCGTCGCCGGATCCCGATTTGGCTATCTTCTTCGCGGGGACTTCGCCCTGCCGAAGTCGATGCAGCCAATCGGACTTCTTGTTGGCCACGTAATCTCTCGCGAGATTGGGCCATGTCGCAGCTCTCCTTGTCGCAGTGAAGGCTTGCTTCACGTCGCTGCGAAGAGTAATGACGCCGTTGGGACCCGGCATCTTCATGCAAAGATAGGTGTAGTGAGGGATCGCCATGAACTTGGCAAGCGCAGGCCTTCCGATGATGGCATGATATGCTGTTTCGAAGTCGGCCACCTCGAAGGTGACGTTTTCTGTTCGGAAGTTCTCTCGGGCTCCGAAGGTGACTGGGAGGGAGATGTGCCCGAGTGGTGTTGAAGACAGCCCGGGGATAACTCCGTGGAAGGGGGCTGAGCTTGCTTTCAGTTCGGCCCTCGGGATCTGCATCTCGTCCATGGTCTTGGCAAACAGGATGTTGAGGGCGCTGCCCCCATCGATGAGGACGCGCTTGAGCCTGATATTGCGGACCACGGGGTCCAGGACGAGTGGGTAGCGCCCCGGATGAACCACTCGGTCAGGATGATCCGAGCGGTCAAAGGTGATGGCCACTTCCGACCATCGCAGATACTGAGGGACTTCGGGTTGAGCCGCGTTGACCTCCCGGTCGGTTAGCTTTTGTTTCCTCTTGGACTCATAGGCTAGCGGACCCCCGAAGATATGGTTGAGCTCTCCCACTGGGTCTTGAAAAGGTTCGGCGTTTTCAGCCGCATTGTTCTTCTTGGCGCCGGACGGGCCAGCCTCGTCGATCGGCTTCTTGTTGAGCTGCGCCGCATTGTTTAGCGACCGCTTGTAGATAAAGCAGTCCTTCGCCGTGTGCTTGTGATTCGGATGGTGGGTGCACTGGGCGTTCATGATGGCGTCGTAGGCGGCGACTCGGGGACGGCGTTGAGTATTGGAGGTTGCGGCCACTGGTCTTCGATCGGCGCTTGCGATCTTTCGGCCCGTTGCCGTTGTTGCCGCCATCTTTCTTAGGATTTCGGCTTCCTCCGCTTGCTTGTCCTCCCTTCGTCGGGCCGGTCTTGACGGGCGGCCTTAATGGCGTCGTTCGATTTGGCGTACGAGTTCGCCGTCTCGAACATTTGTTTCACCGTCTTCGGTGGCTTGCGCCCGAACTTGCCGATAAGCAGCTCATCACGGACTCCCTTCTGGAAGGCGGCGATGATGATGTCATCGGTGATGTTCGGAATCTTGTTGCGCTTCTCGGAGAAACGACGAATATAATCCTTCGGGGCTCGTCCGCTTCCGGATGACGTTGTAAAGGTCGAAGTGTGTGCCGGGCCTCTCGAAGGTGCCTTGGAAGTTGGCGACGAAGTGGTCCTCGCCTCGCTCCACGAGCCGATTGAGCCTCTTGGCAGGCTCGTGAGCCAATTTCTGGCTGAGTTTGCGAGGGCCACGGGCAGGTAATTGGCCATGGCTTTGTTGTCACCACCTGCAGCTCGGATGGCAAGGGTATGTACAGTTAACCAAGATTCAGGGTCGGTCTTGCCATCGTACCTTTCAATCCCTGTGGGCTTAAAGCCACTCGGCCAATGCACTCGGCGGAGCTCCCGAGTGAAGGCCGTACTCCATCGTCGCCGCTATCGGGTGATCCCCTCCGATCTTCCCGAGTGCGACGGTCGCGCTCTTGGTAGCGGCGGTCGAGGACTTCCCGCAGATCACTCGGCGGGGTCTTCTGTTGGCTGGTTGGGTAGCTGGAACTGTTGCGGCGGACTCGGTGGTGGACGGGTGGACGCCCATGTCGTTTGTCGCGGAGTCGGCCGTCGCTCTTGGTGCCTCGGCGTGGACTCGCGAGGTGGGCCTCTTGGCTGGTTGTCGACCGAGCCGGCTCGGCCTCCCGTAGTCTCCCGACTTTAGAGGTGGGAGCCGGCTCTTGTCTGGCGTTTCGGCCACGGATTCAGTCAGCCTTCGCGCCGAAGTGGTGGGAGGGCCGTTAGCCGTGGCAGCAACGATGGTCTTGATCTTATCAAGTATAGGAGTCACGTTGGCCGGTGCCGTCTCCATGACGGTGTCCAAGAGCGTGAGTGCGGCGACGGCGTTCTGCTGTGGCGTCTGGAAGACGTTGGTGTTGCGAACCCGTGTCTGGAGGATGGCCTCCTGGGCTGATCGTCCGGCTGCACGTAGATCCTGCTTCCTTTTGTCAGCCTCGTCCTTGCGTTGTTTGTCCTCCTCGGCTGTCTTGCGCTCAAGCTCCACTCTAGCTCGCTCCTCTTCGGCAAGCCTTCTGGCCATGGCTGAGTCGGACTCATCCGGCTCGGCCATGAGGACGTCGAAGCACTTCGGCTCGCAGTCCATATGGCAGTCGGAGTTGTCGGCTTCGTCGGAAGGGATGCCGTAGAGGTTGTCGAAGCCGGCGGAGCTGAGGTATCCATTGAGCTCTGAAGACGAGCAGGAGCTGAATGATGGGAGGATGACAGCGACCTCCCTTGATCCTGGGAAATCCGGATCTGGATCGCTCCAGTCCGAGTCAGAGCTTGGGGGATTAGGCTCCTCCCAGTGGATCGCCGCCAACTCGGGGGAGAGAAGTCGACTGTAGATCTTGGCGGCGTTTGGTAATCCAAACGGCACCGAGAGGTCTTCAGCTGAATAGATTGCTTCCGTCGGGGAGGCGAGAAGATTGGCGCAGATCTCGGCGGTATCCGGTAGCCCGGATGGTGCCGAGTGAAGTTCGTCGTCGGAAAAGGTGGATCGCATCTTGGTCTTCAAGATTTTGTCGAAGATCTCGGCGCTATTGGGGAACCCGAATGGCGCCGAGTAGGTCTTTCCCTTCGACTGGTTCGAGTCCGAGTCGAAGGAGGAGTCGTCGGCGAAGTTGGCGGCGAAGTCGCCGAATCTTGAAGGAGATCCCATCACGCTTGTCGGCGAGATTGTTGAAGAAGTCTCGACGCGCGGCCCCCTACCTGGCGCGCCAACTGTCGAAACTTGGTTTCGGCAATATATTTTATGGGGTCGCAGTCGAGATCGCCAAGCACAATGGGTTAGAAGAAGAAGAAGATTTAGACAGGTTCAGGCCCTCTCGTGAGGTAATACCCTACTCCTGTTTCGGTGGATTCGATCCGCCGAGTGTCTTTATTGATCTCGTGATCTAAAGCTGAGAGCTAAAAGCTGATCTCCTATCGGAATTTCTGATCTAGAATCTCATATCCCTCAAGGGACGCCCCTTACCCCCCTTATATAGTCTTGGGAGGAAGGGTTTACAAGTCGGAAACCCTATCTTACTCTAAGACGGTTTCCTCAATCTTACCAAACCGTGACTATAGGCCGATTGCCTTATCTCTATCGGCAACCGTAACACCTAAGTCAAGTTCGGCTTACAGATATAGCAGGCACAATCTATCCCTACCTCCAGTCGGATAAGTTTGCCAAGTAGATACCCGATTGCCACAATCTCCACAACTAGCTGCGCCTCAACACCCTCTCCAAAGATCCCCACGAATCGTGAGAATAGTGCAGCGGGAAGGGAGATCGTCCACAGCCGCAATGCTGCATGCATGCTACCCGAGTTCGCTGCCACTTGCAGCCACCGCCTGCGCTACTCCGACTTCCACTAGCCAAGGTAAGTAGAGGAATGGAATCGCGAGAAAGTGCTCTTCATTTTGTCTTTCGACCTCAACCCCAACCGAGCCACCAATCGTCGCCGGGGAACTCACCAAACTCAAGGTCAGACGCCCAGCCAAACCGATCTACCGATCTGTTCTGTTTGAATAGAAACCAGGGACTAGACTTTGAGAATTCGAACAACTCTAGGGTTCAACATGTAAATCTTCTACTCAGTGCCATGTGGGTCTAGGACTTACTTGTAATTATATGAAAACCCGAGGACTCTTAATACAATTTGACAAATTTCTGTCAACTCATAAAAAGATGAAAAATTATAAAACTTGGCACTTAATGTACAAATTTTATCTTAAAAATCAAATAAGGAGAATCACCCATAACACTTGTACAAACTTATAAAATCCCTAGAAAATTCAGTTAACTTATTTTTGACAAACCCAAATCCTATAGATTCCTCAACTTATACACTCTATTGAGGAAAAATAAAAACATATAGTTCCCTTTACCAAATACTCCAAAAATTATTAATATTAAAATTATGAGATTTCAGTAAGCTAAACTTTAGAGATTTATTTGAAATTAATACTAACTCATTTTTGAGTAAATCTAAATTCTGTAGAATCACCAAAACATGTAGTATACTTTCAAGTTATGAAATAAAAATATGGCTCACTGTGTAGTAAGATCCATTAAATATTTAAATAAGGAACAAGCAATCTAGGGCACACCTTCATTTCTTCACTTGGAGAAAATCCAATTTTAATCCTTTTTGAGTGAACTAAATTTCTATAAAGCCAGCAAATAATAAACTTCATTTAGATAAAATAATTATAGCAACTCATAAACATGTAGGAAGACCTTGAACAAGATGACCTAGGTGCAAATCCCCCTAAAAGGGCTAAGCACCATATGTATATAACTATGCATATACATGAATTGAACCCTAGCTCTAAATAAAAATAAATAACACATGATGGACCAGTGGAACCTTAGGAACCATCCCTAATTACCAAGGCATAGCACACATGGCACAAATAACGATCCATAGGTTAAAATGTAAGTAGTAAAGAAAACCCCCTAGTTTATAAAGTAAGTAGTAAATAAATTTGAACTCTAAAAATCTTGGAATAGGTTTGATAAACAAAATAATTCATTTTTATGCCTCCTTAGCAAATAAAACCAGCTCTGACCCAAAAACCTAGAGTCGTCGTAAATTTGTAAAATGCCTAAGAAATTCATAATCGATCTAAAAATTATGAAACCAATTATGTTAGTCTTAGAAAATACTTCACCACACCCCTGTGAAGTCAAATTAGTGAAAATCCAAGTTTAGAACCACTGCCCAAGTAGCACCTAACCCTAAGCCGCTACGACCTAATAAAACTTCTAAAAATCATAACTCTCAATTGGGATAAGATAAAATCAAACTTATTTCACCTAAATTTATTTTAGATCAGTACCTACTCAATGTGTAAAAATCATGTATTTTAGAGTCTGTTGGATTTTCGCCTGTTTTTGGTATTTTAATCGCATACTGTGTGTTTTGTTTAGATAATTGTGTAAACGGAGGAGTGGAAGGTACGCTAGCATTTTCTCCAGACCAAGGCAAGTCCTTGCCCCTTCTTTGAACACATTGAACCCATGTTTTCAGGCAATGTATTTTGTTTATGAAATTCTTGCATGCGTACTTTCCCGTAACGTTACTTTTAAGATAAGTTTGGTAGAGATATCCTGAAAATTTGCATGTACCCTTTTCAAAATACTCCCTTGCTGAACCCTAGGAAATAAATTAATGTACTCATATGGAAACATGCTTTGCTTTATAAAAATGGAATGCTTAGCCTTGCTTAGTAATAAACGAAACATGGTCATGGATTTATTGCTAAACTCTTTATAAATGTTTTTGGACATTTTGAACTAGAGGTTAAACTCTGAGTATTTGTGAAATAAAATTGGAATAAAATGTGATTTTAGACTTGGGCGGCAAGTGATGTGCAATTGATGTATTTGCATTGCCGATAGGGGAGTGTTCGCCCGAGTCAATTAAGGACTGAACTTCATGACATTCATTGTGTATACTATACATCCACATGTGCTAGTATGAGATAGCCTTAGCCAAGTAATCTATTTAGCACCTAGCCTTGCATTATGGTAGGCTGAAGTGTATGGGTTCGGATAACCCAGAGAAATTTCCTATTTACCCCATCGTGGTAGTTTAGGCAACTAAGTCTGTCCAATACAATGGTATCGTGCCACGTGGGTGGGTTCCTATCGTATCCGTCACCACGGCGTTAAGTTAAGGCGTGGGCCCACCACTTAACAGTTCTAGGTCACATTTCCAGTATGACCTAGGATGGAGGAAACACATATCGTGTTGGTGCAAGGCTAGGGGATAAGTAGTGTAAAGGCTTCGTGGTGACCTCTAGACTCTACTCAATGTGTAGAGTATGGTGGTACCGACGGGTACCGGATAAACTAGAGCGATTCACTTCATGTGGGTAAAGCTGTACAAACTCTGCAGAGTTAATAAAACTAATCGATTAGCCATGCTCACGGTCATGAGCGACATAATGAAGTGCTTTGGGGATAAATCTTGAATTTTGTGACTTCCAAAAATGTTCTTGAAATAAAATGTTTTGTGCTGAGTAAGATGTTGATTTATGCAATGAATTTTGCCTTACTCCCGACGTGAGTAAGAGATTGAAGGTTACCTGTATGTATATGTACATATGATAAAATCATGCCATGTTTAGTAAAAGTTTATGTGTTGCTGAAAATGCCTTGCCTAAACTACGTTGTAAAATGTTTGCGAACTAAAATTTGCTTTATGCCAAAAACTGTAACCATAAGTAGCCTTCCTTTGAATTAAGGCTTTCATGTATTAGGTTTGATTGTGCTCTTGCCAGTACATTAATTCAAATAATGTACTGACACTTGCGATTGGAATATCCATTTTGATGCAGGTCCTAGACGTAGTTCCTGAGAGATGCGGGTATTCGATTTGCGTCTTTTAGGATTTTGAACTTAACGGGGTAAACCCCTAGTCGGTGTGCTCGTGGATGGGTAGTTAAGCCACCGTTATTCGCTGCTTTCTGATAATATTTATTTGGTCGGTCGGCCTATATAACTATTATGTTGTTTGGCCTATGTAACTATTATATTGTTGTAATTCTTTAAGTCAATTTCATCTTAAGTGTACTTGCTATGTATATCCATGCTTAAGATGAAAGTGTGAATCTAGTGCACGTCCTGGGAACTAGATTTACATGAGTACGAGTTAGGAATAATTGAGATGTTGTAGATCATTAGCCATTTTTGTCAAGCATCCTGAGGTCTCCTGAGTGTGTAACACATCTGGTGGCCATCTTCGAGTGGTTTGACGGGCACACTTCAGGCTGAAGTTGTCTGACAGGCTAAAGGCCCGGCAATGTCTCACTTATCCCTATCTCGGAACCTCGGATGTTTCATTGTACTTGTCATATGAGCTGAAGCGTTTCGACTTGTATTGCAAATACAACGAGAGGTTTGGGCATCTCCGACAACAAGAGATAATAAATTTCGCAAATGGTCACCTAACTAGGAAGGGCCCTTTAAGATCCATAAATGCGTTTCCAAGGGAGCTTAGATGCTAGAAGAACTCAGTTGGTTGTGTTCTGCTGATATTGGTTGGTATATTGCCCTCAGTCCTTTCTGTCACATACCCAAAATCTAGGATCAAATAATTCTTGTCCAAACCAAATGACAGTGAAGTTTTTCAATTTTGTGAACCAAAATTTTTCATTTCTAACTTAGGTGAGGTATTTCAACCTATTTGCAAGATTAAAATTTGAGGATAAAAGAAAATATTTTCTATTTCTAACTTATAATGTGCATACATTTATACCTGTGAGCATGCATATGCATAAACCATGCATAAACCATGTGTTGACAAATGAGTCCTTTTTGTGCTATTGAATTTTGGTCTTGCATTTCATAATAGGACTCATAAGCATAGCCCAGAAGATTTAAAATTTTGCTAAACAAACCTATAGCTGCTAGCATATGAACATAAAATATAATTCAAGGTTCACCTCCTTAGCCCAAGAGGAAAATTTAATATAAACCTAAAGACTATAATAGGTGCATGCACATAGAGTAAACACCTAAACCTAGGAAGGTTATCCTAATTTTCTAGAATAATATATATTAGGTAAAATCATGAAAACATTCAGGTAGGTGTAAAACATTAAATTCAACCTAGTATAATTTTGGTGGAATTTAATAACTAATTTTGATGCCTTAAACAAAGTGGAGAAAGGAGTCAAATAATAGATGATTAATGTCCTTAATCGGTTAAATAATAGCTTGCCTAAAAGATCATTAAAATGCACATAAGAATATACAGTAAATAATTTATTCAAATAATATGTTATTTAAAATGAATAAATATAATTTTTCTATAATTTTTCCTAAACTGTTTAGGTCCTCTAAAAATTTAAACAATTTCTCCAAATACCCTATCTTTGTTTAAATTTTGAGAGCAAACCATAAAAGATATTTGAATGAAACCAAAGAAAATGGAAACTAGGTACACTCCTCTACCTCCAGTAAAAATTTCACTAATTTATCATGAACACAGATTAAATAATTGAGTTGCAAAGTTAAGGGGAGAGAAATAATTCCTAAAATCAACAAAAACCAAATGTACTTGAGTTTATACCCACCTCTCTCACTCCAGCCTTGTCCTCTTCGCCTGGACCCACCTGGCAGCTGCACAGACTTGATCCAACTCAGTGCAAAACATCCCACTGCTCTAGATACTCAGAGAGAAGAGAGAGAGAGAGCGCCAAGTGAGGTGTCGCCAACGTGCTCGACGCGTGGCCGGGACGTGTCGGGCACTGAGGTCGCCCATAACATCCCCTATCCGCATCACCCTCTCCTCTACCTTGCTCCTGTGGAGACCGAGTCGAGAGAGAGAGCACCGGTGTCTCTATTCACATCCATCCTCATCGCCCGCTGTGGAGAAGACGGCCATTGCCATCGACACCAAACTGCGGTAGTACCAATTTCTTTCCCGATCTATTACCTCCTATCGACGCCGCATCCCTTCCACCTAATTTCGCACCATCCATGCAGTAGCGACACTGGAACGCTGTCGTGTCTGCGGGAGCTCCGGAGCACCGTCGTTTTGGCATCTTCGCCGCTCGGCCACCTCTGGCCAATGCAGGACTAGCCACCGTGCCATAAGCTTCTCCTCGACCACGGAAGCCCGTCGATCAAAGGAATTGAACTAGGACGCCGTGAACCCGAAGATCAACCTTCTCTTCCCCAACTCTAGTCGCCGGCCATCCCCGACGAATACCCCTTCTTCGGTGAGTTAGAAACAAATTCCTCATGCATGCACCTCCCTAGAGACCCTACTAAGCTTCTAGACACCCTCTTTTAGCAGCGCATCGACTGGAGCGAGCTGCCGCCGTGGAACCGACGCTATATGCCGCTGCCGGAGCACTCTTCCCATCGCCGTTGCTGCTCAAGCCTCGCCAGCATGCGCGCGACCATAAGTAAGCACCCAGGACCCCTATAGACACATATGCGTTCTTCAGATTGCACTAAATCGGGCTACCACTCAACACACACTAGCATGCCGAACCTCACCGCCGCCTATGCTCGCCGCCAGTGTCGCTCCGGTCACCACAGTGCATGAGACCACCACCAATACGTTCGCCACCTCTTCCTCTACATCTTTGCTTTTGGACGCTACCCCAGCCGAGCCGCCGTTCGCCGCCGGCGATGCCGCGAAGCTCGTCGACGCCTCCTCCTTTGTTCTTCTTTTGCGCCGCGTCACTGACCAATGGGCCCAACCTAATTAGGCACCGAGGACCACCATTAATAAAAAGTTTAAAAGTTCCAAGGACTAATTAGTAAAGATTCACTCTATGACATGTGGGGTCATGGATCTATATGTAAATAAACTAAAACTGGTGGACTTTAATGAAGTTTCCATTTACCACATTGGTGGACTTGAATGGAGTTTCCATTTACCACGTGTGGAGGACCTCGGGTTCAAAATTTCTAAAATTCCAGGGGCCTATGTGCAAAATGAACAAGTCAATGATAGTGGACCCCATGAACTTATAATTCAAAAATAAAAAGGAAAATAACTAAAAATGATATCTTTTCAACAAGAAAACAACTAAACTTGTAAAACCCATATAAAATAAACTATAACTCATTTTGGGATGAAACAAATTTATTTGAATTCACAAAATGATGAAACATTTATTTTGAATTATAAAATTTGGCACTCACAGTGCAAATTTTGTCTCTAAAATTAAAGTAAAGAAGATCACACCTAGGGCTTGCTCAAAATTGTAAACTACATAGAAAATTCAATTTACTTATTTTTGGACAAACTTAAATTTTATATATGCATCAACTTACACTTTCTATTTAGGAAAAATAAAACATATAGTTACTTTGTACCAAATACCTCTAAGACTATTACTATTAAAATGATGAGTTTTGGATGAACTGAAATTTAGAGATTTATCTAAAATTCATCTTAACTTATTTTCGAGTAAACTCAAGTTATGTAGAATCAACAAAATACATACTTTCAAACTATAAAATAAAAATATATGCTTACTGTATAGTAATATCACTTAAATATTTATATACGGGAATAAACAACTTAGTGCACACTTGAACTTGTAAAATTTGTAGGAAATTCATCCTTAATCCATTTGAAGTGAACCAAGTTTTTATAGAACCAACAAGTAATGAACCTCGACATAGTAAAATAAGATATGGCACTTTCCGTACAGGTTATAGCTCTAAACTATAAATAGACAACCTAGGTTCTAATCCCCCTAAATAAGCTAAGCACCATGTGTATCTATACCTATTTATAAAGCAAGTAGTGTTTCCACCCAAATTTTGTTTTGCCTGACTATTTTGCAGAAAACCCCTTGAGTTTTTCTAAAATTAACCCACAGTCCGCCTGGCTATTTAAAAAACCAGTTAAAGAAGAAAAATAGGTTATTTTACAGAAAACCTCTTGAGTGTTTATAAAATTAACCCGCAGTCCCAATGCTAAAAAGAAAAGGAAGACTTGGATGAAAAAAGACCTCCTGTGTCCCTCTCTTCCGTCCCATCCGCGCCGCGCCTGCGCCCCTCCCTCCCGTCGCTGCTCGAAGCTCCCGCATCATCGCCTGGACCTTCATCTTCCGCCTGCTTCTTCGTCCCGTTGCAACGCACGGGTATTTTGCTACCCTGGCTATTTTGCAGAAAACCCCTTGAGTTTTTTCGAAATTAACCCGCAGTCCCAATGTTAAAAAGAAAGGAGGGCTTGGATGAAAAAAATGACCTCCTGCGCCCCCCCTCCCGTCCCCATCCGCGCCGTGTCCCGTCGCGCCCGCGCCCTCTCTCCCGTCACGCTCGAAGCTTCCGCGTCACGCCCACACCGCGCCTCCGCCCCTCCTCCCGTCCCCATCCGCGCCGCGTCCCGACTTCATCCGTTGCAACGCACAGCACAATTGCTAGTATATATATATGTACATACATGAATTGAAATCCTAGATCTAGATAGATTAGAATAAAATATGTTGGATCAGTGAAACCATAGTTCCATCTCAAATTACTAAAACTTAGCACATTTAGCTCTATAGGAAAAACCTAAGTTGATATATTAAACACCTACCATAAGAACATTTCCTAGTTTAGAAAATGTATAGTGAAAACAATTTAAACTCCACAAGTTTTGAACTAAAAATTTGATTTATTGGCTAAATTATCCACTTTCAAGCATCTCTAGCAAAATGAACATGTTCTGGACTTAGAACTTCTAAGAAGGTATATATATAGTGACTAGATGCCTAGAACCCGTTATAAATTGGTAGACCTATAAGAAATTCTTAGTAACTCTAAACAAATTGTGAAACCAAATGAATTAGTCTTAGAAAACACACCTCTACACTCCTGAGATACTAAACCTAATAAAGATCACTTTACAAAATATTTTAGAACCCTATCTAATTAAATACTACTCTATACCGAGAAAACTTAAAAAAAATTAATAACTCCTAAAGGGAATAAGATAAATTAGAAATTATTTCACCTAAAATCATTTTAGATCAGTACCCACTCAATGTGTGCAAATCATGTATATTAGAGCATTTTGGATTTTCGCTTGTTTTTGGTAATTAATTGCATATCGTGTGTTTTATATAGATAATTGCTTACCCAGTGAAGAAGTGATTTAGTTATTCTCCTTCTTTCCTTTAAACACATTGAATCCCATGTTTTGAGGGACGAAAACATTTGTTTGCAAAGTTGCATATGAACTTAGACTATATTGATATTTAAAACTAGGATATGGTAGCTATGACCTAATTGCTGCACCTCCCACCTTGAATAATTGAAATTCTTGCTGTTTGTACCCCTAAAAATGGTTAGAGTACATTTCATTGTGCTCACATGGGTTTATATATGTTGTATGCAATTACTTCCTTAGCCCTGCTTAGAAATTATGAAAATGCTTGTTCCATCGTATATTGAAATATGTTTTGATATGAGACCCCTTTCTGAAATGAGTATAAAATGATGAGTATTTGCAAAATAAAATGGGTAAAAATATGATTTTGACTTGGGCGGCAAGTTGCATGCAATTGATGTATTTGTATGCCGATAGGGGGAGTGTTTGCCCGCGTCCGTAAGGACCAAACTTGTGTCACCAACTTAAAGTATTTCATACATCCACATGTGTTAGTATGGGATGACCTACGCTGAATAATCTACTTAGCACCTAGCCTTGCATTATGGTAGGCGCAGTGAGTATGGGTTCGGATAACCCAGAGGAACTTCCTAATTACCCCAAGCGGTAGTTTAGACGACTCAGTCTGTCCAATACAACGATGTTGTGCCATATGGGGGGTTCCTGTCGTGTCCGCCACCCCGGCATCAAGTTTAAGGCGGGGCCATGCTACTTGACGGTTCTAGGTTATATTCCAGTATGCCTAGGATGGAGGAACACAAGTCGTGCTGGCGCAAGGCTAGGGATTAGGTAGTGTAAAGGCTTCGTTATGACCTGTAGACCACATTCAACATGAAGAGTGTGGTAGTGCGTCGCGAGCACAAAACAAACTAGAGAATTCATATCATGTGGGTAAAGCTGTACAAATTCTGCAGAGTTCTTTAAAACTAATTGATTAGCCGTGCTCACGGTCAAGAGCGCTTTGGTGAAGTGTCATGAGTATATACTCTCAATTATTTTATAAATGTGATCATGTGTTCCTTTATAAAATGTGTTGTGTTGTGTGAGTGTGGTGATATGATGTAACTTGTTGTCATGGAAGATGAAAAGATAATGAGTATGATGGGATCATAATTAAATTAATGATGAAACATAAAGCTTGTCTTTATTAATTGAATTGTCAACTCCTTTGTAAAAGAATTGTGAACTAAAATTTGCTTTATGCTGAAAATTGAGACTACAAACAGCCTACCTTTGACTTAGAGCTTTCATGTATGTAGGATTGATTGTGCGCTTACTAGTACATTATTTCTAATAATGTACAATTCTTGCTACTGGAATATCCATTTTGCTTGCATGTTTAGACTTAGTCTTTTGAATGATGCGGGTAATCGTCTCCTTCTTCTAGGATTTAACTTAGGGGGGGTAAACCCTTAGTTGGTGTGCTTGTGAAATGGGTAGGCAAGCTTCCGCTGTTCTCTGATTTAATTGTATCTATTCGGCCGGTCGGCCTATGTAATAATTAAGTAGAGGTAACTATTTAGGTTACTTTCATCTTAATCGTGTTTGCTATGTATATCCATGCTTGAGATGAAAGTGTGAATCTAGTGCACATCCTGGGAACTAGATTCACATGAGTATGAGTTAAGGATATTTGAGATCTTGTAGATCTTTAGTCATTTTTGTCAAGTCTCCTGAATGTGTAACACATCTGATCGTCACCTTCGAGTGGTTAGACGGGCACATCTCAGGCTGAAGTTGACTGGCATGCTAAAGGCCCAGCAATTTCTCACGTATCCTTCTCTCGGGACGTCGGATGTTTTGTTATGTCTGTTAGATGATTTGATGTGATTCACTTCATCTTGCAAACATAATGGTAAGTCCGGGTCGACTCTGACAATTTCATTCTTATAATAATAAGTTATGATTTAACGTATACATTGTGGCCGATTTCGTGTGTTCTCCTCGAGATGTAATTTTGTCAATGATCGGCTCACATTGAAAAATTAAGGGGGCACATACATCATATACATCATATCTAAAGTCAGAATCGAGTGGACTGAATTTTTGCGGACTTTGAAATTTTTCAAGACAAGATAGGTCACGAAATTTGCAAAAGGATCTATATTACAACGAAGAGACTAAAGTTTACAAGTTTGTTGATACATACAATAATATACTACAAGTGTTCTGAGGTCACAAAAGAACTAGCCCTATTACAAGATCGGCTTCAGTTGTTGGTTAGTTGGTTGACGGCCGAGATCGCCCCTTGTCTGATTTGCTCAATCTCCTCTATCATCTAGGCATCGGCTGCATCAGTGCTTGGGATTGTTTTTAGTGATTTCCTTAGATCCCCCAGATACTGAATTGAAGACTTTACTTTGGCCTTTTGTTCCTCGACGGCCCTTGGGAGATCGACAAGCTTTTTTTCTTCGAAAGCCAGTTCAGCTTTGCATCTTTCAAGTTCGGCCACGAGGTCTGCTTCTCGCTTTTTTAGCCGATCGATGTTGGCTTCAATAGAAGATGGCCCTGCGATCATCTCGTCTAGTTTGGCTTTCTCAATGATGATAGACTATCGATTGGTTTCTACCATCGCCTCAAGATCGGCTCTCACCCTCCTGTCAGCAATCCCTTGCCTTGCCCTTTCCAATCTATGACAATATTGATCAAGATGAGCGGCCTAGGAAATGGTATCAGCTATTTCTTCTGGAAGAACCTGGCTCTGATCGGCCCACAATTGCTGACCAGGTAATCCAGAGAGGCATTTAGCCGACGGGCTAAGTCTAAAAGTTTCTCTTTCAACTCATCAGCTATAGGGGCTTGGGCCTTGCTGATAGTTTCTTTTTCTTCACCGATGAACTTCCTTATGTCAAAAGAGAACATATCGGCTAAAGCCTGCAAGATACAATTCAAGTTTGTTGAGGTGTAAAGGAATTTGAGTAGCCGATTCTATTCTTGAGAAGGTTTCTTACCTTGACAGTGGGAGCCGGTGCCAGTTCTTCTTCTTCGACATGGTGGCTACCCCTAGCTGATGGAGTGTGCTCACTTGATACATGGGAGGCAGCCAATGGAGGACGAGGGGGCTACATAAAAAGGACAAGTGTTAGTCAAAATCGACAAGCCAACGAAAAGAGAAGATATAGAGTTTTGAAGTTACTGGGGAAGCTACCCGTGGTTGCCGATGAGCCAATTTTTTGCGCTGCAAGCAAAGGGTTTTGGTTAAGAACAATGAAACTTCAAGAAAAAATGAAATTACCAAAACTTCAAGAAAGAAAAGATGCATACTGGTTGAGGGCGAGGACGACGCTTTGGAGGAGAAGGAGTTTTTTGATGCTGATCGTCGGTTGATGGTGTCAATGCGTATTTGCTCGGATCACTTGATTCGGCTGCCGCTTCCTCAATGGCTTGATTGATTTCTTCCTCCATGACTTCTTGATCGAGGGCCTCTTCCACGCTCGGATCCAAAGATGGCAGGCTGTTGGCTGGGGCTGCCTTTTGCTTTTTCAACTGTTTCTTCTATACAATTGATGGACATGCAGCCGACGGCTTGGCCTTTTTTTCTTGACAGTGCCTTGTGGGTTTGGCCGTGTAGAAGTGTTGTTACTTTCGGCACGTTGAAGCCGATGATAGTTGGAGCAAGTCCATCACTTGGGATACGCCCTGTGGCATAGTGGATCTCAACCCCTAAGTTGCTTTCTTGAGGGTGAGAAGAATCGGCTATCTGCAAAAAGAGAAGGACAATGGTTAAGTATTAAGCATACATTAGTCGACAACTTGCAAAATTTTTTGAACAAGGGAAAAATACCTACTTCCGGGACTAAGTCTGGAAGAAGTGTGGTGAGGTACATTGAGGATGGCTGATGGAAGATGTGTCTCTTTAGTTCGATCCACCATCTGTCATATGCTGAGCTCCTTTTCATTGCTAGCTCCAAAGTCCCTATGCTACCGAGAGGGGGGCCCTCTATGTTCATCAGCCGATTCATCATTAGTCTTGAAGTGATCTCGCCCCTTGTCTCAATTTTGTCAGTGAAATATAGACCAATCGGTTGTTGTCCTAGCCCAATTTGTCTGGTAGCCAATGATGGGTAATAGAATTCATAGGACTTGGAGGCATTTTTGCCTTGGTGGATACTGATTGGTAGGATGCAAGGAGTGATGGCTGTAGTAAATATTTCTCTTGGTTTTGGAAATTCCTCTGAGTTGATTTCATCAAAATTGAAATCTGTGGGGAGTTCAAACTCTTGGCAGCCTGAATAAAAGAACCAAGTCCGATTGTTCTTTGAGAAACCGTCATAGAAACTAGTGAACCAATCGGCTAGGAGCTGACTTGATAGCTTGGAGCCATGATGGACAGAGGTAGCCTCTCCGAAAGACATACATCTGCGTGTAGTCACTTCTTCATCATCATCATCCACAATCAGCTCTACCCTTGGAAATTCAACATCGGCTAGATTGGATCTGCCGAAAATATTTTGTGTCAGGAGGACCAGCCACAGCTGCAAGAACCACCAGGGACCCCCAGTTCCTATAACCGAATCAGCTGCAATTTTAGCCGATGCTTGGTTGAGGGTTTGGTACAGATAGCCTAGTAAAAATTTTTCCAAGGGGACTTTGGTCTTTGATACTAAGGCTTCGGCTATATGTTGCCAGTTGGCTGTGGGGCCACAGCTAGAACCATAGAAGATGAATTTCTCAAGCCACATCATTAAGAAGGCAGTAAGTTCTCTGGGGCTTACTGATTCAGTGCCCATGTTCTAGTTTATAAAACCGTTCCAACCTCCGATGGACCTTGTCTTAAAGGAGTATTAGCATTTGGCGTCGAATCGGTTAGGATTAGCCGATGACATTGTGTCCAAGCTAGTTATCATGACCACATCAAGCAGGGTAGGGGTCATGTGTCCTTGTTGGAAGAAGAAAGCATTTAAGGTGTTGTTCCAGAAATAGGTTGCAGCCGACATAAGTGGTTCGTCCTTGGGCTGATCGGCTATTGTAAGAGCCAAGCACTGAGCTATGCCTACTTCGTCCCAATGAGTTTGTTTGCTGGCTACCATCCTTTTGTACTAGGCTGGCCAAGATTTGTCAGTTGAAGGCCAAGATTTGAAAATGCCATTCCAATGTGCTGTGCTAGGGTTCGAGATCCTATAGGGCATCCTATTGGTTTCAGCATTGATAACTTTAGAAGGATCTATGTTGCTGATTGGGCCTAGAAAGTACCACTCGTCATGGAGCAAACTAGGGATAGTAATTTGATGAGCGAGGTGCTACAATAAGAAAGAAGAAGCGAATCTTAGAAGACAAGAACGCAAGTCTATGGCGGCAGACAAAAAAGAAAGATGGTTCAGCCGATAGAACTTACCTTGGCGAACTCGGCCGATGGGGCGTCGGAAGGATCAGATGAAGATGCCATTGAACGAGATGAGCTCGTCGCCGGAAAGGAAGATCGCCGCAAGCTTGTTGAAAGCTCCGAGGAGATCGCCGGAGATGTTTTGGGAATTTTCTGGCTGAAGGTGTTGAGTGCACAATTGATGGCTTGAGTTTTTTTCGATGCACTTGGGTGTTATTTAAAGAGGCATGGTGATGGCCGAAACAGAAATGCTCTAGGTTTTCTCGGAGGATAGGATCACATAAAATCCACAACATTAACAATATCGCGGACTTAGGGGGCATGTGTTGACGACCAAATTTGGCTAGCTAATCCCCAGGTTTGAAGCTACGATTGAGGCGGAATTGAAGGAACATGTGATTCTCAGAGTCAGAGCATGTATCGGCTGAGTCCGAATTGGCTAAGGAGACAGTCGGCTGAGACCGAGTCGGACAGGGATATCTGATATAGCCGATTCCGATTGGGGTAATTAAATGTGACTGATCCCGGTGGGGAAGCGTGAAGATCATTATTGGATTTGGTTTCCAGTGCTTCAGAGATATTGCCATCTACGGATAAAGTCCTAAAATGGCAATTGTATCTATTAAGTTAGGATATTTTGTATAGTTTCCTTATAGATATTGTCAGTTTGATTTAGGCATATCTGTAATTCAATTTGTAATAGAGATAGGAATCGTGTCCGTTACGGACTCATCGTATATCTGGGTATAAATATGACCCAACACCCTGTAATCAAAAAAATAAGCACATGATCAATACAATTTCGGTGCATCACCACCTTTTCTTTTTAGTTTAATCTCGATAATTTCTTGCTTCGGGTTGGGCTGCATCGGGTTCTGATCTCCGACGAGAGGTAATTCTTGTTACAAGCGGCTTGCGCTATCGGGATTAGTGCTTCTATCGTCATGATACTCTAATCTCGTTATCGTAATTTGCACAGTTATCATATATGCTATATAATTTAGATCAATGTTGCGATCTAATCTTCAATCGACTAGCATCAATTGCTAGATGACAGCCGACAGGATTATATCTCATTGTTGATTCGGATTATATAGTATATCTACCATCTTGAAAGGCAATCATTAAGCTGTTTTAGATCCTATGCTTCTTTTAGTACTTAATGCTGAAGGGTTACGCGAAAGCTACGATAGCTAATAACAAAAATTTCCTACCGCACAAACTAGACAGCTTGCAAGTAAGGGTCGATAGATCGTTACCGATTGGAGTAGAGTGCAGCGGATATAACCAATCAGGAGCTATCCGATCCGGAATAGTACTGGACGATCATAGCCGATTTGCTGACTGCAGCCGATTCCCGAGTACAGCCAATTTGTCGATTCTACAGCCGATCTGCCATAGCCGATTTGCCGATTGATCTACCACAGCCGATTTGCCGATTCACCAAACCGTGCTCGCGCGCCTCGCTCTGATACGCCCGAACTGATCTAGCCGATCACAGCTGATTCGCAGCCATCGAATAGCAAGTAATGTAGCAGTGCCTCTACCGGTATCCACACGTCCAGGGATAGAACGCCTAACACCCGTGTGCTAGCACAAGATTCAAGGCTAGGGTTTGGCTCGGAAGTGGGAGGGTTTCCGTGGAGATCTCGAGCTCGCCGACTTTTGATGTCGTGCATGTTTTAATCTATCGCGCCAAATCAGATTTATTCGGTTCAATGCGATACAACAGCTCTCCACCCCTCGCTCCTTTATATAGAGTTGTCGACTGGGCCTATAGGCCCATCGGGACTCTATCCGATCGGATCCCCATCTGATCGAGCCGTATCTGAGTCCAACTCGAATGTCTATTCTTATCCCCTTAAGCGTGCGACCCTGTAGGTTCAGGTATACATGGTCTCGACACGAGTCCAACTCAGCCGACCGTCAATAGCAGTGCCTAGCAGCGCATATTGACACCATAGTATACAAGAATATAATATCGGCTCTGAACATGTAATGTGTACACAAATGTCTTTGCCTCACTATACCAATTAAGCTATAGGCAAGATGTGTGCCATCCTATCAATTGCTTAATCATTCACTCGAACTGTATTGGATTATCTGTCTGTTGATTGACTCCTCAATAAACTCGGCATGGCCATGCACTTCCATAATCCATTACCTCGAGGGGCCTAGAGATATCTCTCCAAAGGAGGGGCAAATTCCATCTTGATCACTCACATCCCACTCCATGTTTCATAGCAAACCCGAGGACTATTTTTATAACTACCCAGTTACGGAATAGCGTTTTTTAGTCCCAAAGTAGGCTACTACACATGTCAGAATCCATGATGATCTCAGGTCTAAGGACTTTGCACCAACACTACTTGAGACCAACTAATGGCACATTAATTTCTGTAGTGTCTCATGGTGGGTCTATCCAACAATGTGTTCTCTAACACATGTCCACGTATATTGATTTGGTATCTCCATACCCATGATCTATGAGACATGATAATCAATCAATAAACATGCCGATCTTAGAGTTATATTTGTTCCAACAATATAACATGTGATCAGGGATCGTTTAGAAATAGATTCATACATAAAGAGTCTCATAAATAAGTCACGTACTTATTGATCAATACAAGTTGTCTATTTCATGGAACTGAACAACACTTTATTCATTTATACATAAACATTTACCATGATATCCAACATCTCCATGTTGCCTCTAGGGCATATCACCAACAAATGCTGCATCGGTTAAGTTCGATCTATTAAGTCGCTCTTAGAATCATAAAGATCTAATCTTCTTCATGATATTAACTATTGTTAAGCCTGTTATCAATATGTTGAAGAACTTTAACATTTGATTGCCGTTTGTTTAATATATTTAGTCTATTATGATATCCTTGTATAAAGCAGTAGCAGAGTAGTTGCCGATACACATTAGATTCATCTCTTCGTTATGCTGTAAACAAGTCTAATTCTTGTCTTATAGTATTTTTAAATCCAAGTGATTTATACTGTCTCGTACACTACCGATCTATCCCAGTCACTTAGTTTAAAAGTGCTTTGAGACTCGAATTACATTCTGCCGATTTAATGCAAGTTGCATCAGTGCAATGTCAAATGATATGTCATCGGCCACCAGCCGATCGGCTATCGATCTAACATTATTTTCTTTTTTTAGTTTCTTGTTGGTTGCAGGAACAAACCAATTGGCACGCCTACGAACCTCAAGTAATAGATTTAGACCTACACTAGAGTTAAGCAGATCTCTCAGGCCAGTGCATGGAAAATTTTCTGATCAACACCTTGCCTCTTCACCAGAGCCTGAGCTTGAGGCCGAATAAGTCTAAGATGAGTAGGCTTGCCCTATGCTCTGGACATTGCCTATGGAGTGGTTGAAGCTGTAAGCTTTTTCAAAAATAGTAGACAAATATAAAATAAACTAGATTAGCCTTAGATCCTTTTCCTTTTCCGCTGCTCTTTTGTAATCTTTTTGTAGTGTTTTTAAGACGTGGAATTGTAATATCAACAATTGTCGTATGTGCACCCTAGCTAGTTCTGGACAGGGATTTTAAAACACATATAGCTTCAGAAATTCTGGTTTGAATTTCTGGGCGTGACAAGCATTGCCCTTGCCCAAGGATCACCGGCCACCATTTTCCCCCAAATTTCCGCCCGAAAAACCGCCGGTAGCTGTCGTCTTCTCCGTCGCCGACCACTCCCCGGAGAGCACCTCCCCATTCTCTCTCCCCTCTCTTTTTCTCACTCCCGACCATTGTTCCCGACCCGCCGAGCCCCTACGCCGCGTCGCGCCCGGGCGCTCATGTCCATGTGCCGCTCCTGTCTCTTCTGCCGTTCGCGCCGCCCAGCGCCGCCGCCGTCGGCCACGCCCGCCTCGCCGCCGGCCGCGCTTGCGCCACCCCTCCTCCCAACCGTCGGATCCATCTGGAGGATGGATCCGGGCCATCCGCGTGGCCGTGCCGCCCTGGTCTCCACTGCCCACGTGGTTGCTCACGTGGCTGCAGCGTAGGCGCAATGCAAGCGCCATGTGGTGCGCATCCGCCCAGTCCCACGTGGACTTGGTCCACCATGGACCCATGTGTGCCCCC